>OZ005648.1:378247011-378847011 GCA_963930645.1 Salticus scenicus
AACAAAGTTGTGAATGTTAATGTGGATAACGCAATGATTCTTACTGTCAAGTTGAAAAACAAAAAAATTGAAAATCTAAAATTTTGAAAAACAAAAAAATTGAAAATCTAAAATTTTGAAAAACAAAAATTGAAAATCAAAAATTTTGAAAAACAAAATTTTAAAATGTAAAATTATAAAATATAAAAATATAAAACATAAGTAAAAAAAAAAATTTTTTTTTTTTTTTTTTTTTTTTTTTTTTTTTTTTAATAATTTTTTTTATTTACGTTTTATATTTTAGATTTTGAAATTTTGTCTTTCAAAATTTTAGATTTTTATTTTTTTGTTTTTCAATTTTTTGTTTTTCAGATTTTCAATTTTTTGTTTTTCAAAATTTTAGATTTTCAATTTTTTGTTTTTTCAAAATTTTAGGTTTTCAATTTTTTGTTTTTTCAAAATTTTAGATTTTCAATTTTTTGTTTTTTCAAAATTTTAGATTTTAAATTTTTTTGTTTTTTCAAAATTTTAGATTTTCAATTTTTTTGTTTTTTCAAAATTTTAGATTTTCAATTTTTTGTTTTTTCAAAATTTTAGATTTTCAATTTTTGTTTTTTCAAAATTTTAGATTTTCAATTTTTTGTTTTTTCAAAATTTTAGATTTTCAATTTTTTGTTTTTTCAAAATTTTAGATTTTCAATTTTTTGTTTTTTCAAAATTTTAGATTTTCAATTTTTTGTTTTTTCAAAATTTTAGATTTTCAAAATTTTAGATTTTCAAAATTTTAGATTTTTAAAATTTTTACTTTTCAAAATTTTTACTTTTCAAAATTTTTACTTTTCAAAATTTTACTTTTCAAATTTTTACTTTTCAAATTTTTACTTTTCAAATTTTTACTTTTCAAATTTTTACTTTTCAAATTTTTATTTTTTAAATTTTGAAAAGTAAAAATTTGAAATTTTAAATTTTCAAAATTTTTATTGTCAAATATTTATTTTAAATTTTCAAAATTTTACTTTTCATAATTTTAAACTTTGTATTTTTATTTTTTCAGAATTTTAAACTTTGCAATTTTTTCAGAATTATTAGATTACATATTTTTTTATATTTCATATTTCTAATATCTATGTTAATATTATGCTGTTTTATTATTATGTTGTAAAACAGATAATAATTATATCATATTAAAATAAACTCTGTCACAAATAGAATTTATTGTTTTATTATTAATAAAATGTTTTTATCGGCTAAAAAATGAAAACTCCTTCAATTTAACTTAATTAATTGAAAATAAATTAAATTTGATATTATTTTTTTGTATAACCAAATTATTTTTTAAGGAGGCTTTATTAATTAAGTTTTAATTTTTTTATTATGCTTTTTTAGATAATTATACCCGACAAGTTTTCTCATTAATGCTGTTTCTTTAAAGACGTCGATTTCTACTAGAGGTAGAGAATTTCCGTATGTGTATGGTGTTTTTGGAAATAATCTGGTTTTGTGAGGCCAATGACTGCAAGTTCGTCTCTGTTTAAAATATTTTATCCTTTTTAGTAATTCATTTTTTGATGCTAATTTCGCTGGTGTCATACATACGTACAATACACAGCGAATATTAGGTTTTTTTCTTTCTTGTTGTGGTTGAATACCTTGATGAATTGTTCTACTATCCCATAAAAGAAGTGATCCTGCTTTAGCTTTCACGCAAATATCTGAATCAATTCCTAATCTATCGATGTAAAATTGTTTTTGTTCAGTGTTTAATACAAACCAGTCTTTGGTGTCTTTTATATCATATTTATTTCGAAACGCTTGATGTAATTTGTGACTTCCCCTCAACACTCGTAATGTAGCATCTTCTTCATTTACGTCGAATAAATTAACTAATCCCTGTACACATTCGAATTCATTTCTCGTAAACGATTGATCTGTATGCAACTTATCATTTCCTGAATACCATCCTTGTTTTGTTATTTCACATGGAAGTGATATACTAAGACCGTCAAAACTAGTTAATAATTTATCAGTATTCCAAATTTCGCTAAATTTATTGATGATTTTTCTATTTTGACGAACAGCCCAAGACAAAGGGTTATGTCCGAAATCCCAATTTTGTAATAGCATTCCGTTTTTTGGATAAAATTTAAATATCGATTTATAAGTTGACGGGTCGTCTTTTACGATTGGTTTCGGCAGATATTTTGTTTTAGAGTGAAGCCATTGCCACATTTCATTTTGAAGTGCCGAGAGCTCCTCAAAATCCAATATGTTTTCAACAACCTCGATACCATCTTCTGTTAGATTAAAATTTTTACAGTCGTTATAAATCATTCTGTTTTCAAACTTGTCAGTTTTATATATTAGTAATAATTATGAATTGTAAACTCGATCTTTTATACTGTACAATACTTTAATATATATTTTAAATTATTATTATTAAGATTCTATATATATTAATAGTTTAAAAAAAAGTACCTATTACATTTTTATATTTAAATATTTCATATTTTTTAGATAATATAATTTATATTTATAATTTAAAATAAAACAAATATTTAAAAATGTGAATTTTTTATTTTCTATTTTACATATATTTTATATCTATTTTATTTTTAAATTTTGTATATTTGTTAAATAAAATATAATGACAGTTCATTTTTTATATTAAAATATGGATTACTTCAAGTGTATTATATATGAAAAACAGGTAAACAAAGTTGTGAATGTTAATGTGGATAACGCAATGATTCTTACTGTCAAGTTTAATGATTATGAAGTTAAACATAAAATAAATAATCATTTAAGAAGTTTTTTTGCTATTATACAACAATTAAAAATTAAAAAAATTTCAAAAGAAAAAAAATATTGTATACCACATCCTATTGGTTTTTATGATTTGTTAGGAATACAAATTGGAGATACAATTGCATTTTCCAAAAATGATTTTGTATTAAACGCTTATTTTACCGATCATTAATTGTTTTTTTTTTTCATAGCAGCAGTAATATCATTTATTCTTTCGCATTTATATCGATGCATTAAATACTTATATCCAGTTATTAAAAACAATGCTATAAAAATTACAAATGTTAAAATAATAAAATGAAGTTTATACCATTTATTATTGAAAATGAATACTATAATAGAATAAAATAATCCACCAGCTAAAATACTAAGACCAATAGGTTCTAAATTTGTTAAAATCATTGTCTTTATTCTGTTTTTAAGAGTAATTGGCATTCATATAAATTATTATAAACAACATCCCAAAAGTTGGAATCGTTTTTTATAAATGCTTGTATAACATCTTGAAAGACTTGCAATTGTGGAATTTCTTCAATAAAATTTTTCAGAACTTGTTCTTTATTGTGAAATTCAATGTTGAGCAACCATTGCTTTATAACTTCCCATGATTTTTCCCAGTTTTCATATGCATTCTGAAGATGATTTAAAATTTTGCTTTTAAAATCGTCCTCTGCAATAATATATTGACAATATTCATAAATTCCAGCAAATGTTTGTTTTGCTAGTGCGTTACTCATAATGACTTTATTATACATAATCAAAAATAAGAAATGGATTCATTAAAACAATTATTTCAATTTATCATGAAAAATGAAAGAACTATTGTATATGGTAATTTAGGTAGGAAATATCATATATTATACGATTACATTATAAAAGAATTACCAACATTTGAAATTATAATGGAATCTAAATACTACAAGTTATTTTCAAAAGATCATATTCACGTGAATGTTCAAACTTCTACGAAATGTGATTTATACATATATATTGAACCGGAACCAGATGCATTGATAATACATCCAGAATATGCGTCAAAAGTTGTCGTATTTACAAGTCATTTACTATCAAAATTTTTAACACATTCTTATTGGGCTCCTGCTACTTACTTTCATTTCAATAATCCAATTGAAATGGAAGTAGAAAAAATGAAAAAATTAAAATCTTTGCAACATCCATCTAGATATTTAGATTATTTGGATAAAATATTTAAACATGGTTTAAATTTTCATAATGTTAAAACTGTTAGTGTAAGTACAGGTGTCAGTGCTACAATAAATGATATTATACTTATCCCTGGGAGTACTTATCCAATATTTACAAACAAAACTACTGTGATTGCCGATTTAACACAAGTCACATCGCCAGGTGCAATGTTTTTGTATTTGTTAGATATTATAGATTTTTTGAAAGATAATGTAGATATGCTTGAAAATTGGTTTATATGTTTTCCAACTCACAGTAATAGTGAATATAATTTAATTGTCGATACAAATCTTGACAAATTATTTTGCTTAAGTTTTAAATATAGCAACATTTCTATGTCAAATATAATATCAATATATCCTTTTTTAAAAATTGGAACTTTAAATCGTTGTAAACCATGTGCAAAAAGAAAATTTTGTCATTTATATTATGTTTCTCCTGTAAATGATTTCGATGCTTATAGTGTATCTACATTATTAAACTTAGAACCCTTGACTTTTAACTTATATCTTGTTTCAGAATAAAGTAATATGTCAAAAAATCTATTTGATAATTCTGATTTAAGTTTTCTGGATGACATAAATGACTCAACATGTGAACTTGATTTTTTTACAATGCCTACAATAGATTTTGATCAACTCTATAATGATGAAGATAATATTACTTTTATTACTCCTCAAACATATGAAAATTTAGATAAACCTTATGTAGTTATAACATCACCAATATCTTCACCTCCACCTGAAGAACAATCTTTTTTAAATGAACCTTATGTAGTTATAACATCACCAATATCTTCACCTCCACCTGAAGAACAATCTTTTCAACAACCATTAAAAGAAGTTAGAATTCAGTTGGAAGATGTAATGAAACAAATAAAAAATAAACCACGAGGACGACCCAGAGGAAAAAAAAGTATAAATGTATCTAGAGAAACAAAAAGTATAAATGACACTAATGACTTAACAAGTAATATAATATCCCCAATATCTTCACCTCCACCTGAACAACAATCTTTTCAACAACATATACCATTAAAAGAAGTCAGAATTCAGTTAGAAGATGTAATGAAACAAATAAAAAAAAACCACGTGGACGGCCTAGAGGGAGAAAAAGTATAAATGTATGTAGAGGAAGAAAAAGTACTAGAGGAAGAAAAAGTATAAATATATCAAAATCTAAAGGACCTCGAAGAACTGAAGAAGAAATTATTTATCCTGGAACTTTTGAAAGCGAAATTTTCCGTATTAATGAAAATAATAAAATCAATAATACAAAGATTTGTAGACATTTAGATTCCCATTGTAGAAAAAAACATCCGCGAAATGAAGATGCGCAAGATTTTACACCCATTTTAGAAATAAGAAGAGTATAATATATAAATAATTATTTTTTTCAATAATAAACGAATTTATAAGATATTTTTTTTATGTTTATTTTTTGAGAAAAATTATAAAATATTAAAAGAGAGTTTATATGAGTTTATCAAAAACAAAACTTAAATGTTCAAAACGTTTCACAAATGGAAGAATGTTAGACGTTTTAATAGTAAAATAATAAAAAATTATTCTGATATAAAATATATTCTTATCTTACATAAAACTTTTGAATTTAAACTATTAGATGATTTAAATCGAACTTTTAAAAGAAAATTTGATATTTTTGAATATATGAAGCAATTTAAAAAATTAAAATGTTTTACAATTTATTTAACTTTATTCACAATAAAAGAAAGAAAGAAATTGGGGCCTATTGCTGAAGATATGTCTTTGAAAATAATTTTAAATAAATTAAAGAAAATGCTTAAATCTTTAAAGTCTGACATTGTTATAATTGGACCTAAATGTTTAAAGCAGACGTTTAATGTTTTATCTTATGATAGCTTTCTTCAACATTTTCTTAAAAAAGAATGAAATTAAGGTTTTTTTTTATTGTTTGTCAAGTGTTATAATCGACTGTTTTAAAAAATGTTGAAGAAAATCACATTTCTTTACTGAATAGACTGTTGAGTTATATTTCGGATATAAAATATCTATTAATTTAGAAATTTCAGTTAACTGTAATTCCATTTCTCTAATAACCTGAACATCAAAAATATTTTTTAAACATTTAAAGATATTTTTTATATTTTCTTTAGTTTCAAATACAGACATATTTGATGTAGTATATCTTGAAAATTCTACATTTAAAATATTTTCAAATTCTTGTTGTATGTTAATATCTTTTATATAAATTTGAATTTCATTAAGTGTAAATTGAAGTAATGTTTCTATTGTGTTTGATTCGGTAATATCTTCTGATACATAATAATCAGTCAAAGAAAGTATTTGATGGTCTACATACATACATACAATATTGCAAAAGTCATCTCGACTAGAAGTTTTAAGATCATTCATTAATAATTTTAAATCATTTAAAAGTTTCTTGTCCTCTTCATTCAAGTTTATTTTATGAGTATTTAATAATTTTTTAAAATGATATTTGAAAAAACCTATAAATAACAGCTTAAAATTTTTTCCTGTTAATTTATTTTTTTGTGGAGAAGTTTTTACTGTAAACTCTGCATCTTGAATTAACTTATTATATTCATCCAATTTCAGTTTACATTGCTCTAATTCATTTGTTAATTGGTCTTTTTCAAGTATGCATCTTTCTAGTGTTTTTTCAAAATTAGTTTCTTCAAAAGATTTAATATATGGGTTTTCATTTTCCTCTACCATATCGTAATTTAAATTGTCAACAAATGTTATTGGTTCTTGAAATTCAAAAGTCGACTCACGAGGTTTTTCCAAAAAATATGGATGTGAAAATGTAAATTTTGATTTAGAAGATTTCTTTTTAGCTGAATATTTATAACTGTTGTGTTTTAAAGAAGTTTTCAATTCATCATTTTTTTGTTTTAAATCTGTAATATTAGAATTTAAGGCAATTATTTCATTATTCTTTTTTATATTCTGCTCCTCCAACTCTTTTCTTATTGAAAGATTTTTTTCTATCTCAGAGTTCAAATGTTGATTTTCATCTTTCAAATTTTTAATTTCTGTTAGCGATTCTTCTATTGATTTCTGTAATTGTTTTAATTGAATATTCTGTGCATTTATGGTAAGTTCTTTAGTTTTTGTTAAAGTCTCCTGAGTATAAAGAATTTGTTTATTTTCTTCAATTTGCTTAGTTAATTCTTCTATCAATGTCTGTTTTTTTAACTGTTCTTCCTTTAACAATTCAGTCACTTTATCCAATTCATCATTACATTTTTTCTGAATAGTATCATTAACTAGTGTTAAGTTATTTTTCTCACGTTCTAACATTTTTATTTTTTCCTTTAATGTTTTATTTAATTCGATTAGCGATTCTTTTGACTGGTTTCGAATAAAAAGAAATTTTTTAGTCTTATATTGTTCTTTAATAAACGGACTTTTTGTCTTTTTGGGTTGTATTTTTTTACTCTTGGTAATTTTAGACTTTTTTTCTGCACTTGTAATTTCGTCTTTTAACGTTAAACGATTTTCATCAAGATTTGAAGTAGTATCCATATCGTCAGATTTTAATTTTACTTGATTGTTCTCTTTTCGATATGATATTGACTGTAAGTCATTATTTTTACGGGTAAGTTCTTCTAACTTCAACATATTTGTAGTTCCATCGTTTAATTTATTTTTACAATCTTTAAGCTCTTTAATTAATTCTTCTTTTTCTTTCTCAAACTCTTTCAATAAATGATGTTTTTCGTTATCAAATTGCTTTTGAAATTCAGACAACTGTGTATTGTATTTTTTTGTTAATTCCGATTTCTGTGCAACACAAACTTCGTTCTGTTTGTTTAATTTCGATATTTTTTCATTATAAAAATTCATCTTTTTCTCATGTTCAGCTTTTAAATCTGAATAACGCTTACGAAGGTCTTTAAGATTTTGAAATAATGCAGAATGTTTTTGAAGTTCAGATGTTTTTGATCCATCTTTTAAAAGGTTTATAATTTCTATATAAAATTGTGTATTTTTTATACATTTTGAATTTGGTTTTTCATTTTCTAGTAATTGTAGAATTTCTTCAATGTTAATATTTGATAATTTTTCTAGTTTTTCTTTTAATTCATTGTTTTCTACAGTACATTGATGTAATTCTTTAATGAGTTTTATTTTTTCTGTTTCGAAATTTTGTTGATCAGTCACTTCTTCCAAACTAAAAGTTTTGTTTGTTGGATGTTGTAATTGTAAATTTGAAGAAGCAGTTTGTTGTAGTGGTGTTTGTGAAGGATGTTCATCGTCTTCAGTAGACATATGTAAGGGAATAACATCATTATTAGCTATTTTTTCATTTAATGTTTCAAATGAAGCATTTTGTAGATTAAATAAAGAACTAACAAAATCAAAAAGTATCATATATTGATATGTTAACCGATCTAACAGTGATTCTAAATGCGTATTTATGTCTACTCCGTCTGATACTTCAGGAAACTGCATTTTATTTGAAAAGTCTAAAAATTTCTGAATATAATTCTCGCTGAAAATGTTATCATTGCTTTTTGATTTACTAAATTTTCTCAAATCTCTTTTGAATAGCTGATTTTGTTTTTTGTTATCTTGTTCTAAATCATTTATATTTTTTTCAGCCATTTCAAGTTCATTTTGAAGTCTATTATTTTTTTCTTCTTCAATTTTTAATTTCTTGTCGCAATCATTTAACTGCTTTAGTTTTTCTCTATCATCTTTTTTGAGAGTATCATATTTTGTTTTCCATTTCTCTATTTCTTTTTGTGCATTTTCTTTTAAGTTTTTAAGATCATCTTTTAATTTATTTATTATTTCATCCAAATAGGATTTATCATTTTCTAAAAGTTTCAAATCATTTTCCATTGCTTTTAATTGTTGTATTTTAAGTTTTTGATCGTTTTCTAAAACATTTATTTTTTCTTCAGCCGATTGAAGATTTTCATCGCTAGTTTTTTTAAATTGTTTTAACTTTACATCAGTTTCTTCTACAAATTGTTCATATTTTGTTTTCCATATCAGAATATTTTGTTCTGCAGCTCGTAATTTTTCGTAGCAATCAGTTTCTATGTTTTCAAACCTTTCTCTTTCAAGTTTGTCATATTTCAACTGCCAATCTTGCTTTAATTTTTCATATTTTGTTTTCCAATCTTGCTCTAATTCTTCATATTTTATTTTCCAATCTTGCTCTAATTTTTTATATTTTATTTTCCAATCTTGCTCTAATTTTTCATATTTTATTTTCCAATCTTGATCTAAATTTTCATATTTTGTTTTCGATAATTGCTCTAAGTTTTCATATTTTGTTTGCCATTTTTTATCACAATCATCTTTTGATTGCTCTATGTTTTCATATTTTGTTTGCCATTTTTGCTCTAAAACTTCTAATTTTTTATCACAATCATCTTTTGATTGTTTTAATTTTTTTTCATTTTCTTTATTCAAATTTTCAAGTTTTGTTTTCCATTCTTGCTCTGTAAGTTCGACGTTTAAGTTTATTGCGTCTGAATTTTTTTCTAGTTCTCGTTTATTATCATAAGGAATGTCAATATCAATTAAGGAAAATAAAAAACTTATAAAACTCGGTTTTTTATTAAATAATTCAACATTTTTTTCTATTAACGGTTTACTTATATCAAAAGCAGACAAAACATCGTGTTTTATTTGTCTTTTATACATTTCAATAATAGAGATTTCAGATACATCGCCATCTTTTTGATATCTTATTATATGTTCAACAAACTCTTTCAAATGCATCTTTATTAATAAAGTTTCCACCATATGGATAAATATGTTGAAGTTTATGGTGCAGTATATAATAAATTATTCTTTTTTGCTGTGCGATTTAAAAAACCGATAATCAAAGTTAAATTTAAAGATTCATCTGAAAAAATTGACACTTCAAATATTTTAGTATTATATTCAAAAAAGCCTGTTATAACTGAATCCAATACTTTAATGTTTGCGGTTAAAACTCCTTGCCATTCAGATGCCATTTCAGTAAATACAGGGCACGAATTGGAATTAATTTTATCATTATTAAATACCGATGAAATTTCAAGTTATTGTTTTTATAAATCTGTTTTATATGGATTTGGAACTCCAAAAGCCATTTCTTTTTCATATAAACCTTTACCCAAAACTGTCACATTCAAAGCATTGTATAAAATTACAAAAGCATATCAAAATAAATGTATTAATATTTATCATTTTGTTTTATGTCATTATTTTAAGCGGAACAAATTGCAATGGGCAAAATGGCAAAGTTGGTTTTATTTTGTTAAACACCTTCTCAATGAAGAATTTAAAAAGAAAACTGGATTAAATATCACTTTACAAATAATCAAACATATTAAAAAAATTTGGAAAAATTCTCTAAAAATAAAAAAGTACAAATCTGAATTAAATTTTTGTGAAATTGCTTTAGAGGAAACGAACAATCCCGGTATTTTATGTGCTTCTACCAATTCAAATGTTTGCTATGTTTCACCCATGATTGTTGGTGAAAATTTCTATAAATCTTTACCTATTAAAGATATAAATAATATATCTTGCAATCTTTGGTTTCCTCTTTTTACAGATGACTGGTATGATACTTCTATTTATTTTTATATCAAACATTTATCATTAAATATTAAATATATTAAGCAAATTTTAAAATTATTAAACAACACGACAATTGAAAAATACAAACTTATTCAAAAAAATGTAATTTTATTAAATCAAATATTAACAAGATAAATATTTTTTTACAAAAAAAGAAAACAATGAAGGTTGTTTGTGTCATCGATTTAGATGAGACTTTAGGACATTTTACAAAAAATAATCAATTTATAGTTAGACCTTATGCACATTTATTATTAGATTTTTTAATAGTTTTAAAAGCAGATATAATTTTATGGAGTTATGGTAGTGATACATATGTTGAGCATGTAGTGAATACATATTTTGATATTTTTCTCAAGTCAGAAATTAAAACTCGAATATATGGTAGAACCGTTTGTGAAATATCAAAACGTAAATATGGTTTTACAAAACATTCCCAAGTTATTCGAAAATTATACACTGATAACATAAATCTAATTGCATTAGATGACAGAATTAATATTAACATGGACTGTGGTTACGATTTACGTATACAAATTGAACCATACAATGAAGAAAATACACAAGATGAAGAATTATTCTTAATAATGTGCAAAATTATCAAATATTTAAAAGAAGATATATAAACCAAAAATAATAATATAATATAGAAAAATATTTAGTATAACATTTGCAAATAATATCAGTATAACTATAATTTGTATTTAAAATTTATGTTTAACATAAAAAAATATAACAACATATAAAAAAGACATAACATATAACATAGTTTACATAGTTTTAATTTTATGAGTTTTGGTATTTACAATGACACTTTTGATAATAATTTCTGGACAGTGTTCCTCGGTGAAGAGTCTATAATATTTTTTTCTGCATATTGTTTTCAATATGCGAAACACATTCTTATAGTCTTCATCTTTTGTATCATTACAAATATCTTGTACACTTGCCTTATATAATTTGGCAAATATCAATTCTAATTTGTA
Source organism: Salticus scenicus (assembly GCA_963930645.1). Classification (NCBI taxonomy): domain Eukaryota; kingdom Metazoa; phylum Arthropoda; class Arachnida; order Araneae; family Salticidae; genus Salticus; species Salticus scenicus. Next base: position 378,258,584 of record OZ005648.1, read on the forward strand.
CACTTTTTCATTGCACATTTTTTTATACATTGTATCATGCATGCACCATATTAAGTTCGTTATACTGATGGATAAGTCTCTCATATCTCTATAATTATTAAATATACAATATTTTTGGCATACTACTTCTAAAAAAACAAAAATTGCTTTTTGAACATGATATTCTAAAATCCAATATGCGTACGTTTCTTTAGGAGTCCTCTTATTGACATAATCCATGTTTCTCTTGATCGTGTTTGAATGAAGCACTGTGTCAGTGGAGGTTTTTATAGTTGTTTTCTAATGACGTCATAATCGTCATCAGCTGTGTAAATAGAATTTTTAATAGTTTTTATGACGGCATGTCTTTCATTATAACTTTAGCATCAAATTGTTTTTCTTGTGGTTTTGTGTAATCAATTCCTTTTGGTATTGCTAAAACATTATTATCGTATTTTATGCGTTTCAAGTCTTCTTCATTCTTTAACGGTTCATCAGGTCTTTGGGATTCACATTTACGTTTATTTTCAACTTCTTCTTGGTTTTCATTAGTTTCCTCGGGAATGAAGTTTTTATCAATTTTCAAAACACCTTGAATATTATAATTATTTTCATTAAGGATATCTTCAAAAAATATAATTTTTTCTACCATTCCACCAACTTTACATTTATCTCCAAAAGAATAACAGTTATCAATTTCTAATTGAACTATTGCTTTTGTTGGATTTTGAAATAACGATTCACAATATTCACGATTTGCAAAAGCTAAATTTTTTTTATAAACTATACTTCTCTGTACACACCAGTTATCAAATGGATTTATATTATGCTCGCGACATTTTCCACATTTACCTTTACAACTATTAATAAAAAATGTTGCATTATGTAAAACTTGTTTATCTAAAAACAAACATATAATTTCTGCTATACATTGTAAAGGTATACAGTCTACTAATTTGAGTTTAATATTTTCTTCTTTATCTAGTTTTGTTAATTTAAATGTTCCAATAACTATCACATTAATATTATTTTTATACTCTAACATTCGATAATTTGTTATATTATTATTATTTTTACTTGTATATGACATATGAGCAACATTAGCATTCATATGTTCTTGAAAAATAGGATCATTTTTTAAAACAGAAATCCAGTCATTTGTCACTAAATTAATTAAATTTGGATTATTTTTTACTTGATTATCTATCCATTTTATCAATTCTGAATGATTTGATATTGTTTTATATAAACAATTATATGTATGATTACTAGTAACATTTTCATATCGTTTAAAAATATCTTCTACTTTTGAACTATTCCCAACCATTGTTGGTTATAACTTACTTTTACACTATTATATAGGTTGGAAAGAGAATAAAAAAATAAATATAAAAAATTAAATATGTATATAAAAATAAATATAAAAATAAGTAAAAAATATAAAATTTTTGAAAATAAAGAAATATATTATAAATATTTTTTATTTTATGTTTTATTTAAAAAAATAATAATTTTTTGAAAGTATTTATTTAAGATTGCAAAGAAGGTTTTTTTACATATATAGAAAAATTTATAATGTATATTATCAAACGAAATGGTACAAAAGAAGATGTATCTTTTGATAAAATACTCAAAAGAATTAAAAAACTTTGTCTTAATATGCAAAATATTGATGTAGGTTTAATTACAAAAAAAGTAATTAATGGATTATGTACTGGAATGAAAACTACAGATTTAGATAATTTAGCAGCTGAAATATGTGCTGCTATGATTAGTGTACATTATGATTATGGTATATTAGCTGCTCGTATTACTGTTTCTAATTTACACAAAGAGACAAACAAAAATTTTTCTGAAGCTATGAAAGAATTATTTGAACACTCAATCTTATCAGAAACATTTTATAATATTGTAATGAAATATTCATATATTTTGGATTCAAATATTTGTCATGGACGTGATTATCATTTTAGTTATTTTGGGTTGAAAACATTAGAAAAATCATATTTGTTAAAAATTGAAAACAAAATTGTAGAAAGACCACAATATTTGTTAATGCGAGTAGCTATCGAAATCCATAGAGATAATATACAAAAAATATTACAAACTTATAAGTTAATGTCAAAAAAATATTTCATTCATGCATCGCCAACATTATTCAATGCTGGAACACATAATCTTCAATTAAGTAGTTGTTTTTTGATGAATATAAAAGATAAAACTACAGATGGTATTTTTGAAACGATTAAACAATGTGCAATAATTTCACAACATTCTGGTGGTATAGGATTAGCACTTCATAATATTGATAATTTAGTTCCGTTATTACGAATTATTAACAATACTGCACTTTACGTGGAATATATTAATGGTAAAAGACCTGGATCTTTTGCAATTTATTTAGAACCTTGGCATGCAGAAATATTTGAATTTTTAAATTTGAAAAAGAATACTGGAAATGAAAATCAGAGAGCTCGTGATTTATTTTATGCCTTATGGATTCCTGATTTATTTATGCAGCGAGTTGAAAAAAACGAGCAATGGTCTTTGATGACTCCAAGCGAATGTCCAGGATTATCAGACTGTTGGGGTGAAAACTTTAATGATTTATATAAAAGATATGAAAAAGAAAAAAAATTTAAAAAGCAAATATCTGCTCGAGTTTTATGGCGAGCTATTATCGATTCGCAAATTGAAACAGGCACTCCATTTGTACTTTATAAAGATTCTTGTAATGCTAAATCAAATCAAAAAAATTTAGGAACTATTCCATGTAGTAATCTATGCACGGAAATTATAGAATTTTCATCAAAGGATGAAATTGCTGTTTGTAATTTAGCTTCTATAGCATTAAACAGATTTGTTACAGATGGAAGATTTAATTTCACTAAATTAAAAAAAATTACAAAGATAATCACTTATAATTTAAATAAAATTATAGATATCAATTTTTATCCTCTAAAAGAAGCCCAAACTTCTAATATGAAACATCGCCCAATTGGAATTGGAGTTACAGGTTTAGCAGATTTATTTTGCCTCTTGAAATATCCTTTTGATAGTGTTGAAGCACGCAAATTAAATGTTGAAATATTTGAAACAATTTATTACGCAGCATTACAAGCAAGTTGTGAATTAGCTCGTAAATACAAACCATATGACTCTTTTCAAAATTCGCCTGCAGCAAATGGACTATTACAATTTGATTTATGGGATGTTACACCTTCCAAATCCAATCCCTGGTCTGTTTTGAAAAAAAATATTTCAATCAACGGATTAAGAAATAGTTTGTTAATCACAGTAATGCCGACAGCGACTACAGCACAAATTTTAGGCAATAATGAATCGATTGAAGCTTTTACAAATAACATTTACACTAGACGAGTTTTATCCGGTGAATTTCAAATTATAAATAAATACTTGTTAAAAGATTTAGTTGACAATGGTTTATGGAATGAAACCATTCGAAATAAAATTATTGCAAATAATGGCTCGATACAAGACATTGATGAAATTCCTAATTTTATGAAAATGTTATACAGGACAGTTTGGGAAATTCCACAAAAAAATATTATAGATATGGCAATTGATAGAGCTCCTTATATTGATCAAAGTCAATCGTTAAATATACATATGGAACTTCCTACTTTTGCTAAACTAACTTCTATGCATTTTTATGCGTGGCAAAGAGGACTAAAAACTGGAATGTACTATTTAAGATCTAAAAGTGCAGCAAAACCTATTCAATTCACAGTACAAAAAGAATGTTTAAGTTGTATAGCTTAGATATTCGAATAATCATTGCAACAATGAATTTTTCCTAGTTTTGGATCATCACAAATTCGATGACGTTTAAGTAATGAAAAAGTTTGATCATAAGTATAAATGTAGTCTTTTATCACTAAATAAATATAATTATAGTCTGTAAAAGCTCCTTGTATTTTGCCTTTTGGTATATTCTGAATAAAACTTTTTACATTGTTATACAAAATGTGTCCATCTTGATGAAAACAAATTATACTTCCATTTCTTAAAGTTAAAATTGCTGAAATATCTTGTGAGATATTTGGGAAAATATCTCGAATAATACCTTCTTTTATAAAGTGCATAGTATGATTAAATTCAAAATATTTATTATTCGATATAATAAAATAGGTATCATTTCCGTACATAGTTGTGACTTTTGTAATAGATGGATACCATAACTTATCTTGTGTAGTATATTCAGTATTTAAATCTATTCTTTCATAGTTCTTTCCTTTGAATTTTATATATGTTTGACCATTTAAAAGTGTAACACTATCATAACGACATCTATATAATTCATTTAATTTGTCTTTATCAGATTTCAAAAGTATTTGATTGTCATGATATACTGGAAACATGATTGAATTGAAATTTTTAGAATGACCTAAACCTAATGCATGACCAAATTCGTGTTGTATAACTTTACTCACATTAAAATTGTTTGTTTCATTTATATTAATTTTTAAAATACCTTCCTCAGGGGGCCATGCTTGACCACATACACTTTCTGGTAATTCATCAAAAGAAATTTTAATATCTCCTTCACCTTGTTTAACATTTTCAATCTCTAAAGTATCGATATCCCATTCTTTAATTGCTTCGTTTATTTTTTGTGAAAAATGAAACTCATTTTCTATAGAATAAGTTAAATAATGTTTACTCCAGAAAGAAAGTTGACCCTTTACTAATAAAGGACATATTAGAAAATAAAATATTGGAATCATGCTTTATTAATAGTTTACATTTTACATATTACATATTCGAATAATTATTACAACAATGAATATTTCGAAATCTTGGATGATCACATAATCGATTTTGTGTAATAAATATAAAATTTTCATCATATGTATAAATATAATCTTTTAATATCAAATATATACGATTGAAAGTCGAAAAAGCTCCTTGTACAATACCTTTTGGAAGTTTGTGAAATACATTTGCCTTAACACCATCATACCAAATTTCACGATTTTCAAAAAAACAAATTATACTTCCGTTTCTTAAAGTCAAAACTGCACTTATTATACCAGTAATATTTGGGAAAATATCTCTAGTATAACCTTCATTTATCAACTGCATAGAATGATTATATTCGAAATATTTTACATTGTTTGCTATTATATAATAAGTATTATTTCTATACATAGCGTTAACTTTAAAAATGGAAGGATGCCATATTTTGTTTTTACTAACTAATTCCGAATTCAAATCCATTCTTTCATAATGTCTACCTTTAAATTTTATATATGTTTTATCATTTAAAAGTGTAACACTGTCATAACGGCATTTGTACAGTTCATTTAATTTATCTTTATCAGCTTTTAAAAATGAAGCACTGTACACATAAGTTGGAAACATTATAGAATTATTATTGTTAGAATGATCTAAACCCAATGCATGTGCAAATTCATGTTGTATAACTTTACTCATATTTGCATATGTCTGTTGTACTACATTTAAATTAATTTTTATTTCTCCTCCATCTGGTGGTTCAGCCCTACCAAGTACATTACCAGATATATAGTTTAAGAAATGGAATTTGATATCTCCTTTACTAGGACTAACATTTTCTATTTCTAAAGTATTAATTTCCATTTCCTTTATAGCATTCTTTATTGTTTCGACACGATAGAAATCATTTTCTACAGAATAAGTTATATAATGTTTATCCCAAAAAGAAATTTGGCCTCTTATTAATAAAGGTAAAATTAAAAAATAAAATATAGAAATCATACTTTATTTATAATATACAAACAATATTTTTGAATATAGTTTTCAGAGACAAAAAAAATGAATTTTTAAAGTCCTATATATACAAGAAATTTTAAATATTAAATTAATATATACAAAGAATTTTAAATATTAAATTAATATATACAAAGAATTTTAAATATTAAATTAATATATACAAAGAATTTTAAATATTAAATTAATATATACAAAGAATTTTAAATATTAAATTAATATGTACAAGGAATGTTAAAATAATCACCAAAATTAAAACATAAAATATTTGTTGCTTTAAATTTTGAACATCCATGTCGAAAACATTTTAGACATTTTCGTTTCTCAGGAAACTTGAATTCAGTATAAATAAGTTCAATTTTTGCATTGTAAATGTATTTACCAATTATTTGTTTTTGTCTCGTTCCAGCTACATACAAAACAGAAATATTTAAACAATTAATATAATAATCTAAATTATTTAACCATACATTTTTTGAATCACATTTTTCAGAAATATAATGTGTCATTGTAGTTATTGTAAATTCATAAGGTATTTGTTCACGAAATGACATAGTTATAAATCCTATTATACCTGGCATTGCTGTTATATTTGTATTTGTAAAGTTGTCGTTGGGTAATTGATGCCAATTACCATTCATAATATTAGATAAATTATTACTGATATATTTATCGTTTATCATAGTTAATTTATCTTGTTTTAAAGTTTTATCCTCTTCACTATTCTTAGGAATAACTGAAATTTCAACTTCTGTGGATATTTCTTCTCTCTTCAGATCAAATTCACTTTTCTTAAATATTTCATTTGATGATCTTGAAATTTCATCTTCTATTGATACTTTGCTTTTATCTTCCATTATATCAGTTTTCTTTGATTTTTCATTTCTTGAAATTTCCTCTTTTATTGATACTTTACTTGAATCTCTCATTAAATCAGTTTCTTTAATTATTTCATTTAATGAACTTGAAATTTCATCTTTTATTAATACTTTACCTGAATCTTTTATTAAATCAATTTCACTTTCTTTGGTTATTTCATTTATTGAACTTGAAAATTCACCCATTTCTATTATAGTTTCATCATTTGTTACAGTTTTGTCTTTCATAGATTTTATATTTTGATCACCTTCTCTTACATCAGTAGTTATTTCTTGTTGATTCATTTTTTAAGTACCGTTTATAAAAATGTTGCTTATTTATACACAAGTAGAACTACAAAAAAATTAAATTAAATATAAAAAAATTAAATTAAATATAAAAAAATATATAAATTACATAAAATAATAAAAATATAAAAATAAATAAAATTATAAATTATTTTTTTAAAAATCTTAAATGTAATTGATTTACTTTAATATAAGCAATTTTTGAAATATTATTTACATTTATCTTATAAAAATAAATAATATCGTCAATTTTTTCTTTTGCTTTACTAATATCAGAATAAGTTTTCGAATTTTTTAACAAATAATTATCAACATCATTTCGATAAAATCGCATACAATCCCATCCTTTAACATAATTTTCATACAAGTGTAATAAAGACAAAAATATAATTGCTGCTGCATCATTACCAGATAAAATTTTTAAATATGGTATATCATACATATTTCGAATAGTTTTTACATGTAAATATAAAATATTGTCACTCGAGTTTTTTTCTGTTTTTAAATTTTCAACATAATGAGTTAAATCACAAAAAGAATAACCCATAAAACCATCAACTGCTAATAAAGAGATTAAAACGCTTGATTTTAAAATTTTTTCTTTACCAAATCTAACAGTATAGTTGTGATTTGCTAAAAATTCTATATTTTTACGTAAAATATTATTCGTTATTATTCTATTATACTTAAGCTGATAATAAATATTCAAATCCTCTGGTGATATTTGAAAATCATTTTGCAATATTTTTTTCCATTGTTCATCTATAATTTTTATATGATCAGGATGTAATAATGAAGCATTTGTAAATGTAATTGAACTTATGTCTAAATTTATATAATCTGCAATACTTTTTAAAATCTTTAAACGTATATCAAAGTTATTCTGATTTGAAGAATTTTTAAGTTTGAAAAATAAGTAATTAGATATGGTATTATCAAAATTTTTTTCATTCATTATTGTTTTAATAAACTAATTTTAAGATAAATAATACCGTTATACAAATTAAATTTTTTTATTTTATATTTATTTTTTATTATTATGAAAAGATAAAATAAAAATCCTAATATAATATTAACAATAAGTAATATCTTTATTAAACGTCATTTTTTGACCACGCCTATATGACACACCTACAATTTTTGTTGATTTTACAGTTAATAAAAAGATTGTGTAGAGTGAAAATTTTATTTATTTTTTTATTTATATATTTTTTAGTTTATTTTTAATAAAAAAATAAATATAAATAAATATAAATAAATATAAATAAATAAAAATAAATAAATAACAATATTAACTATATATATTAGATTTTTGCTATTGTTATTAACATATTTTTTTCAAATACAAGACAAGATGTCTTTATCTGAAATTTGTATGGTAATAGATTTAGATGGCTTTCGAATAAATGGTAACTTTTATACTAGAGAATTTGGTTATGCTTCCCTTACTCAAGAAACAAGTGGATCTTATCGATTTACATTAGATCACCTTGTTAAGGAAATAAGTCCTAAAGATCAGAAAACAATAGATTATTGTACTCAAAATGTTCATGGTTTATCATTTGAACTGCTTAGAGAAGAAAAGGATGTCTTTAAATTGGAAATTTTAGAGTCGCTTATTCAAGTTTTATATAAGGAAAATAAAACAGATGTAAAAAATGTTATAGCTTACAAAGGTGGACAAGAAGAAGCAAAAATATTAAATAAACTGAAAATTCCAAATATAAATCTTGAGATATTTGGTTGTCCAAAATTCGAATTTTTACCATTACCGAATGTAAAAAATTGTGGCTTTCATAAATGTATAAATAAAAATATAAAATCAGTACATTGCTCTAAAGTAGAATGTGTAGCTTTCGCGCAATGGATAAAAAACATTATTACATCCAAAAAATAACTTTATTTAAATTTATGTATTTATTTTTGAAATATATAACTTTAAATGATCTATGTATTTTATTTGAAAATAAATGATTTTGTCTATTTTTAAATTTGTATACTTATTTTTTTAAATGTATAGCGTTAAACGATCTATATAGTTTATTTGGAAATAAATCATTTTGTCTATTTTTAAATTTGTGCAAATAACAATGATACGTTTTATTAAAAAAAGATTCTTTAACATCTTTTTGTAATGAAATTGATAACAAATATTCAAAAATATATAATGCTTCATGAGGGATTCGTTTACCATTTAGAGTTTCTTTTTTTGATAAGATATTGTGTATGTCTAATTTTGTTAACTTTAAAATGTCTTTTATTTTCAAATTTGTCTCTAATAATATTAAAAGTAAAAGTGATATTTCTTCTGATTTATAATTATTTTTACTTACATTTTTCAGTATTTTAAGTTCATCGGTGTTAAATTTCTCTGATGATTTATTTGCGGTAAACGTGTTTATTAATGGTATATTTTTCTTCTTAGATATTAAATTAACACTATTTCGAATATATGAATCAGATCTTTTAGCATTTTTCAAATATATTTTATATTCATCTAAACTACTTTCTTCATCCATATTGTTTTTTTTACACCAACGTTTATAACAATTTAAATAATAATTATATGTTTGTTCGCTTGACTCAGATAACATACTTAATTTTTTGTAAAAAAATTGTAACAGCTTTTAAAAATACTACATATATGGCCTTTTCATTTGAAATTTCCCAAAAGGATTTAGAAAATTATTCTTCATAAATGAATTCTTTTTATAATGTATTTGACGATAGACAGGTAATCATTTTAGACATCTTTTCTGTCATTTCCCAGCTATCTCAATTTCTTATCGAAGGTTCGAGTTTATTTTTTATATTTACTTTTATAAATTTTTCATAGTAGATTTTTTCTTTCATAAACATATTTATCAAATTTAGATTTTTATACTTTCGTAAAAAAATATTTCTTTCTTTTAGAATTTCGCAAAATAAAAATATGAAATTGACATATTAGAAATATTAATTCTAATAATAATAATAATAATAATAATAATAATAATAATAATAATAATAATAATAATTTTAGATTTAAATAAATAAAAAAATAAAAAATATAAATAATAAAATAAATTACATTTATATAAATGGATATTTCTCTTTTGAATTAAATAAATGTTATTTTATTCTTTGAATTGGTTAAAAGATAATTACAAAACAAAAAATAATATTAATCGTATCAAAATTAATATTAAAGTTATTACTACTGATGGTGAAACAAAAGTAATTCAGAAATTATATGATGAATGGATTGGAGTATGTACAAACAACATACAAAAAACTGTAGCGTTAGTTCAAAAATATTTTCCTGGAAGTAATTTAAATTACAAACAATTAAATGCAAAGCATTATAGAAAAGTTTTACCAAATTTTAAAGATAGACTATTTAAAAAAAATAAATTGTTCAATAAACCAAAATATTTTTATAAATTGTTCTCAAATAACGTAGCTATTAATGATATTGGTATTGTTTTGGATAAATACAAATTTTCCTATTACACACCAAATGATTGGTTAAATAGGTTGTATATAGATTTATGCACGACTAATAATACTGATAACTTTTATTATATGTGGTATGAAGTTTCAAATTCTAAAATGTTACTCGAATCAATGAAAATAAATGTAGATTGTCAAGAAATACCAGAAATCAAAATTGCATCATTTGATCTTGAAACTGTGCCAATGGATTGCGAAAACCGTATTCCTACTGGTCATGATGAAACCGATAAAATTGTCATGATAAGTATCGTAAAATGGAATTATAAGTATATTGATAGAGTTGAAAAAATTCTTTTATATTTAAATCCTTTAAATATTAAATTAAATAAAATTCCAAAACAAATTATTAAATTATTTAACGGAAACAATATTGCACAACATTTTATTGAGTTTTTTGATGAAAGAGAAATGTTAAAATCATTTCATAATTTAGTTCAAGACTCTCATATATTGACAGGTTATAACATTAATAAGTTTGATTTACCTTGTTTATTATCAAGAATGACATTGTTAAATATGAAATATCATAATTATTCGTCTAAAAAAATTGGAGAATATATAATAGTTACATTTCAAGAAAAAATTATCATAGATATGTATCATTTCATACACATTTTTTCAAAATATGATTTACCTAGTTACACATTGGATACTGTTGCAAAATTTAAATTAAAAAAATCTAAATTTCCTATAAAAGCTACAGCTATTCATCACTACTATGTAAATCCATCTTTAAATATAGATACATTACAAAATGAAGACAAAAGCTTTTTATATAATTTGATTAAACCTAAAAATATAGACTTATCAGAATTTGGTACATTTTTCGATTGTTTAGAGTACTGCTTAGAAGATTCTGTTTTAGTATATGAACTATTTAAAAAAGAATTTACATTAACATTTTTAATTGAAAGAGCAAATATTACATCTATTGATATGGAGCAAGCACTACATTGCGGAAAGAGCATATATATATTAGAAGTATTTAAGACGTTTGGAACTTGCATGGGTTATTTTTTTAATATAAAATTTTTTAAAAACACTATTGAGGAGGATTTAGAAAAATTTAAACAATTTCTCATAATAAAAAGAAAATCAAAAAATGAGTACACATATCAAGGTGCTCTAAATTATGGAAAAATTGGTAGTTTCAATAAAAATGTTGCGGGATTAGATTTTTTAAGTATGTATCCTTCCATATTAATAAATCAAAACCTTAGTTATGAAACATCAGGATTAATATTTATAGATGAATATTTAAAACTGTCAGACGATTTAAAAAATCAGTGTGAATGTGTTCCTTATAGGAAACATTCTGAAAACGATATTTTAACAGATGATAAATTTGATCATAATATGTATAAACATCCAGAAATTGATTTACAAAATGATAAACTGATAATGATTTCATATAAACATGAATTAGGCTTCTTACCGACTATTTCAAATGTATTTTTAGAAAAAAGGAAAGAAATACAAAAGCAATACAAAAAAACAAAACAAACTACATTATACACACGGCAATTAAACATAAAACTGTTTTTAAATTCAATATATGGAACTATGGCGTATAGGGATTCACCTTTAGCTTATCTAGACATTGCAATGTCTATAACGTGTTTTGCTAGATTATATTTATTAGCTGTGAGTGAATTCACTCGACAAGTTTTAAAATATACTACAGTTTATTGTGATACTGATAGTATTTTTGTTGTAGGTTATCCATATAAAAATTGCGATTTAATTAATCAGTATTTAAATCAAAAATATATGATTTTACAATTTGAAAAAGTAATGTCTTGTCTTTTAATTTTATCAAAAAAGAAATACATTTACGAATGTAATGGGAAAAAAATCTTTGCTGGTTCTGAAACGAAAGCAAATGCTTTAACTAAATGGATGTCTGAAACAATAGTTGAGGAAGTTCTTAATGCTTTAAAAAAAGACTCTGAAAATTTAGATGCTAGTCAAGGGTGGATAGTTTGGGTAAATACTTTAATAACAGCGTTCTCTATGTGCAGAAATCCTAAAACATTTTGTATAACGAGAAAAACTAAACAACTGTATGAATATAAATCAAAAACATGCCCTCAGTTAAAAATTATTAAAAAGAATCCATTAAAAGCTGGCGAATATATTAATTACACTTACAGTCAAACAGATATTGCTTTTTCTGAATCAATAAAATGGATTATGGAAGTAGATGAATGTCAAGAAGTAAATTTTGAAAAATTATTTATGAGTCAGAAAAAAGTGTTTGTAGATTTATTAAATATAGCTTTTTTTGGGCTTAGAGATGCCATGAACCCATGTAATAGAATTTTAAATACAATGCGTTGGAAAAGTTTTTTAAACACTGAAATTTTAACTCAGGTAAAAGAAAAAAGAGAACTTATGATATTAGTTTTAAAATCAGTGAAATATACTTTTGAATTTAATGATTATACATTATAGAAAACTATAATTTTTTAAAAATCTTCTTTGCCAACATATTCCAGATATTACTTTACTTCCAAGTGATTTTAGAAACACAAATTTTTTCATTGCAATTATTCCTAAAAATGCAAAAATTGAGAAATTTAATAAAATAAATATAAATATAAACCAACTCTTTGATATAATTAAACTAACAAATAAAATAAAAGTGGTCCATACTCCTATGCTAAAAATTATACCTAAAATTTGATGTATACCAAATATTTCTAGCATTCTTATTTCTTTTGAATTAAATAATCTCGCCATTCAATTGGTTTAATATTAAAATATAAAGTTCGATACGTAACTTTTAAATAAGCTTTATACACAAAATGTTTTAAATGTAAGAATAATAAAATCCAAAGTATAAATAAAATCATCTTTATTCAATTCTAAAAAATATTTCCTTTTTTTCAATACTAAATATATTATACAAATAATAATTCTTTTAGTACAATGGTCTTTCCGTATACGATTTAAAGTATTACACATTTGCATTATTGTTATTAAGTAGTATGACAGGATCAATCTGGAATTTTCCTTAGTCACTTTACAAATACCCCAGTTTAATTATTTTTTTAGATTTCATATTTGTAAAAATTAAATAAGAAATTCTGAAATCTAAAATTTTGATATTTAACATTCTGAAATCTAAATTTCTAAATTATGAAATGGAAATTATGAACTGATTAATGTTTATTTTTTAGTTTATTTTATTTTTTATGCAAAAGTAAGTTATGGATATTATAAAAAAATTTTATGAGATGGTTAGAATTAAACAAACATTAGCATTTCTTGCAAAAGCACATGCAAATGAAACAGAAAATATTCCTTTTATTGTAAATAAAAAACTTGTAAACACTTCACTTAAAAAAATATTACCTGACAAAGGGGTCTTATTAAATAGATTTGCAGAAATTACATGTAAGGCATTTGTTAATAATGATACAAGAAAAACACATTGTAACAATGTTGTATCAATAATAACATTTAATGATTTCTCATATTTAATTAATAATGATAACAAAATTAAAGAAATAATAAAATTAAAAAAGTTTGAACGCAAGCGCAAGTTACCAATTCCCATGGACACCGGTGATATTGAAAGTCCAAATAAACGACCAATAACTGAAATAATAAATGCAACACAAAGTGATGCGCAACAAATTATAATTAAAGAATTTCACGATAATATTGAAAATTTGAGGTTACAAAACCCAAGTTTATCTAGAAATTTAAAAGCAAATAAAGAAAAAAGATTACCTTTCTTAAATGCTTTAAAAGAAATTCAAGAAAAATATCGACAAATATTTCTAAAACTTGAGATCAGTGATGCAGAAACAATTTTAACTATACCTGAATTGGAAGAATTTAGTGAATAGATTCAGAAAAGTCGATTGGGTAAAATAAATCACCTGTATTCTTTTTAGCATAATATTGTAAATTATTTTCATTTATAGCTGGAATTTCAACATCATTTTGAATTTTATAAAATTGATCCTTATCTTTTGTTTGAGGATAAATTTCCATTTCTGAATCTTGACAGTAATACATAGCATTTTTATCATGAGCTAAAATATCATCTAGTTGTTCATTTTTTGCATAATATTGTTTATTTTTATCTTTAAAAGCATAAATTTCTTTTTCATCAATTCTTCGATAATATTGTTTTTTATTATCGAGTTTTGGGTAAAATTCTGTATTTTCATAATTGGCATAATATGGTAAATTTCCTATATCTGTAGCAAAATATTCATCAGCTTTTTCTTTAGCATACACTGGTAGTTGTTGCAAATTTCGACCGTAAATTTCTTTACCATTAATTTTAATGTACATTTCTTTGTTTTGTACCATATTATAAATAGGTTTGTTGAGTGTAATATTAAGGAGATATAATACATCACCATTTTTATCATATATTAATATGTCTTGATTGTATTTATCTTTTGCATAAAACTGTATATGATGACCATTAATTAATTTTGATGCATAATAATATTGTCCTTTCGAATTTTTAGCATAACATTGATCACCATCAGAATTTATTAAATAAAAATCTGTTTCTCCATCATTAGGATAAATCTCACAGTTATTAAATCTTGCATATACTTTTAAATTTTTATCATTAATTGGAAACATGGGACCGTTATCAAAAAAATAATATGGTTTATTATTCTGAATAGGTAATATGAAATTACCATGACAGTCTTTTGCATAATGAATTTTATTTTCATATGTCTTTGCGAAAATTTCATGTTTTTTACCATCTGTACCAATGTTTAAATATATATTGTTTTTATTTTTATCCGTTGCGTAAAACTGATTTCCGAAACAATCTGTACTATAATGTTTTAAAGCATAATATTCACTCATTCTTAATTTTAATTGCATTTATTTTTTTAATCTCGAAAAGATGACATATGGTTGATTATTTGTTCTAGTGTAGGTTCTGTATACATTATAGGTTCTACTATTTCATTATGCTCTTCAGGAATATCATTAAAATTCTTGGGATAAAACTCTCCTTTGTCTTTAGTTTTTGCATAAAAACCAACTTTATTTATTTTATTAATAGCAATTTTTTCAATTAAATTTTCTTGCCTGTAAAATTCATCATCTTTTGACACTGGATATACTTCTACTGAATTTTCATTTGTCGCGTAATATGGAATATTATTATCTAAAGCTAATATATCATCTTTCAAATTTTCTGTTTTCGCATATCTCTCATTTGATCCAAACTTTGCATAAAGTTCTTTATTACCAATCTTTAAATAAAATTCTCGTTTATTTTTCATTTTTGGATAATATTGGTATTTTTTACCGTTTGTCTCATAAAATGAATAATAAGGTACACCATTATTTGAAGCGAAATAATCATTTTTGTTGTTTTCTTTAGCATATACAGGCAATTTTTGTGTATTAAAACCATAAAATTGTTTTCTATTTTTTTCTAAATATATTTGTTTTCCATTAGTATCTTCAGGATAAATAGGGATATTTTTAGTTATGTGTATAGGATAAATATAAACATTATTTTCTTCAATATACTTTGTGTTTCCTTTTTTATCAATAATAGGATATTGAACTATATCTCTATTTGATAATGTTTTTGAAGCATAATATATTTTGTTATTGTTAATAGCATAATATTGTTCGTCATTTTCGTTTCTAGCATAAATCATTTCATTTCCGTTGTCAATGTAATATTCTTGATTAGCACGTTTCGGGTATATTTCTTTATTTCGCTTGTTTCTAAAATATTGGATATTTTCTTTTAAACTTTGTTGATTTTTTGTTAAAATGGGACAAATTGGGATTTGATCATGCGTCATTGCAAAATAATAAACTAAATTTCCTTTGTCATCATGTTTTTTAGCCATTATTTCTGTACCATCTGATTTCGTTAAATAAAATTGATCTCCATTAGATTTTATGGCGTAAATTTCATCTAAATCTTTTGTTTTAGCATATGCTTGTAATGCATAATATTCATTTCCAGAAGAATCTTTATTATAAACCATTCTTCTTATTTTTTTCTATGTAATTTATTTAAAAAAATTAGTTTTACAGGATTAAGTTAAGATTATGAAGAAGAAAGTCACATTTTCTAAAATTATACGAATATATAATTATACAAAAAATAAAATCACATCTACATCAGAAAGAATAAATACTCCTGATATAATAGATAAATATAAATATAAATCATATATTATTCAAATATTTAAAGAAACTATAGAAAGGGGAATTTTATTTGTTCATGGAAATCTCGGAAGACATCCCTATATATTAGAATTTTATTTAGATATATATTTTGACTCATCACAAAGAGTTCGAGTCCAAAGTCACTGGTGGAATGATATAAACATGAATTCATATTATAAAGACAATGCAACTCCATGTGACATGCTAATTATTTTAGAACCTTTTTCAACTGAAAAGATTGTTAAACCAGATTATGCTAAAAGTTTATTAGTATTAACAAGTCTTCAAAAATACCAAAGTCCAGCAAAGTATTTATATTTAGGAAATCTTGAAAACATTAAACTAATTATCAAAAAATATACAAATTTAAAACATTTAAATACGTATTCTTTTGTACCACAGTTATTTTGTAATTATCGAATTCCTTATTTTCCTGAATTAGATGTAAATATGAAACTTTCACAACATCTATCTAAAGATGAAATTTATTTATGCATTTTAAATATGATCGATTATTTATCTAATTTAAAAATTAAAAGTTGGACTGTTACATTGGATAAAAATAAATCTATTCACGAAAATAAAACAAATGTGGTGTTAGAAATTTAATTAAAAGAGGTATTGTAAGTTTATCAAAAAGTTATTTTTTTATATTTAAAAATTTCTTAATTGGAAATTTTTATAATTTATTAATGTTTTATTTTTTTAATAAAAATAGTACATTAATAAATTATAAAATTTTTTTAATTTGAATATAAAAAATAGAAATTTTTTTGAAATAAAATAATAAACATAAAGATTTATTTTAAATTATAGTTCAATTTTGGATTTGACAAATAAAAAGTCACATGACTTTTTGTTGAACTCAAAGTATTGTCATCTTTTATTCAAGAAGTCTATTTATGACATCCTAAATTTATTTTAGTTTGGTGAACAGGATATGTGATATTCAAGTTTAACACAAAAAATAAAGTTGGACAAGGACTATAAAAAATATGGACAATCCCATTTTTTACTCTTAAATTTTATCTTTATAAATTTGCACTATAAAAAAATTATTAAGACTAAATATAACTTGAAGAAGAAAAAATACAGTAAAAAACAATAAAATTTATTATACATAAACAATATTTACAAAATAATATTTAAAATAAATATATTTTTCTCAAAAAAGGTAGAAGAAATGTAATTTTAATTAAATATATAATTTGTATTATATATATGATATAAAAGATTTTTATATTTAAATTCAGTTAAAAATAATTGAATTTAAAAGTTGAATCAAATAATTATAAACAAAATATTCAATTATTTTTTTATATTTTTAAAAAGAAAAAAATATTTAACAGCTCATTAAAATAGTATTAAAAATTTCATTAAATTCCATTAAAAAATTCAAATTTTTATCTTTTAAACTTTCATATTTATGAAATAAACGTTGAAGTTTTTCTTTTTCTTGAAGACTGCATCTAAATTTGCTAGATTTTAAAGAAATTAATTTTATCATATCTAGACCATTATTATTAAGTAAATTGCACGATTTTTTAAAATCTCTTTGGAGACCTTTAGCTAGTTTATTTGCCTCTAAAAACAATCCAACATTTACATTTCTTCTGGAAGAGGATTGTTGTGATAGAAAATATCTTGAAATCGTTCTCTGTCTAAGAGATCGGTTGGTTCTCGACGACTCCAAAACAGCACTTGAAGGAGATTGGAAATTTTCTTGGATATCTTGATGATCCGTAGATGTCACTTCAAGACACTGGGGACTAGAAGATCTTTCAAATTCCTCATCTCGAGCGATTTCCCTTTCTTGAGATTTATGTAAATCGTCTCCGAGTCCATAATAATAACAATTTCTTCTACAGATCGAACATTCAAAATTAGATTTCCTCGAAAGATAATCGTAATATGATTTCAAACAAGTTTTGTGATACTCATGACCACAGGGCAAAGAAAATCTGTCTTGTAATAAGAAATCAAGACATATTACACATTCCATTTTCTGTTGCAAAAATGTGAAAGATTTGACAATGGCAGAAAAACGCAGTGAGAACACCAGAAAATTAAAGGACCGATTAAAATTCGTCTCTATATATATATGCTTTTTCAACCCACTCTTTTGCACTTTATACTAAAAAAGTTTTTTTTTTTTTTTTTTTTTTTTTTTTTTTTTTTTTAGCTACAGACCTTGAATATATGTTTTTCTAAATCATTTTCTGCTTCTCTATAATAATTTAATATTGATTTTTTAAATAATTTTAATTTATTTATAAATTCATCAACCTCAGATAAATGATCAGATTTTTGTTTTATGAGTTTTTCGACTCGTTCGATGTTTTCTTTCACTTTCATATAAAGGTCAGCAGATTCTTTATCAAACTGATTAATTGTTTGATCTATATTTTTAAATGAATCAATAATGGTGAAAATTTCTTTGTCTTTAGAAATTAAACTTTCAATATTAGTTTTCAATAATTCCAAATCCTTTTTAAATTTATCCATATCTTCAATATCACCATCATTTAAAAATTCCAATTCTGAAATTATTTCATTATAAGAATCTATTATACTGTCAATTACCTCTTCTAAAGATTTCATAAAAGAACCCGGAGCAGAAACCATAATAATATTCTTAATTTTAAGAAATTTTATTTTTTCAAAAACCTTTTTATTTAAAAAATTAAATCTAAAACTTGAAAAGCAAAATTTTTTAAAACTAAAATTTTGAAAAGTAACATTTTTTTAAATTTAAAATTTTGAAAGTAAAATTTTAAAAAAGTAAAATAAAAATTCCAAAATGTAAATTGAAAATTTTCATAATTTATTTTTATTTAATTATGTATATATATATATACATAATTAAATAAAAATAAAATCACAAGTCTTACAAAATAAATTGATCTCTAAATATAAATATTGAAATTCAAATCTTGATTTGAAAAAAAATTTAACGTTTTCAAATACATTTTTTACAATTGACATTTCATAATTTTTTGGTTTTTTTTATTTCAACATTTCAATTATGAAATGTAAAATTTACAAAATGTAAAATTATGCAATGTAAAATTATGAAATGTCAGCTTTTTAAAATTACAAAATGTAAAAATTACAAAATGTAAAATTATGAAATGTCAGCTTTTTAAAATTACAAAATGTAAAAATTACAAAATGTAAAATTATGAAATGTCAACTTTTTAAAATGTAGAAGTAAAATTACAAAATGTAGAAAGTATTTATTTCTCATATTTTAGATATTAAAAATTTTACATATTGAAAATTTTATTAAACATTTTATATTTTAAAAATCTAAAATTATGAAAAGTAAAATCTAAAACGTAAATAAAAAAATATTATAACTAAAAAAAAAAAAAAAAAAAAAAAAAAAAAAAAAAAATTTTTTTTTTTTTTTTTCATTTAACATTTTTTTTACATTTCATAATTTTACATTTAACATTTTTTTACATTTCATAATTTTACATTTAACATTTTTTTACATTTCATAATTTTACATTTAACATTTTTTTTTACATTTCATAATTTTACATTTAACATTTTTTTTTTACATTTCATAATTTGACATTTAACATTTTTTTTACATTTCATAATTTGACATTTAACATTTTTTTACATTTCATAATTTGACATTTAACATTTTTTTACTTTTTATAATTTGACATTTAACATTTTTTTACTTTTTATAATTTGACATTTAACATTTTTTTACTTTTTATAATTTTACATTTAACATTTTTTTACTTTTTATAATTTTACATTTAACATTTTTTTACTTTTTATAATTTTACATTTAACATTTTTTTACATTTTATAATTTGACATTTAACATTTTTTTACTTTTTATAATTTTACGTTTAACATTTTTTTACATTTTTTAAATTGACATTTAACATTTTTTTACTTTTTATAATTTTACGTTTAACATTTTTTTACTTTTTATAATTTTACGTTTAACATTTTTTTACTTTTTATAATTTTACGTTTAACATTTTTTTACTTTTTATAATTTTACGTTTAACATTTTTTTACTCTTCATAATTTTACATTTTAAAAAATTACAAAATGTAAAAAATTACAAAATGTAAAAATTACAAAATGTAAAAATTACAAAATGTAAAAATTACAAAATGTAGAAGTAAAATTACAAAATGTAGAAGTAAAATTACAAAATGACAATATGTAAAATTATGAAATGTCAGCTTTTTAAAACGTAGAAGTAAAATTACAAAATGACAAAATGTAAAATTATGAAATGTCAACTTTTTAAAATGTAGAAGTAAAATTACAAAATGTAAAAATTACAAAATGTAGAAAGTATTTATTTCTCATATTTTAGATATTCAAAATTTTACATATTCAAAATTTTATTAAACATTTTATATTTTAAAAATCTAAAATTATGAAAAGTAAAATCTAAAACGTAAATAAAAAAATATTATAACTAAAAAAAAAAAAAAAAAAAAAAAAAAAAAAAAAAAAAAAAAATTTTTTTTTTTTTTTTTTTTTTTTTTTTTTTTTTTTTAGTTATAATATTTTTTTATTTACGTTTTATAATTTTACATTTAACATTTTTTTACTTTTTATAATTTTACATTTAACATTTTTTTACATTTTATAATTTGACATTTAACATTTTTTTACATTTTATAATTTGACATTTAACATTTTTTTACTTTTTATAATTTGACATTTAACATTTTTTTTACTTTTTATAATTTTACATTTAACATTTTTTTACTTTTTATAATTTTACGTTTAACATTTTTTTACTCTTCATAATTTTACGTTTAACATTTTTTTACTCTTCATAATTTTACATTTTAAATTTTTTACAAAAATGTAAAAAATGTAAAAAATTACAAAATGTAAAAATTACAAAATGTAAAAATTACAAAATGTAAAAATTACAAAATGACAATATGTAAAATTATGAAATGTCAGCTTTTTAAAACATAGAAGTAAAATTACAAAATGACAAAATGTAAAATTATGAAATGTGAACCTTTTAAAATGTAGAAGTAATTTTACAAAATGTAAAAATTACAAAATGTAGAAAGTATTTATTTCTCATATTTTAGATAGTAAAACTTTTACATATTAAAAATTTTATTTTCAACATTTTATATTTTAAAAATCTAAAATATGTAAAATGTAGAATTAATAAAAAGTAAAAAAATGTTAAATGTTAAATTATAAAATCTAAAATCTAAAACGTAAAAAAAAAAAAAAAAAAAAAAAAAAAAAATTTTTTTTTTTTTTTTTTTTTTTTTTTTTTTAGTTATATTATTTTTTAACATTTAACATTTTTTTACTTTTTACTAATTCTACATTTTACATATTTTTACTTTTCATAATTTTACATTTTAATTTTTTTTACTTTTTCATAATTTTACATTTTAATTTTTTTTACTTTTTCATAATTTTACATTTTAATTTTTTTTACTTTTTCGTAATTTTACATTTTAATTTTTTTTACTTTTCGTAATTTTACATTTTAATTTTTTTTACTTTTTCGTAATTTTACATTTTAATTTTTTTTACTTTTTCGTAATTTTACATTTTAATTTTTTTTACTTTTTCGTAATTTTACATTTTAATTTTTTTTACTTTTTCGTAATTTTACATTTTAATTTTTTTACTTTTCATAATTTTACATTTTAATTTTTTTACTTTTCATAATTTTACATTTTAATTTTTTTACTTTTTCATAATTTTACATTTTAATTTTTTTACTTTTTCATAATTTTACATTTTACATTTTTTACTTTTTCATAATTTTACATTTTACATTTTTTACTTTTTCATAATTTTACATTTTACATTTTTTACTTTTTCATAATTTTACATTTTTTACTTTTTCATAATTTTACATTTTTTACTTTTTCATAATTTTACATTTTTTACTTTTTCATAATTTTACGTTTTTTACTTTTTCATAATTTTACATTTTTTACTTTTTCATAATTTTACATTTTTTACTTTTTCATAATTTTACATTTTTTACTTTTTCATAATTTTACATTTTTTACTTTTTCATAATTTTACATTTTTTACTTTTTCATAATTTTTTACATTTTTTACTTTTTCATAATTTTACATTTTTTACTTTTGCATAATTTTACATTTTTTACTTTTTCATAATTTTAAATTTTACATGTTTTACTTTTCATAATTTTACATTTTCAATGTTACTGACCGGAAAGTATAATTTTCGGAATGTATTATAAAGGTAATTATTAAAATCAATCCAATAGATTTTTTCTGTTATTGTATTGTTCATAAAATATTTTTCCTTTATCATATTATTTAGAGATGGATATGATTTTTCTAAATCGTCAATTTCAAAATATTCAAAATAACGTGCAAATAAAGTTGCGTTTTTTTCATCTATAGATATATAACACAAATTGTTACGAGAATCCAGATAAAAACCCGGTTTTATTATGCGTATTGTTTCTAAAAATCCGAAAAATTTGTCTCGAGGAATTGACCAACAATTAAAATCTGATAACAGTTCATGGAAATTGGGTAAGTCTAATAACAATAGTTTATCATAAAGGGGAATATAATTTTTTTTATATTTCACATTTTATATTTTATAAATTTTAAAATTTAAAATTTATAAAATATAAAATGTGAAATGTAAAATGTAAATTTTCGCTTTTAAAATTTTTTTACAGAAATGTTTTTTAAATTTTAATTGTTATATATTTTTAAATTCCAATGCATATTAAAAATCCTTGTGCATTTATTTATATACAATACCTGTAGTAATATTAAATATTTATTTTTTCCTTTTAAAGAAAAGAACAAAGTCATGACATTTTTAAATTTACAAAGTTTTGTGAGTAATAAAAATTTTTTATTGTTTAGAATTTAAATACACTGGTATTATTATGGATGGAATGTTAATATATAAATATCATGCAATTCGATATATACTTCAAATTCATCTGTAACATCTATTTTTAAAAAGTAAAAATTATAAAATGAAATCTATTGCATAAATTGTGAATTGTGCAATATAAAATATCTCTCCCTATATATAAAAATAGATAATCGTTAACAGTTATACCATTTTCACCACGATGATGGAGCTGCATTACACTATTCATCTTTCTTTCATCTCTTTCGAAAATAAAAAAATTCCAAAATGTATGAGTTTCACTTCCACCGAATCACCTTTTGAAACTCTCAAGATTGATTTATTTACAAAATGGGATAATAGTCCGAGATGTTTTAAAAACGTTTTATATGAGTTTCAAAAAATATGTCAACAATATTTTTGTAAAGACTGTACACTGGTGGCTGTTGATATACCAACATATGAGTTTTTGAAAAATTTTCATAATTCTGTTATTCTGTGGAACTTTACATATAAGGAGAAAGAAGAAGATATGTCTTTAGTCACAGCACATGTATTTAATGCAAGTATTATACCTTGTGAATTACCTAAAAGCGATAATGATGCTGTGGCACGTAGCTTTTGTTTAGATTTATTACCTGAACCTATGGAAGGTGAATTCAGTAAACGTGCCGTACTTGTAGAGAAAGATAATATACCGATTTATTCTGATGAATATTTAGAATTAATACGTGGTGGATTAAAAAAACTGTTTATGATGACATTTTGTAGAAATTGAATAAAGAAATTAATGAATTAATAAAAATGTATTTTTTATTTATTTATTCAAATTATTTTTAGTATGACAGGACTATTGTTTTAAGACAACGATTTTGCTTTGTCGCCCTGTATACAAATCTATATCTAATATTTTCATTTTCAATGTAAAATTTCCAATATTTCAGAAAGTCTCGTAAAGAAGAATTGTTATAATTGTAATTTTTTACATTTCATAATTTTAAAATGCATAATTTAAATATCATAATATTTTTACATTTCAGAACTCTAATATCTAAATTATAAAATGTATTAATTTTTAATATTCATAATTTTCATATTTCATATTAAGAGTAGATAAATGTATCATATTTTTATTAAAATTAGATTTGTGTGTGTAAAATTATCAATTTTAGATTATACAGATTTGTGTGTAAAAGTATCCAACTAGTATATTTCACATGTATTAACACAATATCTCTACAGTCACTCAAAAAATTAAGTGAACACGAAACCTTTCTCAGAATATTAAATAATAAGTCTATTTTAAAAAAAATTTAATTAAAATTTTTTTATAATTTTAGATTTAAAATTTTTAATTTTTATATTTTTAGTTTAAATTTTTAAATTTTTATAATTTTAGTTTAAATTTTTAAATTTTTATAATTTTAGTTTAAATTTTTATAATTTTAGTTTAAATTTTTTAAATTTTTATAATTTTAGTTTAAATTTTTTAAATTTTTATAATTTTAGTTTAAATTAAAAATGTTTTACTTTTCATAATTTTAGATTTAGTATATATATAGTCGTTTTTCTCGTA
This sequence comes from Salticus scenicus, assembly GCA_963930645.1. Classification (NCBI taxonomy): domain Eukaryota; kingdom Metazoa; phylum Arthropoda; class Arachnida; order Araneae; family Salticidae; genus Salticus; species Salticus scenicus. The sequence continues at coordinate 378,283,638 of OZ005648.1, forward strand.
TTCTAACAAATCTTGGTAATTTAAAATTTTTTATATCATCTCTGATAATGAATTACTTTGATTCTATCAAAAACGCTTTTCATTACCTACTCCGAGATTGTGTTTATCTTGCAAACCCGGATGAAGAAATGTTAGTTGACGATGTAAATCACATATATGATGAGGATTGGACAACGAAGGAAAATAAATTTGCCCTTTCCATTTTGAGAATGCTTAAAGTCTATTTTCAGATCCCACCCATACATACGGGTATCACTATCGACAAAATCGAAGACGCAATTCCCAAGTTGAAGGAAAAATTAAAATTTATTGTCGATTCTGATTTGTCATCTCTATCTCCTAGAGTTCAAAGCCTTTTAGACGGCCACTATTTGACATTTCATCAATGGCGAGATCGTAATTGTTATCAACCTTGGGTCATGGAATGTTTGATCATCACCGGATGTTTTATTGGAGAGTTTGCACACAAATTTAGAGACGAATTGATCCCTTTTTTCGATTCGGCATCCAAGACATTGATAGAATTCATGGATGATTGTGGTTTAATAGATTGTATTAAAAGCGATTTGTCTTCCAATAAAGATCCGTTTGGCAAACCCGGTAAAAAAGTGAAATCTGTCTTGACGGAGATAATTTTTAATTGAATTCTTTTGAAACTGAGTAAACAACAAGAACAAAAAGATTATAGAAGAAATGTTAAGAAAAAACGCAAAACAAGCTTAATAAAATTTTACATTTTTTATGTTCTGTATAATATTTCTCATAATAATATTGTTAGAAATTTTAGCCTATTGAATAAATAATTAAAACTATTATATCATAAATAAAAGTTCTTTTTTTTAGAAAGTTAAAGAGTGATTCTATGATTTTTATTATCAATTTTAGATTATACAAATTTGTGTGTAAAATTCTCAATTTTACATTATACAGATTTGTGTGTAAAAATATCCAATTATTATATTTCACACATATTAACACAATATCACTACAGTCAGTCAAATAATTAACTGTACATGAAACCTTTCTCAGAATGCCAAAGAATGAGTTAATATTAAAAAAACCTTAAAAAATCTTTTTTTTTACTTTAAATCATTTTATTGAAATAATTTTGTTAAAATTGAAATGCAATTTACTTTTTTAAAATGTATCAGATCAAAAATTATCATGATTTATATTTATCAATTCACACAGAGTTGAAATTCAAAACTTATCAGTTATTTTATTTTTTTAATTAATTGTATATAAATTGTCGTCTTTTAAAATAAATTGATCTCTAAATATAAGTATTGAAATTCTAATGTTGTTTTTTTAAAACAATTTAAAATTTGAAATACAATTTACAATTGACATTTCATAATTTTTAGATTTTATAAATTTCATCATTTTTGAAAATTAATTAATTAATTATTAATTAATCCTTTCTAGACAAATTTTGCCTACTTCTTAAATTTTTTGTCTTTATTCAAAATGTCGTTTCCAATCAATTTATTTAAATTGCAGTTTTTTTTTTTTTTTTTTTTTTTTTTTTCGAGTGAGCATGGTTTAACTTATTTAAGACTTGAAAAAAAACCCGACTATATAAATACGAGTTTACATTCAAAATAAATCATTGGTATCATGTCTATCCGAGATGATTTTCGTAGCCTACTCCGAGATTGCGTTCGTCTCGCCTCTCGTCAAGAGACCAGCGAAATGTTGGAATTTAAATTTGCCTGTTGTATTTTGAGAAAACTTAAAGTATATTTTCAGAACCCCCCTAGCCACTTGAAAAATAGACTGGATACAGTTGAAAAGGTGATTTTCAGGTTGGGTATCCAATTGAGGCTTATCTTACATTATGACGACGTTCGGTTCTATCCTGATGTTAGAAGTCTGTTGGGCGAGGAAAAGTTGCCACGTCTCCATTGGCGTTATCAAGCTTGGGTCTTGAAATGTTTGATTGTTACAACATATACTATCGTAGATTGTACAGAACAATTTAAGGTAGATATTTTCGATAAGGCTTTTGAAGTATTGATGAAAAAGTTTGACTGTTATGTTTATATTAGATTTATGAAAGGCGCTCTATTTGACAACCACGATCCGAGTGAAATAGTCCAGAAGCGAGAGTCACCAATGACTAAAATTACCAATAAAGATTTAGAAAATTCTCGATTACTGTGTAGTATTTGTTTTAACAGAGAGAGACAAATTGTTTTTGAAGTTTGTAAGCATTTCGTTTGTTGTAAAAGCTGTTCAAACCATATCACAACTTGTCCAATTTGTCGATCACCTATTGCAAATAGTATTACAGTATACCTATCTTAAAAAAAAAAAAAAAAAAAAAAAAAAAAAAAAAAAAAATTAAGTGTGGGTATAGTTTAACTCTATATAAGTATGGGTTTTCCACGCTCACCTGACATTTTGTCTTGAAGAGATTAAATATATACTTAAACATAAAGGAGATATATAGTATTTATTTAACGTTGTTTAAATTTTGGATTTGCTAGAATAAATATAGTATGGATAATATAGAAGTCATATTTAGCTACATGCGAGATGACTACCATAGAACAATAGCACGTTTAGAGTCTTCGAAAAGGATCGTTGATAAAGAATCTCTCAATAAAATAGTCAACGATTTGGTTGCGAAAGACAAAGAAATTTTTCACATCATCGATTTCTTGACCATTGTGGAAACCACGTTCAGCAAATGGTCCAGGCAAGTTCATCAGATTGTTCGAGATAGTGTAGCACGGACAGACGGCACTTCAAAAGATGATGCAATAGCGGACGCCATAGAAAAGTTGAAAACGTCTTGATAAAGAGTTATTGCAATGATGCGATGCTGATGAAGTTGAAATTTTCATGTAAAAGGGATTGTTCTACTAGACAATCGTATCTGGATAGGTCGCGTTTAATTTGACCAGTGGGAAAACGCTATTTGTGAAGCCTGAGGAGTTTCTTTTAAAAAATTTTAAATATTTGTATCATGGAAAAAGAAAAAAAATGACACTTTGAATAAAGAAAATCTTTTAAAAATACATATTTGACTTTTAAGAAAAGTTACAAGTAATTGAATAAATCATCAATAATGAGATCATTATATTTGTTATAATCAAAGTTTTTTCCAAAGGGTTTAATTTTAACTTCTATCAACTGGTAATCATTTTTGTCATTTAATAAATCATCTCTTAACTATTTGAAATGTAATAAACTATAACGTGTTTTTATAGACAGATTTGTTAATATCAAACAATCTTCAACAAGTTTATATTTTTCCATTAAAACACGAGGAAGAATATCTTCACATGGGATTATTTGAAATAATGGTGCTTGTCTACATAATTTGCACCAATTGTTACAATTTTGTATATAATCTACCATTTCCCTACAATATTTTTTCTTCAAAGTAAATTGTCTTAAAAAAGTACATGTTTGTCCACAAAAGTATAGTTTTATACATTTTAAACACAATTCAACAATTTTAGAATTTTTTGTAATATGAAATCGAATCAAAATTTTTTTTCCAAAATCGAATAAATCTAAATCCGAGAAAATTTTAACTGGTATAATTTTATTAAAATGATATAAAAGATTTTTTCTTTCGAAAATTACATCTTGTTTGGAAAACATTTCCATGACATCGTCTATAGTTATATCTTTTCGTAATTCTTCCATGACCTTTTTAAAATTATGACTAATACATAATTTTATAACTTCATCGAATGTCAACCTATTTAAAACTAATCCAGAAAATTCAAAGTATTTGTGACTTTGGTAAATAGCTTTCCGTAGAAGAGGTTTTGGTAATTTAAAATATTCAATATCGTGAAAATTATAAACATTTCCCCATATTGTTTTAAGTGTAAAATTCTCTAATGGATAATCAAATGTACACATCCATGTTTCGATTATCCAAATGGGTTTGCACGAGTATAAAATTACATGCTTGTCCAAGTCTTTATAAGTGATATAAATATTTTCTTTAGAATATTTAATGGCATTTTTAAGTCGTTCATATAGATTATTTTGTAATACCAATTGATACACAAAAATTACTCTCTTGCCGTTTTCCAATTTTATCATGGCAGATGTAATATGTTTGCAGAATCTCACATATATATATTATTATTATTATTATTATTATTATTATTATTATTAGAAAATTAAATAAAGATTCAATTTTAAGAAAAATTATATTAAATTTTTCTAATATTATAAAGAATGATAAACACTCTACCTTCTGCAATAAATGGCAAATTTACAAGTAATCATAATCCTCCATATGATGAAGGAAATAAAGCCGTACTTGAATGTGATCTCGGATATAAATCAAACAATATATATTCTTTTTTAGTTAAAAATAAAAATGATCAATTGATGTGGAATCCGCCATCCATTACATGCATACCTACACCTTGCAGTAAACCACCTTTGTTAAAAAATGGTTATCATATCGGATCATTATATTGTTATCCTAACAAAATCACTTATAAATGTAATGAAGGTTATAAACTCAACAGTTTTATAGATAATCAATATTGTACTTCAATTGGTGAATGGTCTCCACCTATTAAAAATTTACGTTGTGATCCAGTACAATGTAATGAAATAAAAAATTTTAAAAACGGATATGTATCTTATTATCCATCCAATAGATTTTTTGAATCGGTGGCAACTCATAAATGTCATTTGGGATTTTATATCGTTGATGATGCCGGTACTGATGGAAAACGAACTTGTTTAAATAATGGAATTTGGAGCGGTAAAGATATTTTGTGTGAACCTTGTCCAAAATTACCCGATACATTAAAAGTAAAACTTACCTTTCCAGGATTTGCCGTAATTAGTTGTGATGATGGAATTACAAATGCTACTATAAAATGTAAAAAAGATGGAACATGGACAAAACCGAACTGTCCAAATCTTTTAACCGCTCCAGTTAATTCATTGTCACCGGTGGATAACCAATTTCTAAATTTACCCGTTAATTCTCCAACAAAACTGACATCATCGGATAAATTTTCGTTATTTCAAATTTTTTTATATTGTTTATGTATCATAACAACTTTTTTAATATTTTCTGTAATAATTAAAATTGGAACAAATTAATATGTTAAATAAAAAATCCGATTATATTTTAAAATGAATTTTTTTAAATGTCATTTTAAAAAAATCATTTTTTAGATGAAAAAAAAATATTATATATATACATATATATATATTTAATCGTCGTTAATTTTCTCCACATCGGTGACTGCAAAAATTTTGTTTGCTCTTAGTTATGTCGTCTAAATTTTTTATAGATTGGAATTCTCACCATATATTAAAAGTGACTAACAACTTAAAATTTTCAGAATATCGATCTTATGATACGTGTTACAATTTGCAAAAATATAATTTTAAAATTCCATGTAAATATCTATCATATGTGAATTCCCTTTTAATTGAATCTGTAGATGAAACTTGTATTTATTCTACAGGATCTAAAGTATGTTATTTTGATGGTAATATTTTACAAGTTGGATTAAAAGAATTATATAACATGCGAAAACTAAAGGATAATATATACTATTGTGAAAATATATTTTTGATTGTTGATGAGAAAGTCTTACATCTTCTAAAATTACATCAATTTGAAGAATTTCAGAAAATAATAATGAATTATTACCCTCTTACTGAATTGGTATTTTCATATGCAAATGATTGGATAAAGTTGTATAAATGGAAAACGTTATATGATAAGATATGTAAAATACACATTGCAAAAGACTATCATAATGCTACTGGTTGGATAAATATGAAAATGGAACAAGTTTTACTCACTCATAAATTAAAAGATTTTTTTATCGTAGATGTATCTAAAGACAATTAATTAGTGGATATGTACTTTTAAAAAAATCTTGAAATAAATAAAGACATTGTCAAAAAAAGTTGTTTTTTATTTTAAACTAAAAAATACAATTATGTATTAAAAAACATGGTAATTCAATTATTTATATACAATAATAATTTTGTTTTTTACAGATTGCATATCATTTAATGTTTTAATTTTAAATTTACATGTCATACATAAAGAACATAACAATTCAAAATGCATAGCTGGATAACAATGTTGTCTTGACAAATCTTTTTTAGCAGTATAATATTTTTTATGTATTCTATCATACATGTCAAAATTTTCTCTATAATATTTTTTGTTTAAAGTACAACAAGGAACTAGATACAATTCTGAAAATTGAGAAGCATGTTTTTGAAATATTTCAATTATTCGTATAGGTAATTTTCTACAAGCATGAATAGCTATCCATACATTATATGATAAAACTATTCTTTCAAATTTATTATCATTTATATCACATTGTATAAAATTACATATATCCATTTTCTGTAATAGTTTCATTCCATTGTATTGTTTCAAATCAATACATGTCATTTTGGTGTTTAAAAGATGAATTCCACAAGCATTTCCAGCACATATATTAACTATATTTTTATTTTTGAAATCTATGAGATTAAATACAGACTGAGTTTCTGAATATTCTTTCTTCAAAAAATGATAATCAAAACTATGCTTATAATAATAATCGACAAAGTATTTTCGCTTTAAATTTGTAGACTTGTTTAAAAGCAGCAACTGGTCAAAAATAAATGTAATAAGACATTTTGGTGTTGTTTCATTAATGTCTAAATAAAATCCCATATAGTGTCTTAAACTCAATTTGTAAAATATGTTCATATTTTGTCTATTGTATTTACTCATGTAAAAGAAAATTATTAAAATTTTTACAACAGGATGTATTTTATACAAATAAGTTATCATACAAATAAAATAAAACATTGACCCTTTTAATTCAAGATGTTTATTCACATTTTTAGAATCTTCATATTTTATTAAAGAACCGAAAAGTTTTTTACATTTGGAATCGGAAAAGGATTCATTAAAACTATATTTTAAGGAATCTATATTTTTCAAATTAACAATAATTTTATCATAATAGAAAACATACAATTTATTAACATCTGTATAAATTAAAAATAAAATATAATAATAACGATATATTAACCATAAAATAACACAAATATACAATATTGACGAATCCATTTTTCCAAAATTATCAAAAAATATTTCAAAATGACAAGACTATATATATATGTTTTATTATTATTATTATTATTATTATTATTATTATTATTATTATTATTATTATTATCAATGTAAAAAAATAAATATTACCAACTGCAAGAAACTCTCTGTGATTGGAGAAAATAATTATTTTCTATTATTATTATAATAATAATAATCCATTTTCATCAACCTTCAGCGAGAGCGGGGCAAAGTTTAATAATTTTCTTGACGTTCATCTTTTATGATCATGCTAGTATTACGTGAAATACAGTATTAATTCGATTTTGACTCTGTGTCGATTTACAATTCGACCAATCTGTCAATATTTGTGCCACTTCTATTTCCTCTGGTGTATATTTTTCTCCAATGGTGGGAAAATTTGTTATTTTATAAAGTTTTTCTTGTTGGTTCGGAGAAAATAATTCTGTAACGTCTTTCGATTTACGGAGAGCTGCTCGAAATTTCATTTTGACCATAGTGTAATAATTTCTTTCATTCGAAGTTTGTCTTCCTTTCAATCTAGCCCAGTCTACAAAGATTGAAAAACGATCTCGATTACAATGACCATATTCTTTGCGGGTCCAATTCAATTGAAAAATGCCAGATTTTTTGTCCACCCATTGTAAGAAACAACCATATCTACCATCATTGAGAGCAGGTAAAAGAAAATCTCTAACGATCCTTTTATGCATATTCGTCGACAATGCTTCGAAATGAATCGAGAGCTGGGCTTTAAATACAATTAAAAAAAAAAAAAAAAAAAAAAAAAAACAGTGAGTCATCAAAGAATGATAATGGAAACTCTGCTTATAATAATAATCTTTAACACTTGTAGTCAAAAAATAAAAGTAATAAGACATTCTAGTCATTAATGTTCTAAATAAAATTAATATAGTGTCTTAAACTCAATTTGTAAAATATTGTCATGTAAAAGAAAATTATTCACAATAGAATTTATTTTATGCAAACAAGTTAACATACAAATAAAATAAAACATTGATCCTTTTAATTCAAGATGTTTATTTACATTTTTAGAATCTTCATATTTTACTAATAAACTGAAATTTTTTTTACATTTTGAATCAGACATCAAAACTATATTTTAATGAATTTATATTTTTTTAATTACCAGTAATTAGATGTTTATAGTAAATAGAATATCTCCAATCATCCTTATTATTAAAAATTATTTCTCTTTTAACGTTGTACAATGGAGTCATTTGATCATAAAATACATTATATCTACTCTTATACACTGTGTTTTCATTCAATGTTTTAGGATAATTTATATCTTCTTTCCAAAAAGTATCAACAGGTAATACTTTTTTTGGTTTTTCGTTTCTATAAAGACATAATTTATGATACAACGATGTATATTCATCATAAGATAAATTATAATTGGTTATACTATACTTGTAACTGCTATCTTCTTTCCAATAACCTTTCATGGGAAAAACCTTATATTTTCCTGTTCTCCAAAAAAAATTTTTTGTAAATGCATTTTGCAATTATTTTTTTATTTTTTCCCCATCGTATTGAATAAAACGGTTCGTCACCAATAGTCACGATACATTTTTCTTTGAAATGATAAATTTTAGGTTTTGAAAAAATATTATAACAGGGCCATCGGAGAGTTTTCAAAGAACGGTTCACAGCGACCTTAATCGAGGGAGATATGCGATAAAATTCGATGTCTTCCATCTTATCGACCGGAAAATAGATTTTTTGAAATGAATTTCGAAGATAAAAATCAAAATAATTCCAACTCCAATTTTCATTTACCCTTTTCACATGATCAATACCACCTTCTATCAGATCGTCTAGAGACAGATAAGTTTTGTCTAATTTTTCAATGTTCAAATAATTAAAATAACGTGCGGATAAAGTCGCATTTTTTTCATCTACGGATATATAACAGGCATTGTTTTCATCATCGAGATACAAACCCGGTTTCATTATTCGAATCGCATATATAAATCCAAAAAATTCATCATAGGGAATTGACCAAAGATTAGGATTTGATAATTTTTCGTGAAAATCAGGTGAATTTAATAACGTTAGTTTATCATGAATCGGAATATAGTCTTTAAAAAGAATTGATAACACATCATTATTTAAATCAAAAAGGGTAAGCGGACTAGGCATACTTATTTTGATATTCTATTACGATAGAAACGGTTATGTCCCATAAATATATTCTTTTTTTTAATTACATTTCATCATTTTTAGTTTTTAAATAATTTTTTCATATTTCAGAATTATAAATTTTTAAAATAATTTTAAAATTATGAAATCCTTATATAATTCGCAAAATTATAATTTTATGAATATATTAATACGACAGGACTGTTTCTAAATATAGTGTCTTAAACTCAATTTGTAAAATATTGTCATGTAAAAGAAAATTATTCACAATAGAATGTATTTTATACAAACAAGTTAACATACAAATAAAATATTGATCCTTTTAATTCAAGATGTTTATTTACATTTTTAGAATCTTCATATTTACTAATGAACTAAAAAGTTTTTTTACATTTGAATCAGACATCAAAACTATATTTTAATGAATCTATATATTTTTTAATTATCAATAATTTGATTATAATAGTAATGAGTATATCTCCGATCATCCTTACTATTAAAAATTATTTCAATTTTAATGTTGTACAATGCAGTTATTCGATCGTAAAATACATTATGTTTACTATAATCACATATTGTGTTTTCTTCATTCAATGTTATAGGATAATTTTTATCTTCTTTCCAAAAAGTATCAACAGGTAATACTTTTTTTGGTTTTTCGTTTCTATAAAGACATAATTTATGATACAACGATGTATATTCATCATAAGATAAATTATTATTGGTTATAATAAAACTATAACTGCTATCTTCTTTCCAATAACCTTTTATGGGAAAAACATTATATTTTCCTTTTTTACAAGAACATTTTTTTTTGTAAATGCATTTTGCAATTATTTTTTTATTTTTTCCCCATCGTATTGAATAATGCGGTTTATCACACATAGTCACAATACATTTTTTTTTGAAATGATAAATTTTAGGTGTTGAAAAAACATTACAGGGAAAACGGAGGGTTTTCAAAGAATGGTTCACAGCGACCGTAATATTGGGATGTATTTTATAAAATTGGATGTCTTCCATCTTATCGACCGGAAAATAGACGTCTGGAAATTCATATTTAAGAAAATAATCAAAATTACGCCAACTGAAATTTTCAATTACCCTTTTCCTATGATCAATACCACCTTTTATCAGATCGTCTAGAGACAGATAAGCTTTGTCTAATTTTTCAATGTTCAAATAATCAAAATAACGTGCGGATAAAGTCGCATTTTTTTCGTCTACGGATATATAACAGGCATTGTTTTGATTATCGAGATACAAACCCGGTTTCATTATTCGAATAGCATTTATAAATCCAAAAAATTCATCATAGGGAATTGACCAAAGATTAGGATTTGATAATTTTTCGTGAAAATCTGGTGAATTTAATAACGTTAGTTTATCATGAATCGCAATATAGTCTTTAAAAAGAATTGATAACACATCATTATTTAAATCAAAAAGGGTAAGCGGACTAGGCATACTTGAAATTATTTTGATATTTTACACTGATGGAAACGGATATAAAATACATCCCATAAATGTATTCTTTTTTTATAATATGTATTCTGTTTTTATAATATCTAACATTTTATAATTTTTTTTAATTTCATAATATTAGATATTATAATTTTTTCATTTAATTATTTTAAACATTTCAGAATTATAAATTTTTAAATTTTTAAAATAATTTAAAAATTAAAAAAAACGAAAAATTTGAAAATTTAAATTTTGAAAAACAAAAATTTAAAATTTAAATTTTTGAAATGTAAAATTTTTCAAAAGTAAAAATTTTGAAATTAAACTTTTGAAAAGTAAAAATTTTGAAATTAAAATTTTGAAAAGTAAAAATTTTGAAATTAGAATTTTGAAAAGTAAAAATTTTGAAATTAAAATTTTGAAAAGTAAAAATTTTGAAATTAAAATTTTTAAAGTAAAAAATTTTTAAAGTAAAAAATTTTGAAAAGTAAAAATTTTGAAAAGTAAAAATTTTGAAAAGTAAAAATTTTGAAAAACAAAAATTTTGAAAAGTAAAAATTTTGAAAAACAAAAATTTTGAAAAACAAAAATTTTGAAAAACAAAAATTTTGAAAACAAAAATTTAAAATCTAAAAACTAAATCTAAAATCTAAAAACATAAATAAAAAATAATTATAAACTAAAAAAAAAAAAAAAAAAAAAAAAAAAAAAAAAAAAAAAATTTTTTTTTTTTTTTTTTTTTTTTTTTTTTTTAGTTTTTAGATTTTAGATTTCATAAATTTATATTTCCAATTTTTTGTTTTTCAAAACTTTAGATTTTCAAATTTTTTGTTTTTCAAAATTTTAGATTTCCAAAAATTTAGATTTTCAAATTTTTAGATTTTCAAATTTTTTGTTTTTCAAAATTTTAGATTTTCAAATTTTTTGTTTTTCAAAATTTTAGATTTTCAAATTTTTTGTTTTTCAAAATTTTAGATTTTCAAATTTTTTGTTTTTCAAAATTTTAGATTTTCAAATTTTTTGTTTTTCAAAATTTTAGATTTTCAAATTTTTTGTTTTTCAAAATTTTAGATTTTCATATTTTTTGTTTTTCAAAATTTTAGATTTTCAAATTTTTGATTTTCAAATTTTTGATTTTCAAAATTTTAGATTTTCAAAATTTTAGATTTTCAAAATTTTATGTTTTCAAATTTTTATGTTTTCAAATTTTTAGATTTTCAAATTTTCTTGTTTTTCAAATTGAAAATCTAAAATTTTGAAAATCTAAAATTTTAAAAAACAAAAAAATTTTGAAAATCTAAAATTTTGAAAATCAAAAAAATTTGAAAATCTAAAATTTTGGAAATCTAAAATTTTGAAAAACAAAAAAATTGAAAATCTAAAATTTTGAAAAACAAAAATTATGAAAATCTAATTTAGAAAACAAAAATTAAAAATCTAAAAACATAAATAAAAAATATTATAAACTAAAAAAAAAAAAAAAAAAAAAAATTTTTTTTTTTTTTTTTTTTTTTTTTTTTTTTTTTTTTTAGTTTATAATATTTTTTATTTTTGTTTTTAGATTTTAGATTTCATAAATTTATATTTCCAATTTTTTGTTTTTCAAAATTTTAGATTTTCAAATTTTTTGTTTTTCAAAATTTTAGATTTTCAAATTTTTTGTTTTTCAAAATTTTAGATTTTCAAATTTTTTGTTTTTCAAAATTTTAGATTTTCAAATTTTTTGTTTTTCAAAATTTTAGATTTTCAAAATTTTTTTTTCAAAATTTTAGATTTTCAAATTTTAGATTTTCAAAAGTTATATTTCAATTTTAGATTTTCAAAATTTTAGATTTTCAATTTTTAGATTTTCAAAATGTTAGATTTTCAATTTTTAGATTTTCAAAATTTTAGATTTTCAATTTTTAGATTTTCAAAATTTTAGATTTTCAATTTTTAGATTTTCAATTTTTAGATTTTCAATTTTTAGATTTTCAAAATTTTAGATTTTCAATTTTTAGATTTTCAAAATTTTAGATTTTCAATTTTTAGATTTTCAAAATTTTAGATTTTCAATTTTTAGATTTTCAAAATTTTAGATTTTCAATTTTTTGTTTTTCAAAATTTTAGATTTTTAAATTTTTTTGTTTTTCAAAATTTTTTGCAAAGTAAAATTTTTGAAAATCTAAAATTTTTACTTTGAAAATCTTATCCTATTGTACTAATATAAACTTTATCTGTAACAGATCTTTATTTTTTCATATTCATGTTTTTTTCGTAAAAAAATATATCATATTTTATTTATCATATATTTATATATTCTTCATCTTTATCTCTCCTGTAAAAAAAGATATTCTTTTTTATAGATTCATAAAATAAAAATTTAATGAACATATTATTATGACAGGACAGTTTACATCATTATCAAATTTAAAGTTTTGAATTTTAATTATGAGAAATAAGAATTATCCTGTCGTACTAATATAAATATTATTTGATCTTTATTTTCTTTTTTTTTGAGATCCATATTTTTTGCTTCTTGTTCAAAGTAAAAAAATCTTATATATTCTCTTTTCAATTCATTTTTTAAAAATATATCATACTTTTTCCATCAGTTCTTTTTTTATATAATTTCTTTTTTTCATCTTTATAGTGAAAGAACACAGCAATAACTATTATTTATTTTAAAAACATTTCTACAAAAACATATCAATTAGACAAGATAATGGACAAAAAAGTTAAAAACAATTACAATCACAATCTTCGAAATTTACAGCATGAAATATTTTAAAGTACATAGAAATTCTGCCTGCCAAACAATCTTTATCATGACACTTGGTACATATGATTTTATCTTTCTTCACATTAAAATAATTAACAGTTACTCTTTTCATGTTTAATTTAAAATGTTTCTGTGTACGTATAAACAAAGTTTCAATTTTAAACTTTTTACAATAATGTTTTAAATATTTTTTCCATGAGTTTGGACACTGTTTAACACCAATTATACGTTTGAATGTTCCTAGAGAAAATGCATCAAATTGTTTATTTTTATATCTCACAGCTAGATATGCAAAATTAACATTTCTTTTTATGTAATATGAGTCCACAGGTAAATTTTGGTTTGTACAATCTTGTATATTTTGTGGATCTACAATATTTGTTTTTATATCCTCTGAATTTTGATTTATAGAATTATTTTTGTTATCCATTTCAATATTATCCTCTGGTGACTGTTTAATCCAGACATTGGAAAACAAATGTTTTGCTTTTAAAAACATAACTTGTTTTAATTCTTCAATTATACTTTCAATTTCTTTACTCAAATGTGACAAACAATCTAAAAATTTTGCATCATATGCAACTTTTTCGTCTTTTTCTGGAGGTTGAAGATATTCTATTAATATATCTCTTGAAAAAGAAAACATGTCTGAATAACATGTCTTTTTTTGAATTTGAGTTAAAACATATTGTGAAATATCATTGAAGTCCAAAAAGTTTGGTAATTTATCCTTTATGGTTTGTCTAATAAAATTTATCATAATACTTTCAACGAGATGTTTCATCGTGAAATGTAATCTAAGTGAAAACAGAGTGATATATATATAGTTTGAAAAAAAAGGGTGGAGCTTAGTTTTTTTATAAAAAATTATAATAAAATAATATAAATAAAATAAAAAAAATTCTGTCTTAAAACAGAATTTAATTTAGTACGACAGGACAGGATTATTTTTTTAACTTTTAGTCTATTCTACCATATAAAGGCATGTGATAACTATACACACTGATATAAACTCCTGTTCGCATTTTATAAATTTCTAATATTTGAAAGTTGTTTAAAAAATTAAATTATAAAAGTGTAATACAGTAAATGTCGACAACGCAAAATCGTAGATTGAAAGAAATAGTCCTGTCGTACTAATATAATCATGTCACAATTTATTAAAGTCAATTATTAATATCTCGACTTTTATCACTTTTAAAATTTATCCTTTTCCATTAAAAAATCTTTTGTCATGATCTTTTAATTGAATTTAAAATATGAAAAGCATTTGTGCTTTTCGATATCCAATTTCTAATTAATTTGGGATATCGATATATATTTTCAAAAGGCTGTCGACAGATTGGACAAGTAGACTGCCATTTTGATAAACATTTTATATGAAATAAATGTTTACAACATAACATAATAATATTTTTGTCAAGTGAATTTAAACAAATAGAACAGTCTTCTAAAGATTTTGGACAATTTATAGAATGTTCGTCGTTATAATAAATCTTGCAAAATTCATTTTCAGGATCAATTAAATAAAATATAGCTAAAATTTGTTCTTTTGAAAAACCTAACAACTTTAAATCATAATGTGAAAAGCCTGTAGCAATTATACTTTCAATCAATTTAATATCAAAATCATTAAATCCAATTTCTGATAATATTTGAGATAGAATTTTTACATTATCAGAATTTATATCCATTTATGTCGTTAGTAATTGTCGCTATATATATATATATATATATATATATATATTCATATCTTTTTTAAAAAATAGATAAATATTAAAATGAAAAAATAAAAATAAAAAATAAAATAAAATAAATGAACGACAGAAACAGTCATTTTATTTGGATTATAAATTAAAATGTACATATTATATATATAAATCTATAAATCTTTAAAATGAACAACATTTTGTCAAACATTAATTCTTTCCTTTAAAAAATGTCAAATATGTTTTTTTAAACACGAATGCTCTTCTTTTTCTTTATGAAATGCAGATGGTGATGTTTAGTTTTTAAAACAAATTTTAAATTTTTATTTGTCGAATATCCCAAATCGTTAATTATTTCATGATGACATTTTAAATTTTTCATAATGAATGATATCATTAGAAAGACTAATGAAAAGGGTTTAGTCTTTATGGCGATAATTTTTTCCAATGAAGCTTCTTCCAAATCGTGTAAAGCTTTCTCTAAATCCTTTATTTTTTTAATTTCTCGAAAAATCATATGATTAAATGGCTCCATCTTTTTCATTATTCTTGAATGCACATTTATGAAGTTGTTAACATTTTTAATCATGAAGCTTTCACCAACATAACTTTCCATAATAATAAACAGAGCATTAAGTATCAGTTCGCGTAGAATTCTTGCTTCCAACTCCATGGCTCCAGAGATCTGAGATTCTAAAGCAAATGCCAAGCCTTTTTATACCTTATATGTGTTGCGTAATATTTCTTTTTTTCCCACCGATAACAATTAAAATGATTTTAGATATAGTAAAGGATTTGTTAAAATTTTTTTATATAAAATTTCATCATTCTTTTTATACCATTTAGGATCATAATCTGACCAATCCATTAATTCTTCCGATTTATTTTCTTTTAAACTTGTGAATTGTTTTAAATTTGCAATTTGTTGTTGTTGTTGTTGTTGTTGTTGTTGTTTGAATAAATTATTCATAACCCTTATTTTATAAAAATTTTATAAATATATGTGAGTATTATAAAACAAATAAAAATAACTTAATTATAAATATTTTAATAGTAACAAATTACATTAAATTGAAAATGTAGAATTAAAAAAAATGTTAAATTACCCAATTGTAAAATATAAAGTTATGAAATGTTAATTTTTAAATTGTAATATTATCAAATATAAAAATATCAAAGTTAATATTATCATATTTAATATTTTAGATTATACAATTTTTATATTTTATCATTTATCTTAAATTATACAATTTTACATTTTATCATTTTAAATTTATAATATTAAGGTCTTTAAACAAATATTGAATTATTTTTTAAATTAAGTGTACCCATATTGAGAAATGAAGTTCTTGGACATTATTAGGAATTTTTATTCCCAATTTTTTCAGATTTGCTTTTAAAAAATCAAAATTATCTTTTGCAAAATTTTCCACAAGTTCTAAAGTTCGTTGAGCACATTGTTTCGCTCGTTTTGGATGGTATGGACATTTTTTATTAGGATATAGATACAAAAGCCATTTTATAGATGGTATACCTACAATATCAATATTTAAAATGTTTGGAATATTTGCGTCGTGTAACAATTTAGAATGGTCTTTGTAACAGAAAACAAGTTTTTCATCTGGATATAAGTTTTGTAATTCTTGGTATTTGTTTTGTAGAAAATTAATTAGAAATTCATAAGTTACAGTTGAACCTGAAGTATGTATTGGATTAATAAATGCATGATACTTATATCTTAACATTCCATCCATAATAATATCAGTGTATGCAAATTCTAAACAATAAAATTTTTTATTATTCACAAAACCTTGCAAATTTACAAATGCCACAACAATCATACTTTGTTTCTTCTTTTTTTTAAAGAATATAAAAAGATTTATTGTTACTATAGGTATAGTCCAGGATTTTAAATATAAAAAATCAAACTTTTTTAAAAAACAAAATTATTGTTAAACTTGCTCTTTTTGATAAAGTGTCATTGTTTTTTTAAAAAAACATAAATATTAAAATTGAGCCACTTTAAAATCTGTGATGTCCAAAAATTCGTTTTTCATTATAATTATCTCTATATATTTTTTGTAATATATTATAAATACAACTTTTATTCGTTATACCTTCAAAATCAGGCACTTCATGAAATTTTATATGAGCTTTTATGTCTTGATTTTTCTTATTATTCAAATGAATAAAAGTATCGGATTTAAATTCTATAGTTCCCATAACTTGGTATTCTTTTGTAAAATGTTTTATTCTTCTTTTATTCCTGGATGGGCAAATTAAACCTTCATTTTGAATGGCGTGTAAAACATGACATTTGTCATTTTCATTTGGTTCTTTTAATAAAATTAATTCATTAGGATTATGTAATAAATATAAATGTTTATCATCAGATTTATAAATATTTTCATAATGACATTGATCTAAATATATTGTTTTTGAATCAGGAGTTACTAAACATCGTTTTATAGAATTAAAAATATAATGTTTGTCATTTCCTTTAATGACCATCAATAAATGAATAAATTGTATCAAAGGAATCTATTAAGTTTTTTAAAACAGTTTTACGTATAGGTAAAGTCATATAAATTGCAGCACGTTCAAAATGTTTATTATATCGACCATACTCTGTTAATTTTATACTAGATTCAGACTGAATAATATGTAATATATGATAAGTGGAATCATCGTCAAAGAAAATTTTATCCATTTCTGATAAATTCAAAAAATAATCTATTTAATAACGTATATATTATTATATACATCTATATATACGCTTATATATATTCTTCTTAGCTATATATTTTCTTTTTTAATTTTTTAATTAAAATATATTTTTAAATTTATGAAAAAAATTCTGAAGCAAATAATATTTTTTTATTAGCAAACAAATATTTCATTTCAAATTTGATATAACAAATGTAAATAATAATAATAATAATAATAATAATAATAATAATAATAATAATAATACATTGATTATTTATATATACAATTACATTTATCTCCAGAATCCATGTTTAGATTCAGTCAATGTTTGAACACATTTTACATGTTCATCATTTTTTCTGTGTACTTTATTACTTGATAAAATACCATTTACAAATAAACGTAAATAGGCCTGAATGCGCATTCCACAGTTATTTCGAATGTTCAAAATAAATGCAGTATCAGGATCCGAATATTTCAAATTGGGTAAATTATCTGATGTATAACCAAAATGCCACAAGTAATCCATTATGTCCACTGTTATTTGATCTTTAGTTGTTTTTAAAATGACATTCAGCATTTCTTTAAAACTGTACACTCTTGAGTCTTTGCCATTTAAAACTTTTTTATAATGACTAGGTGTCAAATTTTTCAAGTCTTTTGAAGGTTTAGGAAAAGTGCATCCATAAAAACGATCCACATCCACAGCAAAAAAATATACATTTCCATCGTTACCCACTGCAGCTCTTATTGTCGGTTTATTCACGAAAAATGACACTTTGAAAAACATTGTATTAACTAAGAACGTCGAATAAATGATACTAAAAACCTGGAATAAATGATGGGTTTATATACACAATGAGAAATGACGTCATGAGATTATGAAATATATAAACTTTATAGTTAGTTTGGCTTAATGTTAATTTAACTAGATGTTATATAATTAATGTTAAAATTCAAATTATATTTTTTTTAAATAGCTTATTTAACCTTGAATATAAATCATTTGAATTTTAGCATTTAAATATATCGCGATTTTTCAAAATTGAAATTTTATAATCTGAAATTTCGCTATATAATTAAATCCTAAAATTCAATTTTTTTAAATAGCTTTTAAACTTTAAAATAGATATAATTTGACATTTAATTATATAGTGATTTTTTAAAATTCAAAATTTAAAATCCGAAATTTGACTATATAATAAAATGCTAAAATTTTATTTTTTAAAAATAGCTTATTTAATCTTGAAATAGAATAAAATATAATCTGACATTTGATTATTTAGCGAAATTTCAATTTTGAAATTTAAAATTTGAAATTTCACTATATAATAAAATCTCAAATTATATATTTTTAAAAATAGCTTATTTAATCTTGAAATAGAATAAAAATTTCATTTGACATTTAATTATTTAGCTAAATTTTAAAATCTGGAATTTAGCTAAATAATTAAATCTCAAATTATATATTTTTAAAAATAGCTTATTTAATATTGAAATAGAATAAAAAACAAAATTTGAATTTTAACATTTAATTACTTAGTGAAATTTCGAATTTCAATTTTGAAATTCGAAATTTCACTAAGTAATTAAATGTTAAAATTCAAATTTTGTTTTTTAAAAATGGCTTATTTAACCTTAAATTGAAATAAAATATCATTTGAATTTTAGCGTTTAATTAGATAGCGATTTATCAAAAAATGTGAAATTTCACTATATAATTAATACTAAAATTCAAATTTCCATTTTTTAAAAATAGCTTATTTAACCTTGATAATATATCATTTGAATTTTAACATTAATTAGATAGCCAAAATTGAAATATAAAAAGGTAATTTTAAAAATGAATAAATTTATAAAAAAGTCCAAGTTTATACAATTATCTAGGTTTGTCGTGACTATATATGGATCATTTATTTACTCTGGTGAATAAATATTTGTGATGATCTATTCAGACATGACTACTTTAAAATATATAAACGTGGGTTTACAAAATGTTTATCGTTAAATAAAATCTTACATTATTATGATAATCATTAAAAAATAAATATTGAGAATTAAAAAATATTTAAACATTTACAGATTTTTTAAAGAAATCATTTTCGATTTTTTATATTTATTAAAAAAAAGCAATAATGACATGTATAAAAAATAATTTTCCCCAGGTGAGGATCGAACTCACAACCTCGGCATAACTCACAATTATACTGTTTTATAAGTACCGCGCGCTAGCCAATTGCGCTACTGGGGACATTAAAAAAAACCTTTATAATCTTATTTAATTCTGAAAAAGTTTGAAATGTTTTAATTTTTATATATTTAAAATTCCATATTTATTTATAAACCATGATAAATATATTGCAAAATTATGATTCATATTTAGACAATCTTCTTTTTAGCTCCACAATTTCCGTTTTTCTTAAATATTCTATTTCGGCTACCAATCTAGCAATTTCGGTCTCTCTCAAATATTCAATTTTGTTTTGAAGCAAGTCATTTTTATTCTGAAGCAATTTATATTCTCTTTGAAATGACTCTTCAACGGTTTTCAATTTATGTTTCAATTCCCTAATTTCTTCTTCGCGCCTTTGTTCAATTTGCACTCGTAAATTCTCAAATTTGTTTTTCAATTCCATGATTTCTTCGTTTTTCTGTTCAGTTTCCATTCGTAAATCTTTATTTTTTTTCTCCAATTTTTCGCTGTGTTCCATGATTGGTTTAGCACAATTTAAACAATCTTGTTGTCTCCGGCTAGCTTCCCACCAATCCTCTTTGACGACTTGATAAAATAATATTTTTTCATCAATGTCAGTTTTCTGTTGTTCGACAAAATAGATTTTTTTTCCATTATTCAAATGCAAATACCGATCCGAGACTTCTTTGGAAATTTGGACATTCTCAGTCACTGGTAAAACTAAATTCATTTTGATTCCAGGTAAGTTCTTAATTTGAGCTTTCCATTTGGAATCCATCATTTCCAATGGAATGCATAGCAAATCTTTAGGATCACAACGATTATAACTTTGTCCTATCAATTTCATAACACCTCCGTCCCAAAATGTTGCCAATACCAACCTATAATCCAAAGGTAAAGTTTCTGCTATATAAAAGTGAGCGGTTTTTTTCTTTTTAATTTTTTTCCTATCATCATATTTGTCCTTACAAAAGCTAAAATTACATCCGGATCTGCGCTGACTCAAATAACCCATCGCGTTTACCAGATGCATTTCGCATTTGATACGTTTGTATTTCTTACATTTGAATTTAGGATAAGGTTTTATTATGTCTTTTGGCACGACAACATTTTTCCACATGCGTCTGAAATCATCCAAAGAACGCGAAACCAAAATCATGTGTCTGTGTTGTCTAAAACAGGCCTCCGATTCATTTCCACCATTGCACCAACAAGAAAAAGGTATGATTTTAATATCCTCATTATCTTTTTCCATGGCTTGAACAAAACTTTCATAAACCACCACTCTAACCATGACATGTAACCAAACATAACCTCCTCGAACATATTTTTGAACACAAGCAGCGGCTAAATTCAAAGTTTCGTCTTTAAAAGTTACGGGCAATAGTTCTTTGCTCAAATCCAAAGGACAAATTGGTTTTGCATAATATTCTTCGATACTAGATATTTTTTCATGACCAAAAAAGTTTTGTTTTTCGCACATGGGCGTAAAATCAAAAAATTGCAATTTTGTATCTTTTTCTGTCGATGGTAAAACATCTTTTTCAATTTTCTCTTTTTGCATCAGCCGATATTTAAAATTCTTAAAACATTTTAACAAATGGTCCGCAGCGTCATATTTTTTCTTGAATTTCTCAAGTCCAGAACACCAAACACAACATTTTTTAGCATTTATGTTGTCCGTACAATCTTTCATACAATGTTTTTCATATTCTTTTAACAAAAGAGTTATTCCACATTTAGGACATGGAAAACGAACTGTGTCTCGAGAAAGAACTTTACGATATCGATCTATTTTGATGCGAGCCATCACGCAATGTTAAAATACAATTTTGAGTCTGAGAAAGTGAAATATATATAATTTAAATTTTCTACAAAAAATATATCAAAAATATATAAAATTAAAAAATATTTTAAACTTTATTTATATAAAAGATAAAAATATACACAAAAAAATTTAAATATTCTACAAAAAATTTAAATTTTCAATTTTAAAAAAGCGTGACATAAAAGGTAGACGTACTTGTAGAGTGAAATTTTTATTAGTTGTTTAATAAGATTTTCTGACAGAGGATTTATTTTTTTAGCTCTGACAGATCTGGTGAATAAATATTTGCGATGATCTTTTTGTATCAGAATAAAATATATTGCAGTCTTATCTAAAATGCTATATACTATATATTTAATGAAGTTGAATTGTAAGAATAGACTTTAAATTTTTACATAATAAAAAAAGACCTTTGATCTTTTAAATGAAAAAAAGAAATAAATGTTTACAATAATTGAAAAAAAAATTTGTTGATGGCTTTATAAATAGTTATTCGAAATGTTTATTTGAAGAATGGATTCATTTATTAATAAAAAAAATTCTAAAAATCTTTCGAATACAATTTTTTCTAAAATCTCGCTCCAGATTCACCAAAAATTTTATAAAAGTGATATACATAAAAAAGGCGAGATCTTAAAATTATAAATGACAATTGACCGGGTAAGGTTAATATAAAATCTCGATCTAAAGATTTTTTTTTAAATATATCATTAAAAATTACAATTATATTATTTGTTATGATTCAAAAAAGAAGGATTGAACCAAATTTTTTTCATTTATTTGTCATTTATTTTATTAAACGAGAAATGGTCAAATGATAAATATTAAAAGTAATTTTAATAAAAAATAAATAAATCTGTCAATGACAGATTTATTTTATTTTTATCTAATTAAATATACGACACAGTCAGTTTAATTCAATAAAAGTTCAAATCGACAGTTTTGCTGACATTATATAAATAGTTTTTTTTTTTAACTATGTCGAGTATAAATAGAGATTCGAAAGAATATCCGAGATCATAACGATGGATTGCATTCAGTGCTCCACACCAGCAAATTCATCTACGTTGATGAAGTGTAAACATAATATTCATCTATCATGTGTTAGAAATTTTATCCTGTCGACAAAAAATGTATGCTGCCCATCTTGTAATGAACCAATTCAAGCTACAGATTTGTCTACAATCCTTTGGACTATTAAAGAAGATGACCCAATGCATGAATTTTTACGTCAAGAAATGTTAAGAAGACTGGTGTTAGACCTTTATGATACTGATTGGTCCAATTTATGTTAGTAATCCAATTTAAAAGAAGAGCTTTTTAAAAAAGTATTTGACAAGTTGTTAAAGACATATATAATATGTTGTAATTCAAAATAAACTGTTATTTGACTATTTTTTTTGTGTCGTTTATTTAATTTAGATAAAAATTTATTTATTAGTCATCACCATTTATCCACTTTGAAAATGCTAGAATATTTGCAATTTTATAATTTAATTTCTTAAACAACTTTCAAATATTTAACTATATTTCTGTTTTATTATACAACTCAAAAATTAGAATAATCTCACAGGATAGATTTTTTTATTATTAAAATTACTCCTTCCATTTCTTGTTTAATAAAATAAATGACAAACAAATCTGATTCAAGTTATGTTGATCTTTTTTTTTGAATCATAACAAATAATATAATTGTAATTTTTAATGATATATTTTTTTCTAAAAATCTTTAGAATAATCTTGAGACCCTTTTTTTATCATCAATAATTTTAAGATCTCGCCTTTTATCTTCTAAAAAAGTTTTGGTGTCTTAAGAGATATTTTCTTGTTTGGATGAAAGTTTATATAAACTTTTATATTTTGATTTTTCTTTTTATCAAATGATCATTTTAGTTATAATTTTTTTTAATATTTTAAATATTTTTTTAAAAAATACAAATGAAAAATTTTAAATCTATGAAAATCAATTTGAAATATATATTTTTATTAGAAAACAAAATTTTCAAAAATGAAATTTTGCTATTTAATTATCCGCTAAAATTCAAATTATATTTTTTTCTATATCAGAGTCCATCAAGCTATTTTACAAAAATAGCATTTGAATTTTGACATTTAATTAAATAGCGAAATTTCAAATTTCAAATTTTCAAAAATGAAATTTTTATACTTAATTATGCGCTAAAATTCAAATTAATTTTTTTTCTCTATCAGAGTGAATTATCCTATTTTATAAAAATAGCATTTGAATTTTAACATTTAATTATCGAAATGTCCATTTTCAAAATTTTCAAAAATCAAAATTTCATACTTAATTATGCGCTAAAATTCAAAATAATTTTTTTTCTCCATCAGAGTGATTTATCCTATTTTATAAAAATAGCATTTGAATTTTAACATTTAATTATCGAAATTTCCATTTTCAAAATTTTCAAAAATCAAAATTTCATACTTAATTATGCGCTAAAATTCAAATTAATTTTTTTTCTCCATCAGAGTGATTTATCCTATTTTATAAAAATAGCATTTGAATTTTAACATTTAATTATCGAAATGTCCATTTTCAAAAATGAAATTTTGCTATTTAATTATCCGCTAAAATTCAAATTATATTTTTTCTATATCAGAGTCCATCAAGCTATTTTACAAAAATAGCATTTGAATTTTGACATTTAATTAAATAGCGAAATTTCAAATTTCAAATTTTCAAAAATGAAATTTTTATACTTAATTATGCGCTAAAATTCAAATTAATTTTTTTTCTCTATCAGAGTGAATTATCCTATTTTATAAAAATAGCATTTGAACTTTAACATTTAATTATCGAAATGTCCATTTTCAAAATTTTCAAAAATCAAAATTTCATACTTAATTATGCGCTAAAATTCAAATTAATTTTTTTTCTCCATCAGAGTGATTTATCCTATTTTATAAAAATAGCATTTGAATTTTAACATTTAATTATCGAAATTTCCATTTTCAAAATTTTCAAAAATCAAAATTTCATACTTAATTATGCGCTAAAATTCAAATTAATTTTTTTTCTCCATCAGAGTGATTTATCCTATTTTATAAAAATAGCATTTGAATTTTAACATTTAATTATCGAAATGTCCATTTTCAAAATTTTCAAAAATGAAATTTTTATACTTAATTATGCGCTAAAATTCAAATTAATTTTTTTTCTCTATCAGAGTGAATTATCCTATTTTATAAAAATAGCATTTGAATTTTAACATTTAATTATCGAAATGTCCATTTTCAAAATTTTCAAAAATCAAAATTTCATACTTAATTATGCGCTAAAATTCAAATTAATTTTTTTTCTCCATCAGAGTGATTTATCCTATTTTATAAAAATAGCATTTGAATTTTAACATTTAATTATCGAAATTTCCATTTTCAAAATTTTCAAAAATCAAAATTTCATACTTAATTATGCGCTAAAATTCAAATTAATTTTTTTTCTCCATCAGAGTGAATTATCCTATTTTATAAAAATAGCATTTGAATTTTAACATTTAATTATCGAAATGTCCATTTTCAAAATTTTCAAAAATGAAATTTTGCTATTTAATTATCCGCTAAAATTCAAATTATATTTTTTTCTATATCAGAGTCCATCAAGCTATTTTACAAAAATAGCATTTGAATTTTGACATTTAATTAAATAGCGAAATTTCAAATTTCAAATTTTCAAAAATGAAATTTTTATACTTAATTATGCGCTAAAATTCAAATTAATTTTTTTTCTCTATCAGAGTGAATTATCCTATTTTATAAAAATAGCATTTGAATTTTAACATTTAATTATCGAAATGTCCATTTTCAAAATTTTCAAAAATCAAAATTTCATACTTAATTATGCGCTAAAATTCAAATTAATTTTTTTTCTCCATCAGAGTGATTTATCCTATTTTATAAAAATAGCATTTGAATTTTAACATTTAATTATCGAAATTTCCATTTTCAAAATTTTCAAAAATCAAAATTTCATACTTAATTATGCGCTAAAATTCAAATTAATTTTTTTTCTCCATCAGAGTGATTTATCCTATTTTATAAAAATAGCATTTGAATTTTAACATTTAATTATCGAAATGTCCATTTTCAAAATTTTCAAAAATGAAATTTTGCTATTTAATTATCCGCTAAAATTCAAATTATATTTTTTTCTATATCAGAGTCCATCAAGCTATTTTACAAAAATAGCATTTGAATTTTGACATTTAATTAAATAGCGAAATTTCAAATTTCAAATTTTCAAAAATGAAATTTTCATACTTAATTATGCGCTAAAATTCAAATTAATTTTTTTTCTCTATCAGAGTGAATTATCCTATTTTATAAAAATAGCATTTGAATTTTAACATTTAATTATCGAAATGTCCATTTTCAAAATTTTCAAAAATCAAAATTTCATACTTAATTATGCGCTAAAATTCAAATTAATTTTTTTTCTCCATCAGAGTGATTTATCCTATTTTATAAAAATAGCATTTGAATTTTAACATTTAATTATCGAAATTTCCATTTTCAAAATTTTCAAAAATCAAAATTTCATACTTAATTATGCGCTAAAATTCAAATTAATTTTTTTTCTCCATCAGAGTGATTTATCCTATTTTATAAAAATAGCATTTGAATTTTAACATTTAATTATCGAAATGTCCATTTTCAAAATTTTCAAAAATGAAATTTTGCTATTTAATTATCCGCTAAAATTCAAATTATATTTTTTTCTATATCAGAGTCCATCAAGCTATTTTACAAAAATAGCATTTGAATTTTGACATTTAATTAAATAGCGAAATTTCAAATTTCAAATTTTCAAAAATGAAATTTTTATACTTAATTATGCGCTAAAATTCAAATTAATTTTTTTTCTCTATCAGAGTGAATTATCCTATTTTATAAAAATAGCATTTGAATTTTAACATTTAATTATCGAAATGTCCATTTTCAAAATTTTCAAAAATCAAAATTTCATACTTAATTATGCGCTAAAATTCAAATTAATTTTTTTTCTCCATCAGAGTGATTTATCCTATTTTATAAAAATAGCATTTGAATTTTAACATTTAATTATCGAAATTTCCATTTTCAAAATTTTCAAAAATCAAAATTTTATACTTAATTATGCGCTAAAATTCAAATTAATTTTTTTTCTCCATCAGAGTGATTTATCCTATTTTATAAAAATAGCATTTGAATTTTAACATTTAATTATCGAAATGTCCATTTTCAAAATTTTCAAAAATGAAATTTTGCTATTTAATTATCCGCTAAAATTCAAATTATATTTTTTTCTATATCAGAGTCCATCAAGCTATTTTACAAAAATAGCATTTGAATTTTGACATTTAATTAAATAACGAAATTTCAAATTTCAAATTTTCAAAAATGAAATTTTCATACTTAATTATGCGCTAAAATTCAAATTAATTTTTTTTCTCTATCAGAGTGAATTATCCTATTTTATAAAAATAGCATTTGAATTTTAACATTTAATTATCGAAATGTCCATTTTCAAAATTTTCAAAAATCAAAATTTCATACTTAATTATGCGCTAAAATTCAAATTAATTTTTTTTCTCCATCAGAGTGATTTATCCTATTTTATAAAAATAGCATTTGAATTTTAACATTTAATTATCGAAATGTCCATTTTCAAAATTTTCAAAAATCAAAATTTCATACTTAATTATGCGCTAAAATTCAAATTAATTTTTTTTCTCCATCAGAGTGAATTATCCTATTTTATAAAAATAGCATTTGAATTTTAACATTTAATTATCGAAATGTCCATTTTCAAAATTTTCAAAAATGAAATTTTGCTATTTAATTATCCGCTAAAATTCAAATTATATTTTTTTCTATATCAGAGTCCACCAAGCTATTTTACAAAAATAGCATTTGAATTTTGACATTTAATTAAATAGCGAAATTTCAAATTTCAAATTTTCAAAAATGAAATTTTCATACTTAATTATGCGCTAAAATTCAAATTATTTTTTTTTCTCTATCAGAGTGAATTATCCTATTTTATAAAAATAGCATTTGAATTTTAACATTTAATTATCAAAATTTTCAAAAATCAAAATTTCATACTTAATTATGCGCTAAAATTCAAATTAATTTTTTTTCTCCATCAGAGTGATTTATCCTATTTTATAAAAATAGCATTTGAATTTTAACATTTAATTATCGAAATTTCCATTTTCAAAATGAAATTTTGCTATTCGCTAAAATTCAAATTATATTTTTTACAAATTTAATGGACAGGAAATGAATGCGCTGTATTTTAAAAATTGTAACTCTTAAAACTTTAAAAGTGATAATTTAAAAAAAAATATTCATTTAAATTGAATGTGAGAATAAATCAAGAAAGTAAAGATAAATTTTATTACATTATACATTATATTAATATATACATTAATAAAATCAACACATTATATACATTAACACAAAAAATATATACACTTAGAACAATATTTTGCAAATTAAAAAATATATTCTCATTGAAAATTTAATAAATTTCTAAAAAGGGGCCCCTGTCATGATAATAAGTTTCTTTTATTATATTTTTAACATTTGCTGCCCTAAAATTAATTTGTATTTCTTCGGCCCAAGAATTTTTTATGCTATATGTATATTGTTCATTTTTAATACAATCGTGACAGTCTTCATTTATACATTCAATACTCAGTCCTCTTTGATAATATGGCCGTATTAAATAATGGTCCTCATACGGATCATAAGAGTTTTTTAACACAATGTTGTTTTTGAAATTGTACATATTGTTGTCCCAGTATAATACTTTTTTCTTATGATCGATTGTTAACATATCACAAGAAGGCACGAGATAATATTCATTTTTTCAAAATTTGAAAATTGAAATTTCGCTAGTTAACTAAATATTAAAATTCAAATACTATATATTTTATTTAAATAAACTTCTTTTTGATTGTTTGTTTTTTTACAAAAACGTTTATTTAGTTAATCTTTTATATTTTGTCAATATCCTTAAATGAAATGTTAATTATGATAATCATTAAAAATAATTTTTAAAGTTAAAATGTATGACTAAAAAAATATTAAAATCAAAAAATTTTTTAACTAGTCTAAAGAACTATTTTTTCAAATTTTTTTCTTGGTAAAAATGAAATTGCTCTTATTTACTATTATATGTTTCAAGAAAAAAAATTGCTTAATTTATATCTCATGACAAAACAGTTTTAAAAGATAAAAAATGTGACGGCCATATTTAAAATAAACAATTATTTTGCGTACAAAAAACAGGTGACATAATAGATTAACATGATCCGTTTTTTTTATTTCTTGCTTTTTGCCAATATAAAAGGGAGTATTTCAATTTGTCTTGTATCCAAAAAGTAAATATGAGTTTTCCATTTTTAAACCTTCCTTTCGATGTGAAATTCAACATATTCAAAAAATATTTTGAGTTTTCTGATAAGATAAATACGCTTGTCAAAATGCCTGAAATGGAGGATTTAACATCAAACCCTTCTGCATGGACTCTATTAGAACGTAAGTTTATAAAACTTACAGAATTTGTTAGAAAAGGTTGGTATATAAAGCAAAACAATCAACCATTATATGTTTTTTTCGACAATAAAAAAATGTCGATATGCATGAGATATTTTAGAAATTATCAGCCGTGTTATCCTGATGATAAATATTGGAATGTTCCCTATATTGGCACTATGAGAAAATCAATTGAAAGTGCATCAGAAGAAGAATTAAAATGGGAAGACACAATTTCATTCTTCAAGGATAATTTCCTCGAAAAATATCTTCCCATTGAAGATATTGAAAATTTAACATATTATCTCTTGCCTTCTTGTGATATGTTAACAATCGATCATGAGAAAAAAGTATTATACTGGGACAACAAGATTTACAATTTCAAAAACAATATTGTGTTAAAAAATTCTTACGATCCATATGAGGACCATTATTTAATACGGCCATATTACCAAAGAGGACTGAGTATTGAATGCATAAATGAAGACTGTCACGATTGTATTAAAAATGAACAATATACATATAGCATAAAAAATTCTTGGGCCGAAGAAATACAAATTAATTTTAGGGCAGCAAATGTTAAAAATATAATAAAAGAAACTTATTATCATGACAGGGGCCCCTTTTTAGAAATTTATTAAATTTTCAATGAGAATATATTTTTTAATTTGCAAAATATTGTTCTAAGTGTATATATTTTTTGTGTTAATGTATATAATGTGTTGATTTTATTAATGTATATATTAATATAATGTATAATGTAATAAAATTTATCTTTACTTTCTTGATTTATTCTCACATTCAATTTAAATGAATATTTTTTTTTAAATTATCACTTTTAAAGTTTTAAGAGTTACAATTTTTAAAATACAGCGCACTCATTTCCTGTCCATTAAATTTGTAAAAAATATAATTTGAATTTTAGCGAATAGCAAAATTTCATTTTGAAAATGGAAATTTCGATAATTAAATGTTAAAATTCAAATGCTATTTTTATAAAATAGGATAAATCACTCTGATGGAGAAAAAAAATTAATTTGAATTTTAGCGCATAATTAAGTATGAAATTTTGATTTTTGAAAATTTTGATAATTAAATGTTAAAATTCAAATGCTATTTTTATAAAATAGGATAATTCACTCTGATAGAGAAAAAAAAATAATTTGAATTTTAGCGCATAATTAAGTATGAAAATTTCATTTTTGAAAATTTGAAATTTGAAATTTCGCTATTTAATTAAATGTCAAAATTCAAATGCTATTTTTGTAAAATAGCTTGGTGGACTCTGATATAGAAAAAAATATAATTTGAATTTTAGCGGATAATTAAATAGCAAAATTTCATTTTTGAAAATTTTGAAAATGGACATTTCGATAATTAAATGTTAAAATTCAAATGCTATTTTTATAAAATAGGATAATTCACTCTGATGGAGAAAAAAAATTAATTTGAATTTTAGCGCATAATTAAGTATGAAATTTTGATTTTTGAAAATTTTGAAAATGGACATTTCGATAATTAAATGTTAAAATTCAAATGCTATTTTTATAAAATAGGATAAATCACTCTGATGGAGAAAAAAAATTAATTTGAATTTTAGCGCATAATTAAGTATGAAATTTTGATTTTTGAAAATTTTGAAAATGGACATTTCGATAATTAAATGTTAAAATTCAAATGCTATTTTTATAAAATAAGATAATTCACTCTGATAGAGAAAAAAAATTAATTTGAATTTTAGCGCATAATTAAGTATGAAAATTTCATTTTTGAAAATTTGAAATTTGAAATTTCGCTATTTAATTAAATGTCAAAATTCAAATGCTATTTTTGTAAAATAGCTTGATGGACTCTGATATAGAAAAAAATATAATTTGAATTTTAGCGGATAATTAAATAGCAAAATTTCATTTTTGAAAATTTTGAAAATGGACATTTCGATAATTAAATGTTAAAATTCAAATGCTATTTTTATAAAATAGGATAAATCACTCTGATGGAGAAAAAAAATTAATTTGAATTTTAGCGCATAATTAAGTATGAAATTTTGATTTTTGAAAATTTTGAAAATGGAAATTTCGATAATTAAATGTTAAAATTCAAATGCTATTTTTATAAAATAGGATAAATCACTCTGATGGAGAAAAAAAATTAATTTGAATTTTAGCGCATAATTAAGTATGAAATTTTGATTTTTGAAAATTTTGAAAATGGACATTTCGATAATTAAATGTTAAAATTCAAATGCTATTTTTATAAAATAGGATAATTCACTCTGATAGAGAAAAAAAATTAATTTGAATTTTAGCGCATAATTAAGTATAAAAATTTCATTTTTGAAAATTTGAAATTTGAAATTTCGCTATTTAATTAAATGTCAAAATTCAAATGCTATTTTTGTAAAATAGCTTGATGGACTCTGATATAGAAAAAAATATAATTTGAATTTTAGCGGATAATTAAATAGCAAAATTTCATTTTTGAAAATTTTGAAAATGGACATTTCGATAATTAAATGTTAAAATTCAAATGCTATTTTTATAAAATAGGATAAATCACTCTGATGGAGAAAAAAAATTAATTTGAATTTTAGCGCATAATTAAGTATGAAATTTTGATTTTTGAAAATTTTGAAAATGGAAATTTCGATAATTAAATGTTAAAATTCAAATGCTATTTTTATAAAATAGGATAAATCACTCTGATGGAGAAAAAAATTAATTTGAATTTTAGCGCATAATTAAGTATGAAATTTTGATTTTTGAAAATTTTGAAAATGGACATTTCGATAATTAAATGTTAAAATTCAAATGCTATTTTTATAAAATAGGATAATTCACTCTGATAGAGAAAAAAAATTAATTTGAATTTTAGCGCATAATTAAGTATGAAAATTTCATTTTTGAAAATTTGAAATTTGAAATTTCGCTATTTAATTAAATGTCAAAATTCAAATGCTATTTTTGTAAAATAGCTTGATGGACTCTGATATAGAAAAAAATATAATTTGAATTTTAGCGGATAATTAAATAGCAAAATTTCATTTTTGAAAATTTTGAAAATGGACATTTCGATAATTAAATGTTAAAATTCAAATGCTATTTTTATAAAATAGGATAAATCACTCTGATGGAGAAAAAAAATTAATTTGAATTTTAGCGCATAATTAAGTATGAAATTTTGATTTTTGAAAATTTTGAAAATGGAAATTTCGATAATTAAATGTTAAAATTCAAATGCTATTTTTATAAAATAGGATAAATCTCTCTGATGGAGAAAAAAAATTAATTTGAATTTTAGCGCAGAATTAAGTATGAAATTTTGATTTTTGAAAATTTTGAAAATGGACATTTCGATAATTAAATGTTAAAATTCAAATGCTATTTTTATAAAATAGGATAATTCACTCTGATAGAGAAAAAAAATTAATTTGAATTTTAGCGCATAATTAAGTATAAAAATTTCATTTTTGAAAATTTGAAATTTGAAATTTCGCTATTTAATTAAATGTCAAAATTCAAATGCTATTTTTGTAAAATAGCTTGATGGACTCTGATATAGAAAAAAATATAATTTGAATTTTAGCGGATAATTAAATAGCAAAATTTCATTTTTGAAAATTTTGAAAATGGACATTTCGATAATTAAATGTTAAAATTCAAATGCTATTTTTATAAAATAGGATAATTCACTCTGATGGAGAAAAAAAATTAATTTGAATTTTAGCGCATAATTAAGTATGAAATTTTGATTTTTGAAAATTTTGAAAATGGAAATTTCGATAATTAAATGTTAAAATTCAAATGCTATTTTTATAAAATAGGATAAATCACTCTGATGGAGAAAAAAAATTAATTTGAATTTTAGCGCATAATTAAGTATGAAATTTTGATTTTTGAAAATTTTGAAAATGGACATTTCGATAATTAAATGTTAAAATTCAAATGCTATTTTTATAAAATAGGATAATTCACTCTGATAGAGAAAAAAAATTAATTTGAATTTTAGCGCATAATTAAGTATAAAAATTTCATTTTTGAAAATTTGAAATTTGAAATTTCGCTATTTAATTAAATGTCAAAATTCAAATGCTATTTTTGTAAAATAGCTTGATGGACTCTGATATAGAAAAAATATAATTTGAATTTTAGCGGATAATTAAATAGCAAAATTTCATTTTTGAAAATTTTGAAAATGGACATTTCGATAATTAAATGTTAAAATTCAAATGCTATTTTTATAAAATAGGATAAATCACTCTGATGGAGAAAAAAAATTAATTTGAATTTTAGCGCATAATTAAGTATGAAATTTTGATTTTTGAAAATTTTGAAAATGGAAATTTCGATAATTAAATGTTAAAATTCAAATGCTATTTTTATAAAATAGGATAAATCACTCTGATGGAGAAAAAAAATTAATTTGAATTTTAGCGCATAATTAAGTATGAAATTTTGATTTTTGAAAATTTTGAAAATGGACATTTCGATAATTAAATGTTAAAATTCAAATGCTATTTTTATAAAATAGGATAATTCACTCTGATAGAGAAAAAAAATTAATTTGAATTTTAGCGCATAATTAAGTATAAAAATTTCATTTTTGAAAATTTGAAATTTGAAATTTCGCTATTTAATTAAATGTCAAAATTCAAATGCTATTTTTGTAAAATAGCTTGATGGACTCTGATATAGAAAAAAATATAATTTGAATTTTAGCGGATAATTAAATAGCAAAATTTCATTTTTGAAAATTTTGAAAATGGACATTTCGATAATTAAATGTTAAAATTCAAATGCTATTTTTATAAAATAGGATAAATCACTCTGATGGAGAAAAAAAATTAATTTGAATTTTAGCGCATAATTAAGTATGAAATTTTGATTTTTGAAAATTTTGAAAATGGAAATTTCGATAATTAAATGTTAAAATTCAAATGCTATTTTTATAAAATAGGATAAATCACTCTGATGGAGAAAAAAAAATTAATTTGAATTTTAGCGCATAATTAAGTATGAAATTTTGATTTTTGAAAATTTTGAAAATGGACATTTCGATAATTAAATGTTAAAATTCAAATGCTATTTTTATAAAATAGGATAATTCACTCTGATAGAGAAAAAAAATTAATTTGAATTTTAGCGCATAATTAAGTATAAAAATTTCATTTTTGAAAATTTTGAAAATGGACATTTCGATAATTAAATGTTAAAATTCAAATGCTATTTTTATAAAATAGGATAAATCACTCTGATGGAGAAAAAAAATTAATTTGAATTTTAGCGCATAATTAAGTATGAAATTTTGATTTTTGAAAATTTTGAAAATGGAAATTTCGATAATTAAATGTTAAAATTCAAATGCTATTTTTATAAAATAGGATAAATCACTCTGATGGAGAAAAAAAATTAATTTGAATTTTAGCGCATAATTAAGTATGAAATTTTGATTTTTGAAAATTTTGAAAATGGACATTTCGATAATTAAATGTTAAAATTCAAATGCTATTTTTATAAAATAGGATAATTCACTCTGATAGAGAAAAAAAATTAATTTGAATTTTAGCGCATAATTAAGTATAAAAATTTCATTTTTGAAAATTTGAAATTTGAAATTTCGCTATTTAATTAAATGTCAAAATTCAAATGCTATTTTTGTAAAATAGCTTGATGGACTCTGATATAGAAAAAATATAATTTGAATTTTAGCGGATAATTAAATAGCAAAATTTCATTTTTGAAAATTTTGAAAATGGACATTTCGATAATTAAATGTTAAAATTCAAATGCTATTTTTATAAAATAGGATAAATCACTCTGATGGAGAAAAAAAATTAATTTGAATTTTAGCGCATAATTAAGTATGAAATTTTGATTTTTGAAAATTTTGAAAATGGAAATTTCGATAATTAAATGTTAAAATTCAAATGCTATTTTTATAAAATAGGATAAATCACTCTGATGGAGAAAAAAAATTAATTTGAATTTTAGCGCATAATTAAGTATGAAATTTTGATTTTTGAAAATTTTGAAAATGGACATTTCGATAATTAAATGTTAAAATTCAAATGCTATTTTTATAAAATAGGATAATTCACTCTGATAGAGAAAAAAAATTAATTTGAATTTTAGCGCATAATTAAGTATAAAAATTTCATTTTTGAAAATTTGAAATTTGAAATTTCGCTATTTAATTAAATGTCAAAATTCAAATGCTATTTTTGTAAAATAGCTTGATGGACTCTGATATAGAAAAAAATATAATTTGAATTTTAGCGGATAATTAAATAGCAAAATTTCATTTTTGAAAATTTTGTTTTCTAATAAAAATATATATTTCAAATTGATTTTCATAGATTTAAAATTTTTCATTTGTATTTTTTAAAAAAATATTTAAAATATTAAAAAAAATTATAACTAAAATGATCATTTGATAAAAAGAAAAATCAAAATATAAAAGTTTATATAAACTTTCATCCAAACAAGAAAATATCTCTTAAGACACCAAAACTTTTTTAGAAGATAAAAGGCGAGATCTTAAAATTATTGATGATAAAAAAAGGGTCTCAAGATTATTCTAAAGATTTTTAGAAAAAAATATATCATTAAAAATTACAATTATATTATTTGTTATGATTCAAAAAAAAAGATCAACATAACTTGAATCAGATTTGTTTGTCATTTATTTTATTAAACAAGAAATGGAAGGAGTAATTTTAATAATAAAAAAATCTATCCTGTGAGATTATTCTAATTTTTGAGTTGTATAATAAAACAGAAATATAGTTAAATATTTGAAAGTTGTTTAAGAAATTAAATTATAAAATTGCAAATATTCTAGCATTTTCAAAGTGGATAAATGGTGATGACTAATAAATAAATTTTTATCTAAATTAAATAAACGACACAAAAAAAATAGTCAAATAACAGTTTATTTTGAATTACAACATATTATATATGTCTTTAACAACTTGTCAAATACTTTTTTAAAAAGCTCTTCTTTTAAATTGGATTACTAACATAAATTGGACCAATCAGTATCATAAAGGTCTAACACCAGTCTTCTTAACATTTCTTGACGTAAAAATTCATGCATTGGGTCATCTTCTTTAATAGTCCAAAGGATTGTAGACAAATCTGTAGCTTGAATTGGTTCATTACAAGATGGGCAGCATACATTTTTTGTCGACAGGATAAAATTTCTAACACATGATAGATGAATATTATGTTTACACTTCATCAACGTAGATGAATTTGCTGGTGTGGAGCACTGAATGCAATCCATCGTTATGATCTCGGATATTCTTTCGAATCTCTATTTATACTCGACATAGTTAAAAAAAAACTATTTATATAATGTCAGCAAAACTGTCGATTTGAACTTTTATTGAATTAAACTGACTGTGTCGTATATTTAATTAGATAAAAATAAAATAAATCTGTCATTGACAGATTTATTTATTTTTTATTAAAATTACTTTTAATATTTATCATTTGACCATTTCTCGTTTAATAAAATAAATGACAAATAAATGAAAAAAATTTGGTTCAATCCTTCTTTTTTGAATCATAACAAATAATATAATTGTAATTTTTAATGATATATTTAAAAAAAAATCTTTAGATCGAGATTTTATATTAACCTTACCCGGTCAATTGTCATTTATAATTTTAAGATCTCGCCTTTTTTATGTATATCACTTTTATAAAATTTTTGGTGAATCTGGAGCGAGATTTTAGAAAAAATTGTATTCGAAAGATTTTTAGAATTTTTTTTATTAATAAATGAATCCATTCTTCAAATAAACATTTCGAATAACTATTTATAAAGCCATCAACAAATTTTTTTTTCAATTATTGTAAACATTTATTTCTTTTTTTCATTTAAAAGATCAAAGGTCTTTTTTTATTATGTAAAAATTTAAAGTCTATTCTTACAATTCAACTTCATTAAATATATAGTATATAGCATTTTAGATAAGACTGCAATATATTTTATTCTGATACAAAAAGATCATCGCAAATATTTATTCACCAGATCTGTCAGAGCTAAAAAAATAAATCCTCTGTCAGAAAATCTTATTAAACAACTAATAAAAATTTCACTCTACAAGTACGTCTACCTTTTATGTCACGCTTTTTTAAAATTGAAAATTTAAATTTTTTGTAGAATATTTAAATTTTTTTGTGTATATTTTTATCTTTTATATAAATAAAGTTTAAAATATTTTTTAATTTTATATATTTTTGATATATTTTTTGTAGAAAATTTAAATTATATATATTTCACTTTCTCAGACTCAAAATTGTATTTTAACATTGCGTGATGGCTCGCATCAAAATAGATCGATATCGTAAAGTTCTTTCTCGAGACACAGTTCGTTTTCCATGTCCTAAATGTGGAATAACTCTTTTGTTAAAAGAATATGAAAAACATTGTATGAAAGATTGTACGGACAACATAAATGCTAAAAAATGTTGTGTTTGGTGTTCTGGACTTGAGAAATTCAAGAAAAAATATGACGCTGCGGACCATTTGTTAAAATGTTTTAAGAATTTTAAATATCGGCTGATGCAAAAAGAGAAAATTGAAAAAGATGTTTTACCATCGACAGAAAAAGATACAAAATTGCAATTTTTTGATTTTACGCCCATGTGCGAAAAACAAAACTTTTTTGGTCATGAAAAAATATCTAGTATCGAAGAATATTATGCAAAACCCATTTGTCCTTTGGATTTGAGCAAAGAACTATTGCCCGTAACTTTTAAAGACGAAACTTTGAATTTAGCCGCTGCTTGTGTTCAAAAATATGTTCGAGGAGGTTATGTTTGGTTACATGTCATGGTTAGAGTGGTGGTTTATGAAAGTTTTGTTCAAGCCATGGAAAAAGATAATGAGGATATTAAAATCATACCTTTTTCTTGTTGGTGCAATGGTGGAAATGAATCGGAGGCCTGTTTTAGACAACACAGACACATGATTTTGGTTTCGCGTTCTTTGGATGATTTCAGACGCATGTGGAAAAATGTTGTCGTGCCAAAAGACATAATAAAACCTTATCCTAAATTCAAATGTAAGAAATACAAACGTATCAAATGCGAAATGCATCTGGTAAACGCGATGGGTTATTTGAGTCAGCGCAGATCCGGATGTAATTTTAGCTTTTGTAAGGACAAATATGATGATAGGAAAAAAATTAAAAAGAAAAAAACCGCTCACTTTTATATAGCAGAAACTTTACCTTTGGATTATAGGTTGGTATTGGCAACATTTTGGGACGGAGGTGTTATGAAATTGATAGGACAAAGTTATAATCGTTGTGATCCTAAAGATTTGCTATGCATTCCATTGGAAATGATGGATTCCAAATGGAAAGCTCAAATTAAGAACTTACCTGGAATCAAAATGAATTTAGTTTTACCAGTGACTGAGAATGTCCAAATTTCCAAAGAAGTCTCGGATCGGTATTTGCATTTGAATAATGGAAAAAAAAATCTATTTTGTCGAACAACAGAAAACTGACATTGATGAAAAAATATTATTTTATCAAGTCGTCAAAGAGGATTGGTGGGAAGCTAGCCGGAGACAACAAGATTGTTTAAATTGTGCTAAACCAATCATGGAACACAGCGAAAAATTGGAGAAAAAAAATAAAGATTTACGAATGGAAACTGAACAGAAAAACGAAGAAATCATGGAATTGAAAAACAAATTTGAGAATTTACGAGTGCAAATTGAACAAAGGCGCGAAGAAGAAATTAGGGAATTGAAACATAAATTGAAAACCGTTGAAGAGTCATTTCAAAGAGAATATAAATTGCTTCAGAATAAAAATGACTTGCTTCAAAACAAAATTGAATATTTGAGAGAGACCGAAATTGCTAGATTGGTAGCCGAAATAGAATATTTAAGAAAAACGGAAATTGTGGAGCTAAAAAGAAGATTGTCTAAATATGAATCATAATTTTGCAATATATTTATCATGGTTTATAAATAAATATGGAATTTTAAATATATAAAAATTAAAACATTTCAAACTTTTTCAGAATTAAATAAGATTATAAAGGTTTTTTTTAATGTCCCCAGTAGCGCAATTGGCTAGCGCGCGGTACTTATAAAACAGTATAATTGTGAGTTATGCCGAGGTTGTGAGTTCGATCCTCACCTGGGGAAAATTATTTTTTATACATGTCATTATTGCTTTTTTTTAATAAATATAAAAAATCGAAAATGATTTCTTTAAAAAATCTGTAAATGTTTAAATATTTTTTAATTCTCAATATTTATTTTTTAATGATTATCATAATAATGTAAGATTTTATTTAACGATAAACATTTTGTAAACCCACGTTTATATATTTTAAAGTAGTCATGTCTGAATAGATCATCACAAATATTTATTCACCAGAGTAAATAAATGATCCATATATAGTCACGACAAACCTAGATAATTGTATAAACTTGGACTTTTTTATAAATTTATTCATTTTTAAAATTACCTTTTTATATTTCAATTTTGGCTATCTAATTAATGTTAAAATTCAAATGATATATTATCAAGGTTAAATAAGCTATTTTTAAAAAATGGAAATTTGAATTTTAGTATTAATTATATAGTGAAATTTCACATTTTTTGATAAATCGCTATCTAATTAAACGCTAAAATTCAAATGATATTTTATTTCAATTTAAGGTTAAATAAGCCATTTTTAAAAAACAAAATTTGAATTTTAACATTTAATTACTTAGTGAAATTTCGAATTTCAAAATTGAAATTCGAAATTTCACTAAGTAATTAAATGTTAAAATTCAAATTTTGTTTTTTATTCTATTTCAATATTAAATAAGCTATTTTTAAAAATATATAATTTGAGATTTAATTATTTAGCTAAATTCCAGATTTTAAAATTTAGCTAAATAATTAAATGTCAAATGAAATTTTTATTCTATTTCAAGATTAAATAAGCTATTTTTAAAAATATATAATTTGAGATTTTATTATATAGTGAAATTTCAAATTTTAAATTTCAAAATTGAAATTTCGCTAAATAATCAAATGTCAGATTATATTTTATTCTATTTCAAGATTAAATAAGCTATTTTTAAAAAATAAAATTTTAGCATTTTATTATATAGTCAAATTTCGGATTTTAAATTTTGAATTTTAAAAAATCACTATATAATTAAATGTCAAATTATATCTATTTTAAAGTTTAAAAGCTATTTAAAAAAATTGAATTTTAGGATTTAATTATATAGCGAAATTTCAGATTATAAAATTTCAATTTTGAAAAATCGCGATATATTTAAATGCTAAAATTCAAATGATTTATATTCAAGGTTAAATAAGCTATTTAAAAAAAATATAATTTGAATTTTAACATTAATTATATAACATCTAGTTAAATTAACATTAAGCCAAACTAACTATAAAGTTTATATATTTCATAATCTCATGACGTCATTTCTCATTGTGTATATAAACCCATCATTTATTCCAGGTTTTTAGTATCATTTATTCGACGTTCTTAGTTAATACAATGTTTTTCAAAGTGTCATTTTTCGTGAATAAACCGACAATAAGAGCTGCAGTGGGTAACGATGGAAATGTATATTTTTTTGCTGTGGATGTGGATCGTTT
The DNA here is from genome assembly GCA_963930645.1 of Salticus scenicus. Classification (NCBI taxonomy): domain Eukaryota; kingdom Metazoa; phylum Arthropoda; class Arachnida; order Araneae; family Salticidae; genus Salticus; species Salticus scenicus. Next base: position 378,324,745 of record OZ005648.1, read on the forward strand.
TTATGGATGCACTTTTCCTAAACCTTCAAAAGACTTGAAAAATTTGACACCTAGTCATTATAAAAAAGTTTTAAATGGCAAAGACTCAAGAGTGTACAGTTTTAAAGAAATGCTGAATGTCATTTTAAAAACAACTAAAGATCAAATAACAGTGGACATAATGGATTACTTGTGGCATTTTGGTTATACATCAGATAATTTACCCAATTTGAAATATTCGGATCCTGATACTGCATTTATTTTGAACATTCGAAATAACTGTGGAATGCGCATTCAGGCCTATTTACGTTTATTTGTAAATGGTATTTTATCAAGTAATAAAGTACACAGAAAAAATGATGAACATGTAAAATGTGTTCAAACATTGACTGAATCTAAACATGGATTCTGGAGATAAATGTAATTGTATATATAAATAATCAATGTATTATTATTATTATTATTATTATTATTATTATTATTATTATTATTATTTACATTTGTTATATCAAATTTGAAATGAAATATTTGTTTGCTAATAAAAAAATATTATTTGCTTCAGAATTTTTTTCATAAATTTAAAAATATATTTTAATTAAAAAATTAAAAAAGAAAATATATAGCTAAGAAGAATATATATAAGCGTATATATAGATGTATATAATAATATATACGTTATTAAATAGATTATTTTTTGAATTTATCAGAAATGGATAAAATTTTCTTTGACGATGATTCCACTTATCATATATTACATATTATTCAGTCTGAATCTAGTATAAAATTAACAGAGTATGGTCGATATAATAAACATTTTGAACGTGCTGCAATTTATATGACTTTACCTATACGTAAAACTGTTTTAAAAAACTTAATAGATTCCTTTGATACAATTTATTCATTTATTGATGGTCATTAAAGGAAATGACAAACATTATATTTTTAATTCTATAAAACGATGTTTAGTAACTCCTGATTCAAAAACAATATATTTAGATCAATGTCATTATGAAAATATTTATAAATCTGATGATAAACATTTATATTTATTACATAATCCTAATGAATTAATTTTATTAAAAGAACCAAATGAAAATGACAAATGTCATGTTTTACACGCCATTCAAAATGAAGGTTTAATTTGCCCATCCAGGAATAAAAGAAGAATAAAACATTTTACAAAAGAATACCAAGTTATGGGAACTATAGAATTTAAATCCGATACTTTTATTCATTTGAATAATAAGAAAAATCAAGACATAAAAGCTCATATAAAATTTCATGAAGTGCCTGATTTTGAAGGTATAACGAATAAAAGTTGTATTTATAATATATTACAAAAAATATATAGAGATAATTATAATGAAAAACGAATTTTTGGACATCACAGATTTTAAAGTGGCTCAATTTTAATATTTATGTTTTTTTAAAAAAACAATGACACTTTATCAAAAAGAGCAAGTTTAACAATAATTTTGTTTTTTAAAAAAGTTTGATTTTTTATATTTAAAATCCTGGACTATACCTATAGTAACAATAAATCTTTTTATATTCTTTAAAAAAAAGAAGAAACAAAGTATGATTGTTGTGGCATTTGTAAATTTGCAAGGTTTTGTGAATAATAAAAAATTTTATTGTTTAGAATTTGCATACACTGATATTATTATGGATGGAATGTTAAGATATAAGTATCATGCATTTATTAATCCAATACATACTTCAGGTTCAACTGTAACTTATGAATTTCTAATTAATTTTCTACAAAACAAATACCAAGAATTACAAAACTTATATCCAGATGAAAAACTTGTTTTCTGTTACAAAGACCATTCTAAATTGTTACACGACGCAAATATTCCAAACATTTTAAATATTGATATTGTAGGTATACCATCTATAAAATGGCTTTTGTATCTATATCCTAATAAAAAATGTCCATACCATCCAAAACGAGCGAAACAATGTGCTCAACGAACTTTAGAACTTGTGGAAAATTTTGCAAAAGATAATTTTGATTTTTTAAAAGCAAATCTGAAAAAATTGGGAATAAAAATTCCTAATAATGTCCAAGAACTTCATTTCTCAATATGGGTACACTTAATTTAAAAAATAATTCAATATTTTTTTAAAGACCTTAATATTATAAATTTAAAATGATAAAATGTAAAATTGTATAATTTAAGATAAATGATAAAATATAAAAATTGTATAATCTAAAATATTAAATATGATAATATTAACTTTGATATTTTTATATTTGATAATATTACAATTTAAAAATTAACATTTCATAACTTTATATTTTACAATTGGGTAATTTAACATTTTTTTTAATTCTACATTTTCAATTTAATGTAATTTGTTACTATTAAAATATTTATAATTAAGTTATTTTTATTTGTTTTATAATACTCACATATATTTATAAAATTTTTATAAAATAAGGGTTATGAATAATTTATTCAAACAACAACAACAACAACAACAACAACAACAACAAATTGCAAATTTAAAACAATTCACAAGTTTAAAAGAAAATAAATCGGAAGAATTAATGGATTGGTCAGATTATGATCCTAAATGGTATAAAAAGAATGATGAAATTTTATATAAAAAAATTTTAACAAATCCTTTACTATATCTAAAATCATTTTAATTGTTATCGGTGGGAAAAAAAGAAATATTACGCAACACATATAAGGTATAAAAAGGCTTGGCATTTGCTTTAGAATCTCAGATCTCTGGAGCCATGGAGTTGGAAGCAAGAATTCTACGCGAACTGATACTTAATGCTCTGTTTATTATTATGGAAAGTTATGTTGGTGAAAGCTTCATGATTAAAAATGTTAACAACTTCATAAATGTGCATTCAAGAATAATGAAAAAGATGGAGCCATTTAATCATATGATTTTTCGAGAAATTAAAAAAATAAAGGATTTAGAGAAAGCTTTACACGATTTGGAAGAAGCTTCATTGGAAAAAATTATCGCCATAAAGACTAAACCCTTTTCATTAGTCTTTCTAATGATATCATTCATTATGAAAAATTTAAAATGTCATCATGAAATAATTAACGATTTGGGATATTCGACAAATAAAAATTTAAAATTTGTTTTAAAAACTAAACATCACCATCTGCATTTCATAAAGAAAAAGAAGAGCATTCGTGTTTAAAAAAACATATTTGACATTTTTTAAAGGAAAGAATTAATGTTTGACAAAATGTTGTTCATTTTAAAGATTTATAGATTTATATATATAATATGTACATTTTAATTTATAATCCAAATAAAATGACTGTTTCTGTCGTTCATTTATTTTATTTTATTTTTTATTTTTATTTTTTCATTTTAATATTTATCTATTTTTTAAAAAAGATATGAATATATATATATATATATATATATATATATAGCGACAATTACTAACGACATAAATGGATATAAATTCTGATAATGTAAAAATTCTATCTCAAATATTATCAGAAATTGGATTTAATGATTTTGATATTAAATTGATTGAAAGTATAATTGCTACAGGCTTTTCACATTATGATTTAAAGTTGTTAGGTTTTTCAAAAGAACAAATTTTAGCTATATTTTATTTAATTGATCCTGAAAATGAATTTTGCAAGATTTATTATAACGACGAACATTCTATAAATTGTCCAAAATCTTTAGAAGACTGTTCTATTTGTTTAAATTCACTTGACAAAAATATTATTATGTTATGTTGTAAACATTTATTTCATATAAAATGTTTATCAAAATGGCAGTCTACTTGTCCAATCTGTCGACAGCCTTTTGAAAATATATATCGATATCCCAAATTAATTAGAAATTGGATATCGAAAAGCACAAATGCTTTTCATATTTTAAATTCAATTAAAAGATCATGACAAAAGATTTTTTAATGGAAAAGGATAAATTTTAAAAGTGATAAAAGTCGAGATATTAATAATTGACTTTAATAAATTGTGACATGATTATATTAGTACGACAGGACTATTTCTTTCAATCTACGATTTTGCGTTGTCGACATTTACTGTATTACACTTTTATAATTTAATTTTTTAAACAACTTTCAAATATTAGAAATTTATAAAATGCGAACAGGAGTTTATATCAGTGTGTATAGTTATCACATGCCTTTATATGGTAGAATAGACTAAAAGTTAAAAAAATAATCCTGTCCTGTCGTACTAAATTAAATTCTGTTTTAAGACAGAATTTTTTTTATTTTATTTATATTATTTTATTATAATTTTTTATAAAAAAACTAAGCTCCACCCTTTTTTTTCAAACTATATATATATCACTCTGTTTTCACTTAGATTACATTTCACGATGAAACATCTCGTTGAAAGTATTATGATAAATTTTATTAGACAAACCATAAAGGATAAATTACCAAACTTTTTGGACTTCAATGATATTTCACAATATGTTTTAACTCAAATTCAAAAAAAGACATGTTATTCAGACATGTTTTCTTTTTCAAGAGATATATTAATAGAATATCTTCAACCTCCAGAAAAAGACGAAAAAGTTGCATATGATGCAAAATTTTTAGATTGTTTGTCACATTTGAGTAAAGAAATTGAAAGTATAATTGAAGAATTAAAACAAGTTATGTTTTTAAAAGCAAAACATTTGTTTTCCAATGTCTGGATTAAACAGTCACCAGAGGATAATATTGAAATGGATAACAAAAATAATTCTATAAATCAAAATTCAGAGGATATAAAAACAAATATTGTAGATCCACAAAATATACAAGATTGTACAAACCAAAATTTACCTGTGGACTCATATTACATAAAAAGAAATGTTAATTTTGCATATCTAGCTGTGAGATATAAAAATAAACAATTTGATGCATTTTCTCTAGGAACATTCAAACGTATAATTGGTGTTAAACAGTGTCCAAACTCATGGAAAAAATATTTAAAACATTATTGTAAAAAGTTTAAAATTGAAACTTTGTTTATACGTACACAGAAACATTTTAAATTAAACATGAAAAGAGTAACTGTTAATTATTTTAATGTGAAGAAAGATAAAATCATATGTACCAAGTGTCATGATAAAGATTGTTTGGCAGGCAGAATTTCTATGTACTTTAAAATATTTCATGCTGTAAATTTCGAAGATTGTGATTGTAATTGTTTTTAACTTTTTTGTCCATTATCTTGTCTAATTGAGATGTTTTTGTAGAAATGTTTTTAAAATAAATAATAGTTATTGCTGTGTTCTTTCACTATAAAGATGAAAAAAAGAAATTATATAAAAAAAGAACTGATGGAAAAAGTATGATATATTTTTAAAAAATGAATTGAAAAGAGAATATATAAGATTTTTTTACTTTGAACAAGAAGCAAAAAATATGGATCTCAAAAAAAAAAGAAAATAAAGATCAAATAATATTTATATTAGTACGACAGGATAATTCTTATTTCTCATAATTAAAATTCAAAACTTTAAATTTGATAATGATGTAAACTGTCCTGTCATAATAATATGTTCATTAAATTTTTATTTTATGAATCTATAAAAAAGAATATCTTTTTTTACAGGAGAGATAAAGATGAAGAATATATAAATATATGATAAATAAAATATGATATATTTTTTTACGAAAAAAACATGAATATGAAAAAATAAAGATCTGTTACAGATAAAGTTTATATTAGTACAATAGGATAAGCTTTTCAAAGTAAAAATTTTAGATTTTCAAAAATTTTACTTTGCAAAAAATTTTGAAAAACAAAAAAATTTAAAAATCTAAAATTTTGAAAAACAAAAAATTGAAAATCTAAAATTTTGAAAATCTAAAAATTGAAAATCTAAAATTTTGAAAATCTAAAAATTGAAAATCTAAAATTTTGAAAATCTAAAAATTGAAAATCTAAAATTTTGAAAATCTAAAAATTGAAAATCTAAAATTTTGAAAATCTAAAAATTGAAAATCTAAAATTTTGAAAATCTAAAAATTGAAAATCTAAAATTTTGAAAATCTAAAATTGAAATATAACTTTTGAAAATCTAAAATTTGAAAATCTAAAATTTTGAAAAAAAAATTTTGAAAATCTAAAATTTTGAAAAACAAAAAATTTGAAAATCTAAAATTTTGAAAAACAAAAAATTTGAAAATCTAAAATTTTGAAAAACAAAAAATTTGAAAATCTAAAATTTTGAAAAACAAAAAATTTGAAAATCTAAAATTTTGAAAAACAAAAAATTTGAAAATCTAAAATTTTGAAAAACAAAAAATTTGAAAATCTAAAATTTTGAAAAACAAAAAATTTGAAAATCTAAAATTTTGAAAAACAAAAAATTTGAAAATCTAAAATTTTGAAAAACAAAAAATTTGAAAATCTAAAATTTTGAAAAACAAAAAATTGGAAATATAAATTTATGAAATCTAAAATCTAAAAACAAAAATAAAAAATATTATAAACTAAAAAAAAAAAAAAAAAAAAAATTTTTTTTTTTTTTTTTTTTTTTTTTAGTTTATAATATTTTTTATTTATGTTTTTAGATTTTTAATTTTTGTTTTCTAAATTAGATTTTCATAATTTTTGTTTTTCAAAATTTTAGATTTTCAATTTTTTTGTTTTTCAAAATTTTAGATTTCCAAAATTTTAGATTTTCAAATTTTTTTGATTTTCAAAATTTTAGATTTTCAAAATTTTTTTGTTTTTTAAAATTTTAGATTTTCAAAATTTTAGATTTTCAATTTGAAAAACAAGAAAATTTGAAAATCTAAAAATTTGAAAACATAAAAATTTGAAAACATAAAATTTTGAAAATCTAAAATTTTGAAAATCTAAAATTTTGAAAATCTAAAATTTTGAAAAACAAAAATTTGAAAATCAAAAATTTGAAAATCAAAAATTTGAAAATCAAAAATTTGAAAATCAAAAATTTGAAAATCTAAAATTTTGAAAAACAAAAAATTGAAAATCTAAAATTTTGAAAATCTAAAAATTGAAAATCTAAAATTTTGAAAATCTAAAATTGAAATATAACTTTTGAAAATCTAAAATTTGAAAATCTAAAATTTTGAAAAAAAAATTTTGAAAATCTAAAATTTTGAAAAACAAAAAATTTGAAAATCTAAAATTTTGAAAAACAAAAAATTTGAAAATCTAAAATTTTGAAAAACAAAAAATTTGAAAATCTAAAATTTTGAAAAACAAAAAATTTGAAAATCTAAAATTTTGAAAAACAAAAAATTTGAAAATCTAAAATTTTGAAAAACAAAAAATTTGAAAATCTAAAATTTTGAAAAACAAAAAATTTGAAAATCTAAAATTTTGAAAAACAAAAAATTTGAAAAACAAAAATTTGAAAATCAAAAATTTGAAAATCTAAAATTTTGAAAAACAAAAAATTTGAAAATCAAAAATTTGAAAATCTAAAATTTTGAAAATCTAAAAATTGAAAATCTAAAATTTTGAAAATCTAAAAATTGAAAATCTAAAATTTTGAAAATCTAAAATTGAAATATAACTTTTGAAAATCTAAAATTTGAAAATCTAAAATTTTGAAAAAAAAATTTTGAAAATCTAAAATTTTGAAAAACAAAAAATTTGAAAATCTAAAATTTTGAAAAACAAAAAATTTGAAAATCTAAAATTTTGAAAAACAAAAAATTTGAAAATCTAAAATTTTGAAAAACAAAAAATTTGAAAATCTAAAATTTTGAAAAACAAAAAATTTGAAAATCTAAAATTTTGAAAAACAAAAAATTTGAAAATCTAAAATTTTGAAAAACAAAAAATTTGAAAATCTAAAATTTTGAAAAACAAAAAATTTGAAAATCTAAAATTTTGAAAAACAAAAAATTTGAAAATCTAAAATTTTGAAAAACAAAAAATTGGAAATATAAATTTATGAAATCTAAAATCTAAAAACAAAAATAAAAAATATTATAAACTAAAAAAAAAAAAAAAAAAAAATTTTTTTTTTTTTTTTTTTTTTTTTTTTAGTTTATAATATTTTTTATTTATGTTTTTAGATTTTTAATTTTTGTTTTCTAAATTAGATTTTCATAATTTTTGTTTTTCAAAATTTTAGATTTTCAATTTTTTTGTTTTTCAAAATTTTAGATTTCCAAAATTTTAGATTTTCAAATTTTTTTGATTTTCAAAATTTTAGATTTTCAAAATTTTTTTGTTTTTTAAAATTTTAGATTTTCAAAATTTTAGATTTTCAATTTGAAAAACAAGAAAATTTGAAAATCTAAAAATTTGAAAACATAAAAATTTGAAAACATAAAATTTTGAAAATCTAAAATTTTGAAAATCTAAAATTTTGAAAATCTAAAATTTTGAAAAACAAAAATTTGAAAATCAAAAATTTGAAAATCAAAAATTTGAAAATCAAAAATTTGAAAATCAAAAATTTGAAAATCTAAAATTTTGAAAAACAAAAAATATGAAAATCTAAAATTTTGAAAAACAAAAAATTTGAAAATCTAAAATTTTGAAAAACAAAAAATTTGAAAATCTAAAATTTTGAAAAACAAAAAATTTGAAAATCTAAAATTTTGAAAAACAAAAAATTTGAAAATCTAAAATTTTGAAAAACAAAAAATTTGAAAATCTAAAATTTTGAAAAACAAAAAATTTGAAAATCTAAAATTTTGAAAAACAAAAAATTTGAAAATCTAAAATTTTGAAAAACAAAAAATTTGAAAATCTAAAAATTTGAAAATCTAAATTTTTGGAAATCTAAAATTTTGAAAAACAAAAAATTTGAAAATCTAAAATTTTGAAAAACAAAAAATTGGAAATATAAATTTATAAAATCTAAAATCTAAAAACTAAAAAAAAAAAAAAAAAAAAAAAAAAAAAAAATTTTACTTTTTTTTTTTTTTTTTTTTTTTTTTTTTTTTAGTTTATAATTATTTTTTATTTATGTTTTTAGATTTTAGATTTAGTTTTTAGATTTTAAATTTTTGTTTTCTAAATTTTTGTTTTCAAAATTTTTGTTTTTCAAAATTTTTGTTTTTCAAAATTTTTGTTTTTCAAAATTTTTACTTTTCAAAATTTTTGTTTTTCAAAATTTTTACTTTTCAAAATTTTTACTTTTCAAAATTTTTACTTTTCAAAATTTTTTACTTTAAAAATTTTTTACTTTAAAAATTTTAATTTCAAAATTTTTACTTTTCAAAATTTTAATTTCAAAATTTTTACTTTTCAAAATTTTAATTTCAAAATTTTTACTTTTCAAAATTTTAATTTCAAAATTTTTACTTTTCAAAAGTTTAATTTCAAAATTTTTACTTTTGAAAAATTTTACATTTCAAAAATTTAAATTTTAAATTTTTGTTTTTCAAAATTTAAATTTTCAAATTTTTCGTTTTTTTAAATTTTTAAATTATTTTAAAAATTTAAAAATTTATAATTCTGAAATGTTTAAAATAATTAAATGAAAAAATTATAATATCTAATATTATGAAATTAAAAAAAATTATAAAATGTTAGATATTATAAAAACAGAATACATATTATAAAAAAAGAATACATTTATGGGATGTATTTTATATCCGTTTCCATCAGTGTAAAATATCAAAATAATTTCAAGTATGCCTAGTCCGCTTACCCTTTTTGATTTAAATAATGATGTGTTATCAATTCTTTTTAAAGACTATATTGCGATTCATGATAAACTAACGTTATTAAATTCACCAGATTTTCACGAAAAATTATCAAATCCTAATCTTTGGTCAATTCCCTATGATGAATTTTTTGGATTTATAAATGCTATTCGAATAATGAAACCGGGTTTGTATCTCGATAATCAAAACAATGCCTGTTATATATCCGTAGACGAAAAAAATGCGACTTTATCCGCACGTTATTTTGATTATTTGAACATTGAAAAATTAGACAAAGCTTATCTGTCTCTAGACGATCTGATAAAAGGTGGTATTGATCATAGGAAAAGGGTAATTGAAAATTTCAGTTGGCGTAATTTTGATTATTTTCTTAAATATGAATTTCCAGACGTCTATTTTCCGGTCGATAAGATGGAAGACATCCAATTTTATAAAATACATCCCAATATTACGGTCGCTGTGAACCATTCTTTGAAAACCCTCCGTTTTCCCTGTAATGTTTTTTCAACACCTAAAATTTATCATTTCAAAAAAAATGTATTGTGACTATGTGTGATAAACCGCATTATTCAATACGATGGGGAAAAAATAAAAAAATAATTGCAAAATGCATTTACAAAAAAAAATGTTCTTGTAAAAAAGGAAAATATAATGTTTTTCCCATAAAAGGTTATTGGAAAGAAGATAGCAGTTATAGTTTTATTATAACCAATAATAATTTATCTTATGATGAATATACATCGTTGTATCATAAATTATGTCTTTATAGAAACGAAAAACCAAAAAAAGTATTACCTGTTGATACTTTTTGGAAAGAAGATAAAAATTATCCTATAACATTGAATGAAGAAAACACAATATGTGATTATAGTAAACATAATGTATTTTACGATCGAATAACTGCATTGTACAACATTAAAATTGAAATAATTTTTAATAGTAAGGATGATCGGAGATATACTCATTACTATTATAATCAAATTATTGATAATTAAAAAATATATAGATTCATTAAAATATAGTTTTGATGTCTGATTCAAATGTAAAAAAACTTTTTAGTTCATTAGTAAATATGAAGATTCTAAAAATGTAAATAAACATCTTGAATTAAAAGGATCAATATTTTATTTGTATGTTAACTTGTTTGTATAAAATACATTCTATTGTGAATAATTTTCTTTTACATGACAATATTTTACAAATTGAGTTTAAGACACTATATTTAGAAACAGTCCTGTCGTATTAATATATTCATAAAATTATAATTTTGCGAATTATATAAGGATTTCATAATTTTAAAATTATTTTAAAAATTTATAATTCTGAAATATGAAAAAATTATTTAAAAACTAAAAATGATGAAATGTAATTAAAAAAAAGAATATATTTATGGGACATAACCGTTTCTATCGTAATAGAATATCAAAATAAGTATGCCTAGTCCGCTTACCCTTTTTGATTTAAATAATGATGTGTTATCAATTCTTTTTAAAGACTATATTCCGATTCATGATAAACTAACGTTATTAAATTCACCTGATTTTCACGAAAAATTATCAAATCCTAATCTTTGGTCAATTCCCTATGATGAATTTTTTGGATTTATATATGCGATTCGAATAATGAAACCGGGTTTGTATCTCGATGATGAAAACAATGCCTGTTATATATCCGTAGATGAAAAAAATGCGACTTTATCCGCACGTTATTTTAATTATTTGAACATTGAAAAATTAGACAAAACTTATCTGTCTCTAGACGATCTGATAAAAGGTGGTATTGATCATGTGAAAAGGGTAAATGAAAATTGGAGTTGGAATTATTTTGATTTTTATCTTCGAAATTCATTTCAAAAAATCTATTTTCCGGTCGATAAGATGGAAGACATCGAATTTTATCGCATATCTCCCTCGATTAAGGTCGCTGTGAACCGTTCTTTGAAAACTCTCCGATGGCCCTGTTATAATATTTTTTCAAAACCTAAAATTTATCATTTCAAAGAAAAATGTATCGTGACTATTGGTGACGAACCGTTTTATTCAATACGATGGGGAAAAAATAAAAAAATAATTGCAAAATGCATTTACAAAAAATTTTTTTGGAGAACAGGAAAATATAAGGTTTTTCCCATGAAAGGTTATTGGAAAGAAGATAGCAGTTACAAGTATAGTATAACCAATTATAATTTATCTTATGATGAATATACATCGTTGTATCATAAATTATGTCTTTATAGAAACGAAAAACCAAAAAAAGTATTACCTGTTGATACTTTTTGGAAAGAAGATATAAATTATCCTAAAACATTGAATGAAAACACAGTGTATAAGAGTAGATATAATGTATTTTATGATCAAATGACTCCATTGTACAACGTTAAAAGAGAAATAATTTTTAATAATAAGGATGATTGGAGATATTCTATTTACTATAAACATCTAATTACTGGTAATTAAAAAAATATAAATTCATTAAAATATAGTTTTGATGTCTGATTCAAAATGTAAAAAAAATTTCAGTTTATTAGTAAAATATGAAGATTCTAAAAATGTAAATAAACATCTTGAATTAAAAGGATCAATGTTTTATTTTATTTGTATGTTAACTTGTTTGCATAAAATAAATTCTATTGTGAATAATTTTCTTTTACATGACAATATTTTACAAATTGAGTTTAAGACACTATATTAATTTTATTTAGAACATTAATGACTAGAATGTCTTATTACTTTTATTTTTTGACTACAAGTGTTAAAGATTATTATTATAAGCAGAGTTTCCATTATCATTCTTTGATGACTCACTGTTTTTTTTTTTTTTTTTAATTGTATTTAAAGCCCAGCTCTCGATTCATTTCGAAGCATTGTCGACGAATATGCATAAAAGGATCGTTAGAGATTTTCTTTTACCTGCTCTCAATGATGGTAGATATGGTTGTTTCTTACAATGGGTGGACAAAAAATCTGGCATTTTTCAATTGAATTGGACCCGCAAAGAATATGGTCATTGTAATCGAGATCGTTTTTCAATCTTTGTAGACTGGGCTAGATTGAAAGGAAGACAAACTTCGAATGAAAGAAATTATTACACTATGGTCAAAATGAAATTTCGAGCAGCTCTCCGTAAATCGAAAGACGTTACAGAATTATTTTCTCCGAACCAACAAGAAAAACTTTATAAAATAACAAATTTTCCCACCATTGGAGAAAAATATACACCAGAGGAAATAGAAGTGGCACAAATATTGACAGATTGGTCGAATTGTAAATCGACACAGAGTCAAAATCGAATTAATACTGTATTTCACGTAATACTAGCATGATCATAAAAGATGAACGTCAAGAAAATTATTAAACTTTGCCCCGCTCTCGCTGAAGGTTGATGAAAATGGATTATTATTATTATAATAATAATAGAAAATAATTATTTTCTCCAATCACAGAGAGTTTCTTGCAGTTGGTAATATTTATTTTTTTACATTGATAATAATAATAATAATAATAATAATAATAATAATAATAATAATAATAATAATAATAATAATAATAAAACATATATATATAGTCTTGTCATTTTGAAATATTTTTTGATAATTTTGGAAAAATGGATTCGTCAATATTGTATATTTGTGTTATTTTATGGTTAATATATCGTTATTATTATATTTTATTTTTAATTTATACAGATGTTAATAAATTGTATGTTTTCTATTATGATAAAATTATTGTTAATTTGAAAAATATAGATTCCTTAAAATATAGTTTTAATGAATCCTTTTCCGATTCCAAATGTAAAAAACTTTTCGGTTCTTTAATAAAATATGAAGATTCTAAAAATGTGAATAAACATCTTGAATTAAAAGGGTCAATGTTTTATTTTATTTGTATGATAACTTATTTGTATAAAATACATCCTGTTGTAAAAATTTTAATAATTTTCTTTTACATGAGTAAATACAATAGACAAAATATGAACATATTTTACAAATTGAGTTTAAGACACTATATGGGATTTTATTTAGACATTAATGAAACAACACCAAAATGTCTTATTACATTTATTTTTGACCAGTTGCTGCTTTTAAACAAGTCTACAAATTTAAAGCGAAAATACTTTGTCGATTATTATTATAAGCATAGTTTTGATTATCATTTTTTGAAGAAAGAATATTCAGAAACTCAGTCTGTATTTAATCTCATAGATTTCAAAAATAAAAATATAGTTAATATATGTGCTGGAAATGCTTGTGGAATTCATCTTTTAAACACCAAAATGACATGTATTGATTTGAAACAATACAATGGAATGAAACTATTACAGAAAATGGATATATGTAATTTTATACAATGTGATATAAATGATAATAAATTTGAAAGAATAGTTTTATCATATAATGTATGGATAGCTATTCATGCTTGTAGAAAATTACCTATACGAATAATTGAAATATTTCAAAAACATGCTTCTCAATTTTCAGAATTGTATCTAGTTCCTTGTTGTACTTTAAACAAAAAATATTATAGAGAAAATTTTGACATGTATGATAGAATACATAAAAAATATTATACTGCTAAAAAAGATTTGTCAAGACAACATTGTTATCCAGCTATGCATTTTGAATTGTTATGTTCTTTATGTATGACATGTAAATTTAAAATTAAAACATTAAATGATATGCAATCTGTAAAAAACAAAATTATTATTGTATATAAATAATTGAATTACCATGTTTTTTAATACATAATTGTATTTTTTAGTTTAAAATAAAAAACAACTTTTTTTGACAATGTCTTTATTTATTTCAAGATTTTTTTTAAAGTACATATCCACTAATTAATTGTCTTTAGATACATCTACGATAAAAAAATCTTTTAATTTATGAGTGAGTAAAACTTGTTCCATTTTCATATTTATCCAACCAGTAGCATTATGATAGTCTTTTGCAATGTGTATTTTACATATCTTATCATATAACGTTTTCCATTTATACAACTTTATCCAATCATTTGCATATGAAAATACCAATTCAGTAAGAGGGTAATAATTCATTATTATTTTCTGAAATTCTTCAAATTGATGTAATTTTAGAAGATGTAAGACTTTCTCATCAACAATCAAAAATATATTTTCACAATAGTATATATTATCCTTTAGTTTTCGCATGTTATATAATTCTTTTAATCCAACTTGTAAAATATTACCATCAAAATAACATACTTTAGATCCTGTAGAATAAATACAAGTTTCATCTACAGATTCAATTAAAAGGGAATTCACATATGATAGATATTTACATGGAATTTTAAAATTATATTTTTGCAAATTGTAACACGTATCATAAGATCGATATTCTGAAAATTTTAAGTTGTTAGTCACTTTTAATATATGGTGAGAATTCCAATCTATAAAAAATTTAGACGACATAACTAAGAGCAAACAAAATTTTTGCAGTCACCGATGTGGAGAAAATTAACGACGATTAAATATATATATATGTATATATATAATATTTTTTTTTCATCTAAAAAATGATTTTTTTAAAATGACATTTAAAAAAATTCATTTTAAAATATAATCGGATTTTTTATTTAACATATTAATTTGTTCCAATTTTAATTATTACAGAAAATATTAAAAAAGTTGTTATGATACATAAACAATATAAAAAAATTTGAAATAACGAAAATTTATCCGATGATGTCAGTTTTGTTGGAGAATTAACGGGTAAATTTAGAAATTGGTTATCCACCGGTGACAATGAATTAACTGGAGCGGTTAAAAGATTTGGACAGTTCGGTTTTGTCCATGTTCCATCTTTTTTACATTTTATAGTAGCATTTGTAATTCCATCATCACAACTAATTACGGCAAATCCTGGAAAGGTAAGTTTTACTTTTAATGTATCGGGTAATTTTGGACAAGGTTCACACAAAATATCTTTACCGCTCCAAATTCCATTATTTAAACAAGTTCGTTTTCCATCAGTACCGGCATCATCAACGATATAAAATCCCAAATGACATTTATGAGTTGCCACCGATTCAAAAAATCTATTGGATGGATAATAAGATACAGATCCGTTTTTAAAATTTTTTATTTCATTACATTGTACTGGATCACAACGTAAATTTTTAATAGGTGGAGACCATTCACCAATTGAAGTACAATATTGATTATCTATAAAACTGTTGAGTTTATAACCTTCATTACATTTATAAGTGATTTTGTTAGGATAACAATATAATGATCCGATATGATAACCCTTTTTTAACAAAGGTGGTTTACTGCAAGGTGTAGGTATGCATGTAATGGATGGCGGATTCCACATCAATTGATCATTTTTATTTTTAACTAAAAAAGAATATATATTGTTTGATTTATATCCGAGATCACATTCAAGTACGGCTTTATTTCCTTCATCATATGGAGGATTATGATTACTTGTAAATTTGCCATTTATTGCAGAAGGTAGAGTGTTTATCATTCTTTATAATATTAGAAAAATTTAATATAATTTTTCTTAAAATTGAATCTTTATTTAATTTTCTAATAATAATAATAATAATAATAATAATAATAATAATATATATATGTGAGATTCTGCAAACATATTACATCTGCCATGATAAAATTGGAAAACGGCAAGAGAGTAATTTTTGTGTATCAATTGGTATTACAAAATAATCTATATGAACGACTTAAAAATGCCATTAAATATTCTAAAGAAAATATTTATATCACTTATAAAGACTTGGACAAGCATGTAATTTTATACTCGTGCAAACCCATTTGGATAATCGAAACATGGATGTGTACATTTGATTATCCATTAGAGAATTTTACACTTAAAACAATATGGGGAAATGTTTATAATTTTCACGATATTGAATATTTTAAATTACCAAAACCTCTTCTACGGAAAGCTATTTACCAAAGTCACAAATACTTTGAATTTTCTGGATTAGTTTTAAATAGGTTGACATTCGATGAAGTTATAAAATTATGTATTAGTCATAATTTTAAAAAGGTCATGGAAGAATTACGAAAAGATATAACTATAGACGATGTCATGGAAATGTTTTCCAAACAAGATGTAATTTTCGAAAGAAAAAATCTTTTATATCATTTTAATAAAATTATACCAGTTAAAATTTTCTCGGATTTAGATTTATTCGATTTTGGAAAAAAAATTTTGATTCGATTTCATATTACAAAAAATTCTAAAATTGTTGAATTGTGTTTAAAATGTATAAAACTATACTTTTGTGGACAAACATGTACTTTTTTAAGACAATTTACTTTGAAGAAAAAATATTGTAGGGAAATGGTAGATTATATACAAAATTGTAACAATTGGTGCAAATTATGTAGACAAGCACCATTATTTCAAATAATCCCATGTGAAGATATTCTTCCTCGTGTTTTAATGGAAAAATATAAACTTGTTGAAGATTGTTTGATATTAACAAATCTGTCTATAAAAACACGTTATAGTTTATTACATTTCAAATATTTAAGAGATGATTTATTAAATGACAAAAATGATTACCAGTTGATAGAAGTTAAAATTAAACCCTTTGGAAAAAACTTTGATTATAACAAATATAATGATCTCATTATTGATGATTTATTCAATTACTTGTAACTTTTCTTAAAAGTCAAATATGTATTTTTAAGAGATTTTCTTTATTCAAAGTGTCATTTTTTTTCTTTTTCCATGATACAAATATTTAAAATTTTTTAAAAGAAACTCCTCAGGCTTCACAAATAGCGTTTTCCCACTGGTCAAATTAAACGCGACCTATCCAGATACGATTGTCTAGTAGAACAATCCCTTTTACATGAAAATTTCAACTTCATCAGCATCGCATCATTGCAATAACTCTTTATCAAGACGTTTTCAACTTTTCTATGGCGTCCGCTATTGCATCATCTTTTGAAGTGCCGTCTGTCCGTGCTACACTATCTCGAACAATCTGATGAACTTGCCTGGACCATTTGCTGAACGTGGTTTCCACAATGGTCAAGAAATCGATGTTGTGAAAAATTTCTTTGTCTTTCGCAACCAAATCGTTGACTATTTTATTGAGAGATTCTTTATCAACGATCCTTTTCGAAGACTCTAAACGTGCTATTGTTCTATGGTAGTCATCTCGCATGTAGCTAAATATGACTTCTATATTATCCATACTATATTTATTCTAGCAAAACCAAAATTTAAACAACGTTAAATAAATACTATATATCTCCTTTATGTTTAAGTATATATTTAATCTCTTCAAGACAAAATGTCAGGTGAGCGTGGAAAACCCATACTTATATAGAGTTAAACTATACCCACACTTAATTTTTTTTTTTTTTTTTTTTTTTTTTTTTTTTTTTTTAAGATAGGTATACTGTAATACTATTTGCAATAGGTGATCGACAAATTGGACAAGTTGTGATATGGTTTGAACAGCTTTTACAACAAACGAAATGCTTACAAACTTCAAAAACAATTTGTCTCTCTCTGTTAAAACAAATACTACACAGTAATCGAGAATTTTCTAAATCTTTATTGGTAATTTTAGTCATTGGTGACTCTCGCTTCTGGACTATTTCACTCGGATCGTGGTTGTCAAATAGAGCGCCTTTCATAAATCTAATATAAACATAACAGTCAAACTTTTTCATCAATACTTCAAAAGCCTTATCGAAAATATCTACCTTAAATTGTTCTGTACAATCTACGATAGTATATGTTGTAACAATCAAACATTTCAAGACCCAAGCTTGATAACGCCAATGGAGACGTGGCAACTTTTCCTCGCCCAACAGACTTCTAACATCAGGATAGAACCGAACGTCGTCATAATGTAAGATAAGCCTCAATTGGATACCCAACCTGAAAATCACCTTTTCAACTGTATCCAGTCTATTTTTCAAGTGGCTAGGGGGGTTCTGAAAATATACTTTAAGTTTTCTCAAAATACAACAGGCAAATTTAAATTCCAACATTTCGCTGGTCTCTTGACGAGAGGCGAGACGAACGCAATCTCGGAGTAGGCTACGAAAATCATCTCGGATAGACATGATACCAATGATTTATTTTGAATGTAAACTCGTATTTATATAGTCGGGTTTTTTTTCAAGTCTTAAATAAGTTAAACCATGCTCACTCGAAAAAAAAAAAAAAAAAAAAACTGCAATTTAAATAAATTGATTGGAAACGACATTTTGAATAAAGACAAAAAATTTAAGAAGTAGGCAAAATTTGTCTAGTAAGGATTAATTAATAATTAATTAATTAATTTTCAAAAATGATGAAATTTATAAAATCTAAAAATTATGAAATGTCAATTGTAAATTGTATTTCAAATTTTAAATTGTTTTAAAAAAACAACATTAGAATTTCAATACTTATATTTAGAGATCAATTTATTTTAAAAGACGACAATTTATATACAATTAATTAAAAAAATAAAATAACTGATAAGTTTTGAATTTCAACTCTGTGTGATTTGATAAATATAAATCATGATAATTTTTGATCTGATACATTTTAAAAAAGTAAATTGCATTTCAATTTTAACAAAATTATTTCAATAAAATGATTTAAAGTAAAAAAAAAGATTTTTTAAGGTTTTTTTAATATTAACTCATTCTTTGGCATTCTGAGAAAGGTTTCATGTACAGTTAATTATTTGACTGACTGTATCTCTGGAATACAGCGGGCGAGTTACATAATCCGAAAGGGATTTAATGAATTGATATTGTCCTTCATGAGTTACGAATGAGGTTTACTTTATACTAGCTTCGTTAACATTTACGTGAAAAAGCCCATTTTTTAGATCAATAGTACTGAAAATACGGGATCCTCGTAAACGATCCAGAATAAAGGGAAGGGAAGATCGGTCTATAACAATTATTTTACTCAATCGCCTTTAATCAATACAAATTCTTGAAGTACCATTTCTCTTATTTTTTTCAATTACGATTGCGTTACTATAATCGGATGAAACTGGCAAAATTATTTTTTTACCCGGACATTCAGTTATTTGCTCCTCAACATTTTTTTTCTTTTAAAATGGCAATCTTCCCGACTGATGATAAATGGGTTCACTACTTTTCAACAAATTTTTTAGGTCAATGTCCGTCGGCAAAGTTTTGTTAGGTTTGTGGCATGAGATTAAATACTGAACTTCCTTTTTAAAATTAATGGAAGCTTCATCAGCAACATGTATTTCGACTTCGTCAGGGCATACACTAACTGGTAACACTGAAAAAATTAACTTCAATAGGTGCGGATTTATTCCTCACAAAAATAACACCTTGCATCAACACATTCAAACCATTATGAATGTCATGCGGTATCACATAATTTTGTATAACATAAACCTCAGCTTCACACATAAAATCATTAATTTTAATATCTTCTTTGAGAAAACCTAGCAGTTTTATGAAAAATTTTACGATCCCCTTGAAACTGGAATTTGTAGAGAACAATTTATTAATAGCGAATTTACCAAAAATATTCTTAGGTATTAATGTTGTTACACTTCCTGAATGTATAATGCAATTAAAATTCAAGTTATATATTTCTACAGTTTTATTCATGCTATGTTTAATATTAATACACAATGTTTGAATTTTGGGTTTTGAAGTCATACATTTCGACCTTTTGTGACCGAAAATGCCACAATTAAAACATTTTAAGATTTTGTTTTTATGGGGACGATTTTTGATATAAGATTTCTTTCACAACAGTTTTAACAAACATTATTACAATTTTCGTGTTATGGGAGGACTTTTATACAGTATTAATTTTATGGGTTTTAAATTTATTATGATGTTCAACTTTAAATTTCTCCTATTTATATTTAGGTTTATCATTATTTCTTTTAAATTCTTAATATAACTTTGTTTTTTGATTGAACTCATACAGGTTTATAGCACCAATGAGAACAATTTTGTTCTCATTCTTATCATTAATACCCTGAATCCCATAGTGCATAATATCTGCATCATCCAATATTTCCATTCTTAATCAACTCTCTAAATTAATATATATATATATATTGATTTACAGTTTTATCTTCATGCATGTTTCATTTAGATATTATGTCATGGAAGCTAGCAGAATCAATTTTTACTTTAAATTCATCAATTAATGACTTTTTAAATTTTTTGTACGTTAGCATAGATTTCTCTGATTTCATAGACAATAAGGCATTTCCTCCCAAAGGTCTTTTACAAAAGGTTAGTTTTTGTAATTCTGTTAATTTAAACACAACAGAAATTTCATCAAACTCTCTAAACCAAAAAATGACGTTTTGATGTGGCTCACCGCTAAATTTATTTGTACTGTTCCCGAAATCATTAAAAGTAATGTATACACTATCTATGTGGTCCACAACTTTTAATATAAACACATTTATTATTGTAATTATTATCATCATTATGGCATTGCACTGAGGAATAAATTTTTGTTTCATTTTCATTATTTTCGGTTTCACTTTCACATTTTGATTCAGATTCAGAATCAGAATATTTTTCTTGCGCTAGCGATTCTAAACTACATAACATTCAGATAATTCTCTCAGAAATTTCCTCTTTAGTACCGTCAAAAGATACATTTAATAAATCACAAAATATTATTATTTTTTTTAAAGAAAAGTTATCATTTACTAATTTTAGTTTCAGTTAATATTCGTTATCGTCAACTGCGAAAGTGAACCCTTCAAATTTGTAAATTCTTTTTCTGTTCTTGCGATCCCCATCACTGTTAAACAGAAACCGATGTATTAATTTTTTTATTGTTCTTTCCTGAGTGCAGCACTAGTCAGGGGTATGTTCTCCAGAATCACCATGCAGAATGACAAAAATAGCATACCTTGAAAAAAAAAGAAAGAAGGATCCAATATTTAGTCGTTATCACAAAAAGAGAACGTTTTATACTTGTCCGTTGATTTATCCAACGAGATGAATACATTCTGTAGTATATAAGTGATTAGCCAGATCAAAAAAAAGTTCGAAGAACTGTGCACCTGCGTAACATTTATTCGACGGAGTTCAAAATGTTCGAATGTTCAAAAATTGAATATTTTTTCACTGAACACAATCTTGATCTCACTTCTCATAAGTACTGTGGGCTTTCATAGAGAGAATGGCGAACAGTTTATACGTTAACTAACTTGTACTGAAAGATTAAACTATATAGAACAATATTTACAAAGTTTAAGGAGTTAGACAATCAAAAGTATGTAGTGCCAATCATAACACTATTAAATCGTCGTAAAGTTCTAATATTCATACAGTTTAATTTAATTATACGTCCATGAATTAGTACCCGGCTCGTACTATTAGCTTCGCAGAACAGAAGCAAACTGTGAGCGACGTCTCGTCCTGCTGCTTTCGACGAAGCATCACCTGTTCGTTTTGTTTGGGGGCGTCCGATTGCGTATGGAAAGTTCTTCCATCTAGCAAAACATCAGGGTGGAGGAAACTGCCTCGAACTGTGGGAGAAGAAAGGATGACGTTCCTCTACCGTCATGATTACATCATCTATCACTCACGTCGCACTCCACAAAAAGGGAAAAGGAATAGCATAATTGCTGGCACTATATATATATATTATATATGTATATATACATCTTGTAGGTAAAGCACACCATGTCCATTTTTAGAAAGCCCATGTTCTTGATGTGAATTTTTTGCTTTATAAAAAGGCATTAAGCATTATGCACAGTTATTACAAAGGAGAGAGAAGAGTAGAACATAAAATCATGTCCATTTTCTTTATTTATGAGAAATATCATTAATTAATTTCAATATAACATCATTCCTAAAACAAATTCGTATTTTTGACATGGTGACTCTTACCTCCGGGAACACACACACACACGCACACGCATATACATATATATATTGTATTAACTTGTGTAACAAGTATTACATATATTTTTAATAGAAAATTCACACAAATTTAGAAAGCGTGAAAAAGTAACCATCTCGGGATTCGAACCTAGAATTTATGTTATAACATAACAGTGCTTCATCTAGTGATATAGAGTGCCGGCAAAAAAGTAAAAAATGTTTACACTTGAGCGGCAAAAATTTTACATGTCAGTTGCCGTTTCCGCCATAAAAATGTGTCGAACCCCAGTGATGACACGTAATGGTGTCGATCACAGACAACAACATGGAAATCATTTATCTTTCGTTTACAGCGCTACCCAAAGTATTGAGATGTATTTGGGATATGAATAATAAATGCTGGAAGTATTTTTTCTTTTATGTTATGTGTGTTTCATATAGGACTAAATTTAAGTACACAGTAAATGCATGTATATTTTATAGACAATATACAGGACTACACAAAATTAAGCTAAGACGAACACCGCTCATGAAGGAAAAGTCATATTTAGTAACCATACTGTAAATTAAGTATTTTTTGAAATTCTATTTTCAATTTTAATTTTTTATTTAAAATATCAAGTTTTGGGGTATTCTCAATACGAAAGCCCTGTTTTTAGAGGTTGGTCTCTATGTATATATCTTAAGAGCATAAATTTAAAACAAATAACTGTAAAAAAAATCAAATTTGGTATGTTGAATTAGCATTAGATTGTCACTTTGGAAAATTTTATGAAGAATGGAGAGTTTCCAGAAAAAGTAACTAGAGACTTGTATATATTTTTTAAATAAATATAGGCATAATAATTTAATGTGTGTTAAGGGAGCGGCATCCCCCCTCATACAAAATTATATGTCAAATAAATCTAATTTCAAACCCATTTTGGATTATTTTCAAGATAGATTGTACTTTATTATGTTACCTTATTTATCTTATGATTTAATGTGTATGTGTTATGATTTAACTTATAGTACTGAAATGCAGAGTAAAAAAAAAAAAAAAAAAGAAATGTTTGAATGACGCACCAGATTATTTTCTATTTGGATGAAAGTAAAAAATTTTAAACTTTTTTATTACACACAATTTTTCTTCTACATAACAAAAATACACACTCATGCAGACAAAAAAGAAAAAAAAAAAAAAAAAAAAAGAAGAAGAAAAAGAAAAAGAAAGAAAACTGTATTCGAAGCATTTAGCAAATTTTTATTCGAAGCATTATTCGATGCATTTAGCAAAAAGATTTTTACAAAATTTTTCCTTTCAAAATAGACAAATTTTTAATCTTTAAGTTCAGTGTTTCTCTTAGACGTTTTTGCAGTTTCATTTATAAAATTTATATTTTACTTGCTTATAGGTTTTTTTTTTTTTTTTTGTACTTTTGAATAGTGTAACACCTGCAGCAAACCGAATGTCATAAAAAGCCAATAATGTTGTTTTTTGAAAACCAGAGTCTTAGCTGCCTCAGGTATTACTATTTTGTGTTTTTCACCTCGTTCTGTCACCACACAGAAAATAAAAACCATAATAATTTTTATTTTTTACAAAGTTAAAAATACACAAGATTTTTTTAAAACTTTAATAATAATAATAACAACAATATAAAAGCAAAAGAAGATAAAGTTGTTTTTTTACTGGATGATTTACTAAACGTTTTATATTCGAAAATCCTGACAACTTATTTTAATTTCTATTTATTTATGCATTTAGTTATTTTTACTGACACTACTCACAGCCGTCTGAAGAGAAGTTCTTTGGTGAAGCCTCCATCGGGGTTGGTGAGCGGAGAGGGAAGGGGTCAGATTCCCTCTAGTTTTATAATATATATATATATATATATATATATATATACTATATTATCTTTCTATATGTAGGACAAGACAGAGGTTAAAATAAAAGTAATATTTGAGTAAAACCTTCAATTTTAGAATTTAAAAATAGAACATTTAAGAATGGAATCTTTAAAACTAAACTGCATAAATTGTTAAAATACGCTGCAATAGCTTGCATTGAAGTAATTAAGTAACTTCCTTTATTAGTAAAACAAATAACGCACAATTGAAAATGAAAGCAGTGTGATCGCTCAGTTTCATTCAATAGCATTTAACACTATTATTTCAGACATTATTCTGCCAAGATTTATTTAATTTTTCAATCTTTATTTATCACTTTCTTCTATATTAAATAGAAGAAAGTATTGTACTCGTAAAAATTTTCAACTTCCTGTTTTTCGACGGATTTACATGTTTTTAGAGGTCTAGAACACGATTTGACCATTTTTAGAAAGTGCCTGTCTGTCTGTCCGTCTGTCTGCCTGTGTGTGTGTGTGACAAAAATTTTGTGACAACTGTATGTCCGGAACCACTGCTCAGAATTACATATGTAGATGCATCTTGACATAAATTAATGCCTATCAACTTTTGATGTCCACTGCTCAACAGGTGATGCTGCTATCCAACGATTTTCGCAATTTAAGGGGAGGCTATATTTCAGGTTTTATTGCGTATAATCAAGCAATACTTAAATATGTAAGAAGGTCATTATAAGACATTATGCTGGTGCAATTAGAATGCTTATCGTCCAAAAGGTGGTGCTGCTATACAGCACTATCTTCAGTTTAAGGGAAGGAACTACTGCACAGCAACTACTGCACAGAAATGCATATAATTTTATATGTAGATGCACCTATATTAGTGTCTACCAACTTTTGATTAATAAGAAAGCACCACAGAACTGGCGTTGTAAATTATTACTTACCAAACGTTGAATAAACTCCATAAAATGCAATAAACTCGCAACAGTGGTTTCGGGTCGAAAAAGCACACGACCCATCATCAGGCAAACAAAGTAAGCACGAGTGCTGTAGTCAGAGCTTTTGTAAGTCAAAATTTTGTAAGTAATAATTACCACCTTTTGGTGCCAACTGCAAAACAGGTGGCGCTTTCCACCTGCGCTTTTCTATGTAAGAAGGACATTATGAGACCGTATACTAATTCAATTTTAATGCTTATCGGCCAATAGGTGGCGATGCTATACAATGATTTCCGCAATTTAAGGGAAGGCTATAGCTAAGGAGATACTGCACAGAATAAATTTGCATGTAGATGCACATTTACCTAAATTAGCGCCTATAAACTTTTGATGTCAAACGATTGACAAATGGCGCTGCTGCATAGGATTTCTGCAATTAATGGGAAGGCTATATCTCAGATTCTATTGCGTATCGTCAATCAAAACTTGATATTCGAGGAGGCCATTGTAAGACATTATGCTGATTAATTTTCGATGCTTATCGGTCAATAGGTGGTGATGCTATACAAAAAAAATTTCCTCGAAGATGGGAAGGCTATATCTCCATTTCTATGGCCTGTAACAATACGAAACTTTACATATGGAATAACCGGTATAAAAATGCCCTTTTTAAGATGTTATTTACAGACACAAAGACTGTCTTTCTTTGGATATTTAGTGTCAGTTGTCTCTAAGATGAAAATCATTTGCATTCATTATGTTAGATAATTTTAATAAATAATAGTTTTAATATATTATTTGCACTTATTGAATTTATATAGAAAAATATAGAAGAAAGTCTTGTGGTGGCTACAAGATACTAGTTTTTCTTTTCTTTTTATTATTATTATTATTATTATTATTATTATTATTATTATTTTGCCACGTTAAGTATTACATAATTATGTAATATATTTTCATATTTTTCTTAGATTTCTGTTTTTTATTCTAAACAACAATGCATCAAAGGAACTTCCTTTTTATTCTTTATTATATATTAGAAAGATATAAAGATACCGAAATTTATCATGGTGTAAATTATTTTTTTATACCTAAATGTCCAAAGTGATTCTAAGCGAACATCAAACTTCGGTCATTATGCAAAAGATCTTATTTTAATATTTTAGTCTATAGAATTCCCGAACAAATGGGTCGAATAAAGACAAATCTAAATGCTGGAATATGCATGAACTTCATTTACGAATTCTAGGAAAAAAATTTCCAGAGTAAACAGAAAATTTTCTGAAACATATTAAAGCAAATTCGCAAAACTAAACTATATATCTCAATTTGCAAATAAAATTAGGAAGCTGAATCTTCATCTGCAACATTTGCCAAATGTTTCAATTTTTTTAAAGCTTTTATATTTCTATTTAGATGTTATGTAACTCAGTATTAATATATATATATATATATATATATATATATATATATATATATATATATATATATATATATATGCGAAATACCTTAAACTTTGTGATTGTGAAACACTTTTCCAATATTTGATTTAAAACTTTAATTTAAAAATTTCGTTAGCAAAAAAAAAAAAAAGGTGAAAATTAATAGATTAATTCCTTAAATGCTCATGGGGAGGGGGGATGATTTTTCTATAATTTAAAAATTTTTATCAGTTAATGTAAGTTTAAAAATAAAAGTAGGTCGATTTTTCCTAAATAAATTAATATAAAAAAATGTTGCTTAGTATAAATTCATTAGGATTTTAATCTTGATTGTTAATTTTTAAGATTAAATGGAAAAGATGTATATAAAATTTTAACTTTTAACTAAATGTAAAAAATATTTATTGAAGGTTGAAGTAAGCAATTGAATAACTTTGGAATGATAATCTAGTCCATATATATATATACATGTTCTAGATACTACATCGATAAATTTCGCATGAAATGCAGATTTATGTATAGATATTGATATTAACCCTAGAATTCGGTTCTCGAAAAGATTGCGGGAATGATACCCATTAGTCTCCAAAGTGAGTCTCGGCATGCGCAACCCATTCTTTCCCGACGGGACTTTACAGTTTCGTTGCACTTTTTAAAAGTGTATGAAATCGAATTGATGGTAGAAATATCAAATCTACTTATAAGAGCTAAATGTATATTTAAAGACCTTTTTTGTTTTTGGAAGTTTTTTTATAGAATGTCATAGCCGTTTCTGCCTTCCATTTTCTTTTGTCATATTCTGTGTTTTATTTATTTTATATAAAACCTCATATATCTACCATTCATTCTAGAGAAAAGATGAATATGATAAGAAATAAAATCATTTTATACATTTTTCCAGGTCCAGAACTTTTATCGACCTCTGTGTTCCAATGGTACATTAAAGCACCATTCCCTTCAATTACGATGAGGTAATATGCATAAGTTTTATTATTTAGAAATTTAGAAATTCATCTTCGCTTACCGAAAAAATATGATTCAGTCTCATGTTTTGATTTTTTTAAATGTGGAAGTGAAAAGGCGAAAACATTATTTAAAATTTAGTAAGAATTAAATCATACTCCCTGCAAATAATTTCTTGATTATTGGTCTTCAAATAAATGGAAAATTATAATTCATTTATTTTTAAAGCAACCTTTACTCATATCCATTTTTTATTTGGGGGAAAGCAGTAAAAGGTCATTTGTAAGCAGCTTAATCTACCAGACTAACGGGTAGCATCTTACAGAATAGTATATGTTATAAGTAATATATTTTATTATTTCGGTAGTGGTGTTAGTGTTGTTGTAGTAATTAAGAACAATTTTTTTTTCACTTCCTTGTAACAGAACCATACGTAGTAAGCATGTAGTCTTTGGTAACGGCTATGCTTTAACTGACAGTTTTATTAAATTGAAGAAATTAAAAAGCACAATTGTGTGTTTAAGAAAATTTCCCTAATTCTTTTATTTCTACAATAGACCCTAATGCATCCGAATTTTTTCCGTGTCCCTGCAACAGAACCATACATACAAAACATTTAGTCTTTGGTACCGACTGTGCTTTAGTAAAATCCAGAAATCTTTATGTATTTCATTACCTTTCAAATGATTTATTGTATTTCACAATAGCTAATTAATAATGTTATACATTTTTTTTCTTTAAAAAAAACTATATGTGATAAGCAAATAACTACCCATAATGATTATATTTAAAAAATAATAATGTAACATATAAAAGTTTTACCTATAATAAAAAAAAATAATAATAATATTAAAACTTCAAATTACAGTGTTCGGCATGAAAATTGCTCCCAACACCATGTTTGCAAATTTTTATGTAAAATAACCTCCTGAAACTGAATATGAATCCAGTCATTTTGCTCTATTACCCACCGTTTTTTGAAAACGCCCCCCCCCCCTCCCCCAATTTTTACAACTTTTGGGGTAATTTTTTAGTTATAAATTTGATTTATAGTGGAAAAAAGAAATATTTTAACTCTTAAATATATTCTGAGGGCCTAAAGGGATGAAAAATATCTATAACATGAACATTTACAAAAAGGGGAAGATTTAAAGGGGATTTGTCACTGAAATTATAAGTTATATTTATTATATTTTATTAATCAGTCATTATTATCACTTATTATACATTATATATATATATATATATATATATATATATAATAAGAGTTAAAATAATTATTTTCTATTCTCAAAATCAAATTCATTGCCACAAAATTAACGAAGAGTGATAAAAATTAGGAGAGGCGATGACGTCACGAGAAAATGGGGGGTAATGGGGCAAAATGAGGGTCATATTCGGATTCAAGAAGTCAATTTACATAAGAATCAACAAGAATGGTATCAGTGCTCCTTAATTTTTTTTTCCTTGAAGCGTAGTGTATTTTGATTTATTAACATTTATTTTTTATATCTCAAAAAAATGACTATAAATACTACACTTTCTTTCTGAAAATCTTATGTAGAATATTTGTAAATTTACAGTAATTCTATGTCAAAAATAAAGAATCGAGATTAATAATCCTTATTCTGTATTGAATTTTGTTTACATATTATTTTCTCAATAAATACTAAAAATGAATGTGTATACTTCAGTAAAAGTTTTCTCAATACCTAATTTACTCCTGGCAATAATTAATTAAGAAATTATTATTATTTTTTAAATGATTCGATAAAATAAAATCTACTCCCGGCAAAAATTAATTAAGATAATATTACTCATTAAAATGCATAGATAAATTAGGATTTCTTTTTACTTTTCTTTGGAATTTTGCATAAGGCTTCATAAAAATAGCTTCTAATAGCTTATCTCTTGGAATTTTTAACAGTGTGACCGTAAAATTATCAGAACTGTACTCAGTTACATCAAAATGTCTACATGCATCGTAATCATCAGTCGGGTTTTCCAAAAATATCAAAAATAATTTTTAATTACAATAC
Organism: Salticus scenicus; assembly: GCA_963930645.1. Classification (NCBI taxonomy): domain Eukaryota; kingdom Metazoa; phylum Arthropoda; class Arachnida; order Araneae; family Salticidae; genus Salticus; species Salticus scenicus. The sequence goes on from OZ005648.1 coordinate 378,354,439, forward strand.
AATTAAGAGGCTAATTTTAGCGTCTTCACAACGGACAGAAAGCATATAAATCTATTTGATCCGGAATTAAATATCGAAGGGAAACGTTTCGTGAAAACATCTAACCCTAAATATCTGGGAATAATTCTGGACGCCGAATTGAGATTCACAGAGCATGTGAAGACAGTTTCAGAAAAAGCTCTCAAAAAACTGAAAATCATCAGGAGTCTCTGCGGCACTGACTGGGGAGCTTCCCCCAAAACTCTAAAGACCACATTTACTTCACTCATTAGAGCCATTATGGAGTATGCTTCCCCGATTTGGGCTCACGCTTCTGATACTGCCCTAGACAAGTTAGAAAGCATACAAGCGAGAGCTGCAAAGATAGTGACTGGTGCAGTATCATCCACCAATAATGTCAAGATAATCAGAGAGTGTGGACTAGAAAGTCTACAAAATAGAAGAAAAGTAAATATGATAAAGTTCACGAACAAAGCGAGAAGTCGTGCTCCTGGACACATTTCTCACATTACCTTTGATGGGTGGAATGCCAAGTCAAGACTAAAACGATCTTCACCCATGCAATATGATAGAGATATCAGAGCAAGTATTGGCCTTGAACACAACAAATGGGTTATTGTTCAAGAACCTATCTCTCGCAAAAGGCTTCCACTGAACACCAACATTCATACCGACCTTTTAGAGCCATGCAACAAAAATGAACAGAATGATATCATTAGGAAAAAGAAACTCGATACAATTGAAAACTTTCCAAAAGAGAAGTTTGTACATGCATATACAGATGGTTCCTCTGACAAAACTATCACCAATGGGGGTTCAGGTGTGTTTTTAACTATCCAGATGATACGCCTCACCAGGGCAAATTTGATGCGGGAAATATAGCCTCTAACTTCACCTGCGAGCTACGTGCAATTCTAGAGGCACTTAATATGTACAAGTCCCTTCCCACTACTAAGCAGGCAGAGGGCCTTGTGGTTTTCTGCGACTCGAAGGCCGCCCTCAAGGCCATTTCAAAGGGGCACTCTTCTATCACCCATGAAATCATCTCAGGACTTCAAGATCTTCAAGCTATAAATAAAACCTGTACACTTCAGTGGATACCTGCACACGTTGAAATAGCAGGCAACGAAAATGCTGATAAACTAGCCAAGGAGTCCAGAAATCTCAACAATAACAGCAACAGTGTCTCTCTTCAAGATGCAAATGCAATAACGAAATCTAAACTTAGAGAAAAAACAATCCAAACGAAACACCAGCTTTGTGAAATAAATGCAGGTCGATTAATAACAAAAACAATAATAAGGCTAAGAACCGGTCATCACAGAGGCATGAAAATTAATAAAGAGGGTGGAAGGGTGTATAGAAACTGCAACAATTGCCCAGATACACAGCTTACACCTTGCCATATCTTTGAGTGTCCGGCAATAAGTGCGAACTTGAGAGAAATTGGAGTATTGCCGTCTCTGATAGACCTATATGACGACAACATCCAACAAATAGCAGATGAAGTTATAAAAATCCACGGTTTTATCTAATTCGACTATGTCATGGACACGACAATAAAAAAAAAAAAAAGAGGCTAATATTTAAATAATCATATTGCTATTTTGCGTGTGCCTAATGTATTGTAGTAGGAAAAAAGAAAAAGAAAAAACGTGAGTAGTATGTTATAGTTTTAAAATGCATAGTTAAAATTATATAGGGCAAATTATAATTTCATTTAATTACTATTATCTCTATAGTAACTGGCAAATAACTAATTAAAATTATCATCATACCAAGTAAATTAAAATATTGGCTTCATTAATTAGCCAATATTTTAATTTATTTGTTTTTATTAAATTAACTCACTATTACTTGTTTTTACTATATTTTTTTCTAATGGTGAAATGTTTCTAAAATATAAAAGTTTTTTAGATTTAAAATTTTTTAGATAACGATATTTTATTTTGTAAATTTGTTGACAAATGTTTATACAATTTAAAAGGACAAAAAAGATTTTAAAGTTCTCCACTTTTATGATTTACGTCATTATTTACTATTTTCTGTAGAGTTTCATTTATTATTACCATCTAATAAAAAATACCCCATATATCGATATACTTTCGCATAATTTTAGAGTAAAATGAGAAAAGGCGCTGAGGTTTTGTTACAATATTGAATGATCACAGAAATATAATACAGGACAGATGATATATATATATATATATTTTTTTTTTTTACAATCTCTCATATTATCCGTATAATAGCTTACCAAAAAAATTATTTCCCATCTTCTCAAAGCAGGGAAAGTTAATAACACTGGTCTCTAAAATTTGAAATTTCGTTAAAATTTAAAGGTTTCTAAATTTTGAATGTTTGTTAAACTTAACGATGCCTTCAAGTTATATGTTCTCTACTTCTATATATTATTACTATTATTAATATTATTATACAAACTGTTATTTCAATATTTCGATATAATTAAAAATATAATACATATCAAAATAATTATGCTGACATTTCGCACAAGCCTAGTGTATTCCACTGAAAATGCAAGTGGAGATTTCCTTATAATATTAAAACGTTTGATTAAAATCATACAGGACAAATAATAATTTTTTTATCTAACTTTTTATGAAAATACAAAAACTTACTAATAACTATGTATCCATCTCATCACAATAGGAAAAGTCCAATAACGTTAGTTTCTAACTATCCAACTAAATAATTAAATTTGCAACAGCTGTTCTGCTTTCTAATAAATGTGGAGACGAACTATTTTAATTATCTGAGATCCATGCTCTGAGATACTATGTCTTTGAAGTAATGAAAGATACAGCTAAAAATTGCCCAGCTTAAATATATATACATATTAATTTTCGAATTTTGTTTAAAGATGGTGAAATAATAAATAAGGAAAGAAGCATTCAAATTTATGAAACATAAAATTATCAGTTATTTTCAAAAGTTGACTTTTATTAATTGATAAAATATTACTGAAATTATAATAATTGATAAAATAATATAGAAAATTAATGAAAAAAAATTAATTAAATGCTTAAAGGTATATATTTGTAAGTTTTACAAGTGAGAGTAAAGTTATATTTTAATAATTTTATATTTTTATGAATTAAATATATTTTAAATTAATTTCATTTTAATACTACAATAATCAAATATTTTACAGAAACTTAGGCATCTTTACCTTTTTGCGTAATTTGATATGCTATAATAATAAGAGTTAATGTCTTAATATTTAAGTCAAAAAAAAAAAAAAAAAAAAAAAAGAAAAGAAAAGAAAAGAAAAGAAAAGTGAAAGAGAAAGGAAAGAAATTACTATAAAAACTGAGCCGTTCAAGCATTAAAATAAATAAATAAATAAATAAATAAATAAAATTTACTGTTTAATGAATTCCCGCAGAAAAATACAAATATGTTCAAAATACATTTTGTAATTACAATAATGAAGAATTTACTTTTAAAGTAAATAACAACGAAAAATCGCTAGATTTGCGTAGATTATATATTTTTTCTAACTATATATAGCTGTTGCATCCTACGACGACATCTTAAAAAACATTTTGTTTTTAATTAGGAATGAGGAAATGTAATACATATATATATATATATATATATATATATATACCAGGTGTCCCGTAAACATTTTAAAAAATCATAAAAATTGAAGGAATTAGTTAAATCGAACGTAGTTTGCAAACTAATTATTCTCGTAAAAAGCGATTTTTTTTTCTTTATTTCGGTAAAGAAAAAATTATAGTTAAAAATTTCGTTGATAGAGGGTGCTGTATGTGAACAAGTCACATATGTTTGTGAAAAACTTTAATTATTTGCATGCAGATATTTACAGGTATATAAATCCTGTTTTGTGTGTCCACCATAACGACAAATTATAGTTTGCAAATGCGTTACCAAACTCTAAATGCAGGCGGTTCTTACCTCGGGGAAAACATCTTCACCAATAAGGTTTTATCCACCAAGTCAGCATCGCAATTATAACTTCATGTAGGCGCAGGTAGGAGGCAAAATAAGAAAATTATAACTTCATGTAGGCGCAGGTAGGAGGCAAAATAAGAAATTAGCTGTGTTAATCATAAAATTGTGTAATTTGTAGAATTCTGATCTGCAGATTTTTTGTTACGCCTTCGAGCAGGGCCCTCAATCGGCAAAGATTTTAACTTTTTTTTTTTTTTTTTTCTTCTTTACCGAAAAAATACCCATTTTACAAAACATCTTTATAGTTTTATTTTTAGGACAAGAGCATTAAAAAGATTGTTTTATGTTCCCCTGTAAATCGTCTAAATTTTGTCGGCCGACTATATAATGTACTAAAAATACCTTTTAAGATTGAAAATGTACATAAAAAAATTTCCCTTATATCTCATAAGGAATCAGAGCCTTTTTGTGTGGCTTTGTAAACCAATATGTTGCGCTAATTACACATTATTTTACAGGAAAAATGGATTTATCTGCCTGAATACTAATGTTAATTTCAATATCTTGTTTTAAGCACGATATACAATTATGCTTTAAATAAAGCACCTTGTATACACCGTAACAGGTCGCATTTTTTTTTTTTTTTTTTTTCAATATCTTCACTCAAACAAGTTCAAACTATTTAAACCATTAAAAAAAAAAAAGAAAAAAGCCATAGGGAACTTAAATAACATAAATTAATTTGAAGGCATTCTATAAATATTTACGGAAATTAAAGAGCGGACAGACAGTCGTACAGAAAGACATGTTGGAAGTCTTCACTCTTACACTTTGTTGGAAAGTGTAAAAATGTATAACACAAAAGAAAATGCAATTGCACTAATTTCTAATTATAACCCTTAACGTGTATGAATATTTCCTTTTAGACCAGTAAAACATGATAGTAATCACGCCATATTCAACAGAAAATATTTTTTTGTGCATAATAAATGATAATTTCCTTGTAATGTATGCAAATATACTCATATGTGATTTTTAAAAATGTCACATATTAAAATTAACTCATTCTATTTTAATGAATGCAGTGCGCTAGATTTTCTGTACTTACATCCTATACATATTGTTAAAAATTTAAACGAATTTAAGCGATAATGTCCATAGTGAAATATTTTTGTTTGGAATTACAAATACTAAATTATTTTTATTACTTAAAAATTCTACTATATTAAGATCCGTTGCTTTCAATTTTACAGGTACTCATATAAAATTTAAAGTATTCATATTTTGTAGAATTAGAAATTAGTTATTCTAGTCCATGGCACCTTATGATTCTTCATAAAAATTCATACACTTGTCTTTCAGGCAAACTTTCACCAATATTTAATTCAATTATCTTAAAAGCTTTAATACAAACCTATTATTTTACTTCAAATAGGAATTGCTGAGATAAATCTTTATTATTTCATTCCATAATTTCTCGAAAAGCCACAATATTAAATTTCAATGAGAAAATAATTAGAGTTTGAACCATTTTATATGAACGCCCAATTTTCTATTTATATCTAATTGTGTAATCATAACAAATGATTTCAGACGCCACTTTTTAATTGATAAATTTAATTAGCCATAAAATTGCAATGATTTAATATCCAAAATACAGTAACATTTCATTAAATTATTAAACAAACTTTAATTGTATTAAGATTAATATTTCAGATGAGCAATTTGAGAAATGTTGATTGTTCTTTAAATCACTGTGTGAAGAGATGAATAAACTCAAACTTATTAGAATACTTATTGTTACTTTAGTATGAAGTTGAAAACTAAAAAGTACTAATAATTTTTAAATATATTATATGACATATTGTGAAATCTTGACACATCGATAATTTTATTATAAATAAAAGAAAATCTAACATTCTGTAAATGCATAAATTGTACCGTAAATAAACCTTTATTTCCTATACTGCTTAAAACCAGACAAATCACCCTTTTAAGGTACAAAATATTTTGATGTCCGTATATAATATGTACCGCAATATCTCAGTCACATGAATTATCCGATTTGCCAAAATTTCTGCAAATGTTTATCATTTACATAAAATTAGCTAAATTGTTATTTTTGTATTGAATTTTTGTGCGGTTTGTATGTACAAAAACTAATAAAATAATTTTATTTTTAATACATAACGTTTCTTAATGGCACTAATAAAATAATTATAATGCATTCAATATAATGAAATTAACTTAAATCATTATGATATTTAATATGATTTCTATAAAGAAAAACGTTGTCCATATTAGGGTGACTCGCAACAAAAACGAAGCTATTAATCATTGTATTGCGGAAAATTTTCTTTTTCATAGTAAGAAAAAAAAAAAAAAAAAACGAATTTTTTAAATCGGTTATTATGTTCCAAATCATAGTTTGAAAATATTTAGATGCCTAAAACTTTTTATTTTAACATTACTTGAAATTATACTCTCTAAATGAACCGTTATATATTTTTTTTTATTCGAATAAAAAGAAATAAATAATCATATCATTATTATTTTGACATTTTTTTTTTCATATGCTTTTCATCTAACTCGTACGAGAAACGAAGAATTTATTTTCAAGTTCCACTATCTAGATTTATTGCCACTTTACTCACAAGAAAAAGACACATAATTCTTCACGAGAGGTCATGCCGTACGTCGGGCTCCATGAACACATTATCCAATTAATCATCAAAAGTACGTCTGCATGCATTTGTTAAAATACTTTTGATGAAATAGCAAACTTCCGAGGATTTAGTAGTTCACAGTTACTTCTATATTTTAATTTCTAATATTTAAGGTTTAAAGAACAACGTTTTTGAGAAATCAGTCGCAACTGATCACGACAACACGACTTTTACTTTCAATGAATAAAAGACTAAAATAATTCGTATTTTGTAAATATGGAAGCCAAGTATTTTCTCAGAAAAAATTACAACATATTTCGTAGACTGAATATTCTGTATAGACGTACGTAGGCCATGTGTCTGTTAACTGTAGGCCTGTTAACTGTCTGTTAACTGTGTCTGTAGGCCATATGCCTGCCTACTTTTAAAATGCAATTTTCGGTAAAAACTCCGATTTTCTATTTTTGGGTTAGTATTAAAGCCCGACATTTTAGCTTTCAAAATCAGTTTGAATTTTCTTTCTATCTTGCTTAGAATTTGAGTTACAGGCATTTTAATATTAGTCACTCACCAGTTTTTGAAACCGTTAGTGACCGGAAATGACCACTAAATGTTTGTTTACATAAATGTTTTACTCAATATAAGCATCAAAATTTGTTACTGGATATAAAATGAACTTAAAAAAGAAAATAAAAAGCTTTGAAATAATTCAGGAGCTTATTAAAATTATTTTTTGTTTAATAGGTAAAATCTTGTTTTTAAATCTGTTTTCTGCTTTTTCTCAAAATGAGATTTTTAGCATTTTGTTTTACCCAAAACATCATAACTCCAAAAGTTATAATTGAAACGTTATGAAGCTTTAGCAAAATGCTCTAGAGGAGTTGTTTTAGGGATTGAACTACGACAATGAATCTAGCTAAATTATTTTTAGTTTTTTTGTCGATAGAAGTTATGAATTGTCATGTATATTCATGATTTTTTCAGCATGTAAAAATGTTATCTTCTGTAAACATGGTTATAGTTTTGAGAGTAGTTCACTCCCTTAAGGACCTTTCAATAATCTAAATAAATTTACAGAAAAAGAAATATCTTTATTTAAATTTGACTTATGATGTTTTGTAAAACTGCTTTTTTTTCGGAAATTTAATGCATATTTTGAGCCTAAATATCAAAATATTTTTAAATTTGCATTTTTTTTCAGGTTATTAACTGTTTTTTACTCTATTCTATCATATAATGCACATAAATAGGCATTTTTTCAATTATTAAAAAAAATCACCTCCGACGGTAGGCAGGCACCTTAGGTTTTTCAGCTGACATTACCTGAAACACAATGTCTTATCTCAATGATGTTAAAATATCGCTTTCAGAGCTAAATGTAGTTTACTTTTAAGGTACGGTTGCTAACACTAGGTATAAATGGCACAATGCGTTAGTTATAACTGGAAGGAGGAAATCCAGTACAGTGACACGTATGTTTCTACTTTTCAACAAACATTCTTTCTGTGATAATTTTCGTCAAGTGGATGAGGAATTCACAGAGAGAAGCTTTTTCTCTGGGCTCATTTAACAAATGTGTACTCTATGTAAAAGTTTCCATGTAATGATGTAAGATTCTGTAAATTATTTCATTTGAGATATGACTAGAAATATTATTAGCAAATACCAACAGTATAAGTAGTACATTACAAGTGTATTATAATTATATAAATATATAAGCATATTATAATTATATAAATATATAAGCATATTATAAGTATATAAATATAAATATAAATATATTATAAATAATATATTATAGGAATACATACATTATAAGTAATCAAATTCAGGCTTTATATAAACAGTCGAACTGTTGTTTATCTGTTCGAAATCCTGCTGCTCTTTCACGTTCTAGAGGAATACTATAATCGACAAAATGCTTTAATTGTGCATTAGTATGCTCAATCATTTTGAGATCACAAAACAAATATTTGTATGCATCTTCAAGTCATATAAGCTTGTGTGTTACAACATAAAACATACGTAAAATATTTTACTGACTTTCGTAAGCATTTCTTCAAGCAATTCCCAACCCTCCCTGGTATTTACCTAAAGATATACAGTCGGCAGCAAAAGTATCCGGCTAGCAAAAATCATATATAAAAAAGTACACTTAATACTGTTTTGGTAAATTGTTGACTTGTTTAATAATACTTGTTGAATCTTGCTTTTAGACTGACTAAGAACAGAATTGGACAAGAATTTATTTAACAAAACTGTACTAAGTATACATTTTATAGGAAATTTTGCAATTGCCCGGATACTTTTGCTGTCGACTGTACTTAAAAGAGTAATTTCATAAATTGAACTTTATTTAATTGCTGCAATATTTAAAAATTCATGTTTGGGTATAGGTGTTGATAAGAAGGAAGTGTTACGTGTGAAAACTTATATATTGGGGAATTTCCTAAGCAAATAAATATACATACAAACTAAATCTATTAGATACATCTTTCTATCTGAGGTGAACTTTAAACTGACTATAATACAAAAATTGTTTATTTATATACTCCCTTGTTAAAATCTACCCATTCAGATATGTCAATACCGCTGTTATATATAATTCTTCATAACATATCGATTATAGAATTTACGATAATAAGGGAAGCCGGGGTAATAAGAGACGCAGTCAAAAAAATCTCAAAAAATATACTTAGACAACTTTAAAAATATGTAATATTAAGTATCATGTGTATTCTTTACTACAATACACTTGTTGAGAAGTTTATAACACATTTTAAAATTTTTTTTATACGATGAAAAAAACCTTCGCTTTGAACTTACCCTAAAAACTCGTGACATTTTCTAAATTTTTTGTATTTTTTTTTTTTTTAGGTTAGATGTTTGGGATTTATTAATGTGTAATCTTTTGACCAAGACTATGACTTTTGATGTACAATTTTTTAAAACCTTGAAAGCATTCTTTATTTACATGTTCTAGGCATGTTTCTTATTACCCCATTTTTATTTTTTGTGGGGGTAACAAGAGACATGAGTCTCTTATTACCCCCACTGTTAATTCCTGTGACCCCCCCCCCCCCACACACACACTTCATTGTTGTTCCTGTTAATTCAGTCTGACTAGTTTATGAAGAGTTTACCTAGTGTTAGGCCTAGTCTAAGTTTACCAAGAGAACTTTTTTTTTTCACTTTAAATCAAAAAGCAGTTTTATTCATTAGGCTAGACCATATTTAAGGTTTATGATTATGTAAAATTATGTTTAGAATGTCTATAAGTTAGTATTTAGTCATTAATACCTCATTACATAATAAATAAGTTCATTTATAATTGCTAGAAATTTTTTTATAAAATTTTGTTCGCTTGTATACACTTCAAAGATACGGTTTTTTGCCTATTTTCGACTACACTTTAGAAAATGCGTAAAATATTTTCTGCCCATTTTAAAAATTATATTGATGTTTTTGTTTAATCCCTAGGTTATGTTGATTATGTAGAACTATCATTAAGTACATTATTATATTATTTAGGACCTAATATTAAAAGAAATGAATTTCACAAACACATTTATGACAGTTAATTTTCGAGAAAACATATTTTTTGAATGGATGTAAATAATAAAAATTAAAAACTATTGGCTGATTCAGAATTGTTTCCAGATGTCTTTTATTATCCCACATGATTTTACATTGCTATATATGGATAGTTACAAGCCTGGTCTCTTATTACCCCACGTGGGGTTATTAAAGACAAGGATTTAATGAAAATTTAATTTTTTTTTTTAACAAAAAATTTAAGTTCAAAAATCCCCTAAAAAATCAAGAGGAGTCCATTTAATGAAATTAATACGAGACATTTATTTCAAGTTATTTAGATTAATAGTGTAGATTTTACTAATATTTTTTGTCTCTTATTACCCCTTTTGTCTCTTATTACCCCGGCTTCCCCTATTTAAAAAAAAATAAAATTAAATACATTTTATATGAAAAATGCAAGACAATAATCGACTTCAAAAATTTTGTGCTTTTTCAATAAAGAATATGTTGCCTGCACAACAGTGATTGTAATAAAAAAAAATTAAAAAAAAAAAAATCGTGTAAAATCGCTTATATCTCTAAAACGAGAGCTCGTGTTCAGACGACACTTGCAGGTGTACAACTATACATCATGACAGTCACACGTATAAATTGGCAACATTCAGCGATCATTCGTTTTCGAGCAATGTGAAATACAAAATCCATTTCGCAAATCGGGATTACTATACTTCCTTATACTTTGTATAAGGAAGTAAAAAGAGTTATTTTTAAAACCCATTCTACCACATATAATTCATAAATAGTTTACAGGATTACACAGAATGGTAGCAATACATTATGTAGTGTTACAGAATTTTCAACCTTCTAGCGTGTTGGACGAATTTCGTAAATTAACAGACATAAAATAACAATTTATTTAAAACAATCGTAAAAAGTTATATTGTATTGAAAACCATCGAAAATCATTATATTGGGTTGTTCCTCGAAACACCCATTATAAATGTACCACAAAATAAAATAAACTTCATATACACAAGTAGGCAGGAATATTGCTTGTTCAAAAACGACGAACCACAGAATATCGCACAGTCCCTCGGGGACAATACAAGGAATCCACCCAATCGAGAATTGATTGGCAAATGTAGCACTCAATGTTTGGAAAGTATTCAATAAGGTTCGGCGTGAGGAATTTCTGTAAATTTCGTTTCTAGTTTTAATAAACCTTCCAGATTTCTGCAATCCCATGTTTTCATATTTTACAAATTTGGCCAAAAAATCTCCCGTCACATAACCAATTTTTGTTATGAGCATTAATTGAGCATTTGTATTTCTTTTTGAGCATTAATTATTTTTCATTTACCAAGAATTGAAATGGAGGGAAAGTGTTTTAATTCTTTTCAACAATAATACTTCCGGCAACTATTAGATGTGTATAATTAGTAGAGTTATATTAGCTAACTAAACTATAAATTCAACAATATAAATAATAAACTTTTTCAAATGAAATATATCTTATTTTTAAGCGAGCTATATATATATATATATAATATATATATATATATATATAGGGTGGTAAAGATCATAGGCTACTAGAACATTATAACATTTATTAACAAAACAAAAGGAACAATACATGACTATTAAACATTAAAAACGAAGCATTAGTTTGCATAAGCGGGGACGTATTTTCCCCAGAACGGCTATACGTCTAACTGACTAAAAAAAGGTGCGCATCAGGTGCGCGCGCATACAGTGACAAAGTAATCTCGTCATAACTACGTAGCAGTGACGTCACACAACAGAAGGAAAGCTAATAACTGAGAAATACAATTTCCTACACACACACACACACATATATATAGTGTTACAAAATTGTAAATAATTGTGTTTATTTTTGTATAAATTCTTTCAAAGAGGCTTAGTAAGTTGATGAAGTGCTAATTTTGTGCATTTCTAGTCGTTTTAGCGTTGAAATAGCCTTAATTTCCCTTAAAAACGCATTAAAAACCCCCAATAAGGCAGGTAATGGATTTGGCGCCAAATTTGGCGACTTTTTCCCACCTCGGCGATTTTTTGGCGACCTTGGCGAGAAAATCCTTATTAGGGATATACCAAATATGGAAGCTGTAAGTTGATTGGTTGACCACTTTCTAGAGTTTTCTCGAAAAATCTGGGTTCCATGGAACAGTATATAAGAAGCGCTTTCTCGCCAAGGCAGTTCAGTTCAGTTCTCAGCCAGCTTCGCTAATGCTTGCATTGTTTGAGCCTCTTTGGAAGAGACTTGCTTTATGTGTTATTGCTATACAGTTTATACTGTGGATTTGCTATTGACAGCTGTTGTTTAAGCTGAGTTTACTGGCTGTATTGAAGCTGATACTTGGTTTATATACCTGTATTTTTCTGGAACCTTCTGTGAATAAATTACTGAATTTTTGTAAGTTTCGCCTTTCATTCTCGGACAACTCACGAACCCCCAAGTACGCAACAATATGTATATATATATATATATATAGACAGATATTAAATAAATAAAAATCATAATTAATTATTATTCATTTACTATAATATGAGATTAGTGAGAAATACAGATAGTTTATTTGGGAGTCTTAAATGCAGATTCACAATCATTGTTATTATTTATTTTGTTACTCTTGGTTTGTTTTAGATATGTTCCAAAAATTTCCAAAAGAGTTATTTTTAATGCACGTGTTTAAATCTTCTAGTACTATAATTCATGATAATGTGTTCGTTTATTTTCGAAATAGTAGTTCATTAATCTACCTTAAAATATTTATAGTGAAGCTTAAATTTTAAAGTTTTACGAAGCATAGTTTAGATAAAGTTTGTGTTTGGATATTAGAACTATACATCCTGAAATATGGCACCGAGTTTCTTGCGTGCTATTAATAGTAAGATAATTTATGAAAATAAAAATAAAGTTCACTACATTTTGCCTAAAGTGCAAATTACATACATTTAAAAATATATAAAGTTAGTACGGTAAAAATACCATTTCTTTTGTAAGGAAAGTATTTAATTAAAGCAGTAATATCTAAAAAAAAAAAAAAAAAAAAGAAAAAAGAAAAACAAAGTTTATGAAATTATAGTAAAATAATGTTCGTAGATAAATTAAAACAAAATAAATAAATAAATAAATAAATAAACATGGTGTAAAAATATATGGGTACGTGGAAATTTGTGCATATAAATGAAATCTATCACGTACAGACATCCATATAGTTTCATACAAAATAGCCATTTCTTTTCCTATAAGCATAAAATTTCTTTATTTATGCGTGATGCAAAATTTCATGTCCTATTTTCTAAATAGCATTCCCTAAATCATTCCCTGATTCAATCTATATTTAATAAAGCTATATTCCGCCATGTGTAAAAAAAAAAAAAAAAACTTTACTTATAAATGGTAGGCATATACATTTGCATTTTTGTTTTTACAAGAATAAGGATTTTTTTAGAATAATTAAATTCATTCTTTTCACTTTCTTATAACTATGAACTCTATCCAGTAATAAGTAAAAATAATTCATTTCAGATGCTGAAATATTAACGATGTTTTATATTAAGAGAAATAGATTTTGTTGATTAAAATTTATTATTTGGAGGTGCAGTGGGCAATTAGATAGATCGAATGGCAAAAGACAACATTTAATTCAATGAGCTAAAGGTTAAATACAATATTAATAAACTTTTGCTACTTGAATATGTTTATTTATCTTTATTTCAATTACGAGGGGTTTCTACCTCTGCTCAATTACCCACCAACCCCCGAGGGAGACTCCGCCTTCTTGACTCACTTCGCTCATATATATATATATATATATATAATTATAATATATGCTTTCAGTCATATAAAAGTTAAAAATATATAACAAAAATAACTAAAGAAAAACTTACGAGAATATTAATAAATGTGAAACAATTCATAAGTAAAACTTACTGCAGAAACGTAAAATAAATGATTTAAACTGTCAAAAAAAGGCCCTGTATGACTTGAGACATACGTGTGGGGTTAAAGCATGCTTTTAATAGATCAAACTCTCCCCCTAGGCAGACAGTTTAATAAACTAGTATGTTGTGGCCACCACAAGACTTTCTTCTATATTTTCCTATACATATTCAATCAGTAACAATATTATTTAAAAAAAAAAACAATCTTTTTCTAAGTTTTTTTTCCAATTTTTTTTTTTTTTTTTTTTTTTTTGTTGTTGTTAAAAGTAAAAAAAAATCCATAACTTTGTTTTAAATTATCACAGATTTATAGTTCAACCATTCATTTTAAAGGTATTGACGAGATCTTTCGAAAAATACCCATCTTCAAAATTCTTCCGCCCAGCCCAAATTTTATTTACAAATAACTTATTAACTAATACATATTTTTAAATTCTGTTTTCACATTCAGAAAATTCCCAACTGTTAAATTGACGGACTTTTTTTGAAAAAGTATTTTTTAAATTTTTAATATTTTATTTTGAAATTGCAAAATGAAAAAAATTCACATATTGAAAATTCGTATTTTGAAGCTTCGAAGTAAAATATAAAAAAATAATTTTTTAAAAAAGGTCCGTCAATTTAACAGCTGGGAATTTTCATAATGTGAAAACAGAATTTAAAAATATGTATTTCTTAATAAGTTATTTGTAAAGAAAAATTTCCCACTGAATAACATTAGCTTCGGCTTCCAGCTTGAGTGAAGAGGGCCCTTAACGACCCTCTTCACTTGCCGTCGCCGGAAGCCCGAGTCAACGTTATTCTATGGGAAATTTTTCTTTACAAATAACTTATCAACTAATACATATTTTTAAATTCTGTTTTCACATTCAAAAAATTCCCAACTGTTAAATTGACGCGATTTTTTTAAAAATGTATTTTTTTCAATTTTTAGTGTTTTATTTTGAAATTGCAAAATGAAAAAAAATTACGTATTAAAAATTCGTATTTTGCAGCTTCAAAATAAAATATAAAAAATAAAAAAAATATTTTTTTAAAAGAGGTCCGTCAATTTAACAGCTGGGAATTTTCAGAATGTGAAAACAGAATTTAAAAATATGTATTAGTTAATAAGTTTTTTGTAAAGAAAAATTTCCCATAGAAGAACATTAGCTTCGGCTTCCGGCGGTGATGAGTGAAGAGGGCCCTTAAGCAAAAAAATTTAAAAATATTTATGTCTAAATTTTGAAACTTACTGCAAACTTTTAGCATTCAAACGCAAAAGTATTTTATTAAATTTTAAATTATCAATGAAATCTCAAATTAATGCCCAGATACATATTCTATTTTTAAACTATAATAATGCACAATCAATGGAAAACAAAAAATAAAAATTAGTTAAAAGAAGTACACAAATGTACAAAATTTAAACAATAAACTGTTTTCTCGTTTTCTTTTTTTTTTTTTTTCCCACATAATTCTTAAACATATAAACACAGAAGTATAAAATTTGGATAGTATGTTTTTTAAAATACCATAAATCGAATTTTATATAACTTTAGCATAAGTAATTAACTAAATATCAGTAAATTTTTCTCAAAAGTAAACATTGAAAATATGAAAAATTTCAGCAATTTTAGAAAAGAAAACGTAATGAAAAATGGTCATGAAGATGCATTACAGATAGGTTAAAAATGTACTCGCATCCATGCGTTAGATTAAAACCTTCATGTAATCACTTTTTTGTTTCTTCTTTTTTCTTCATTTTTTCGCGTGTGAATAATTTTTTTAAAATTTTACATAGAAATATGAAAATCGGATAAGGCGTTCATTATTAAATTATTTACCGACATTTTTATTATTCTGGTGATGATCACAGTTTATACAAATTAGTAATTATTATTTTTTTTTTTCAAAAATTCCGTTATTAAAGTAAAAGAAAAGTGAACACAGAAAGTAAAACCAGGATTTTGTTTAACATTTGAGGGCATGTGTGTCTTCACTTGTCTATAATGCATCATTAACACACTTTTTCATTAAGTTTTCTTCGCTAAAATTGTTGAAATTTTTAATTTTTTCCAAAGCTTACTTTTGAGAAAAATTAATAATTATTAGTTTTAAATTATTACTTATTCTAAAGTTATATAAAATTCGATTAATGATATGATAATGAACATGACATCCAAATTTTATGTTCATGTGTTTATTTGTTTAAAAGTTATGCATAAAAGAAGAAAATGGGAAAGCAGGTTTGTTCCTTTAATTTTAAACACTGGTGTATTTTCAATACATTTAAAAATATAAAAATAAAATTATTATTATTATTTTGTTTTTTATTTAAATAGATTACGTAAAATTTACTTAATATTTTCATATTTCAAATCATGCGTATGCGAAATTTATTTGAATTATTAATTTTGAGTTTATAAATTTAACATACACATGCAGTGAAACATGACAGTATAAAATGTGGTGAAACATTTTGAAAAATAAATAAATAACTAATTAAAAGTTTATTCTGAAACAAATAAATAAATAAAAATAAAATAAATAAACTTCAAAATTTAAAACATTTAGCAATATTAAGATTCACCTTAGTAACTATTTCTTTTTTTAATACTTCTCATCGCTTTTACATTTCTAGAGTGTAATGTAAAATGTAAACATACATGATCAAATCTATCTATATATTTCTTTAACGTGGATGAGTTGCAATTAATTTTTGCCGAAATGATATAGCAGTGTAATTATTGAAATGCGCGAGGATAAAAAATAATAATTAAAAATGAACAATATTTAAGCATGCGGACTCAACTCAATGAACTAATAAGAAAAAATTACGAAATTTGTCTGCTTACATTATTTTATATAAAACTGTATTTTTAAAAATTGCTTCTTCAATCTTTATAAGCGTCATTTTAAACATAGAAATACTTAAAAGGTTATACAGAATATGAATAATTGTCATAAATTGACTAAAAATCATAAACATAAAAATATAATCAAAATAAGACTTTTTTTTTTTTTTTTTTTTTAAACAAAATATACCAAAATAAATAAAAAGTCATCACCAACATCGCGACAAAAATTTAAAAGACATCATGGAAATCCTAAACTATAACTGTGTCTGTACTGCCTGCGAAAGTATGAAACTGGGCCTTCAACCATGAATTTTATTTTGAAACCTTTCTTTGAATGATCTTGGTCTCACTATTGCACAATATTAATTTGGTACTAATAATAATTTGGCTTCTGGTAAATTAAAATTTTAATTAGATGGGGAATTCGGTATAATATTTATGAGTTTCAAATTTTAAAAATAAATAAGAAAAGAAAAGTGCGAAAAATTCGCATGGGTTTGCTAGTTTACTACAACGTTGAACTGTAATAATAAAATATCAAACGAAATAAATTTAGAAGTTAGCGTGAAAGATGTAAAAAATTTTAAAATTTCAAATTTAATTTAAAAATATTATATGTTTTTTGATAAATTTTAATAAATTTTGAAGGTTTCAATGCATACGGATGAAAATTTTATAAAAAGGAAAAGTAAGTGAACGAACTTATCTGTATCTTGAAGTTAGTATCCGAAGTATCCGAAAGTTAGATTCAAATCTGAATGTAAATACATGATGAGTAAGCAAGTAGTAGTCAAAAGCATTGAACTTTGAAACGGAACGGGCCACGCCAAGAAATACAAACTTCCTGTGCAGCAACAGAGCAGATGGCATTTTACACGTGGTGAAAATTTCTGTCGATCAAGCAATTTATTCAATAACACCCGTTTCTAATAACGATTTTTCATACTGTTCAAAATTTAACCTTTTTAAAAATTATTTACTGAGGCCATCCTAAAAATTTCTTTTATATTTTCCTGCGCAGGTCGATGTCATAAATATTATTTGCTAAAATAATCCATCAAAATTATTTTCCATGGTAAATGTATATGATTTTCATCTCAAACAAATATAACACTAAATATCCAAAAAAACCAATTTTATAGTATACAAAATATGTATCTTAAGAAATGTATTTTACATAATGAAAAATGTGAAAAGTCTTGAAACTTTGCACCCCGGGGGAGGGGGGGGGGAACCGATGCCCCCACATGCACAGAAATTTTTTACTAGTTAACTATTACTATTATCAGTAACTCATATTAATTTTACAATCACAAGTTAAAAATAACTCTCATTATGTACATTTATACGAAATTTTGTCCTATACTGCCATGTTAAAAATTTAGAAAACATGAGATCACAGCGCCACCTGTTGAGCGATTGATCCCCAAATGTAATCAGCTCCGGTTTATGTCAGGGACCAACTAAATACCAAGTTTGGTTAAATTTCGTTAAAAAAAAGAAACAAAAAGATTTTTTTTCCATTTTTTGTTGTTTTTTTTTTTTGTTAAAAGTAAAAAAAGTTGATAACTTTGTTTTAAATTATCACAGATTTATGTTCGACCATTCCTTTTAAAGGTATTGACGAGACCTTTCGAGATATACCCATCTTGAAACTTTGCACCCAGGGGGAGGGGGGGGAACCGATGCCCCCACATGCACAAATTTTTTTTCCTAGTTAACTACTACTATTATCAACGAGATCTTTCGAAATATACCCATTGTGAACATTTACTCCCCTGGGGGGGGAAGCGATGCCCCCCTATGCACAAAATTTTTTTCCTAGTTAAATACTACTATTATCAATAATTCTTATTAATTTTACAATCACAAGTTTAAAATAACTCTTATTATGCAAATTTATACGAAATTTTGACCTATGCTACCATGTTAAAAGTTTACATAAAATGCGATCACAGCGCCACCTGCTGGGCGATTGATCCCCAAACCTAATCAGCACAATGCCCCGCCAGGGTCCAACTATATACCAAGTTTGGTTCAATTTCATTCATTGGTTCGTGAGATACGGTGAAAACAAGAAACCACACACACACACACACAGATAGACTGACAGACAGACATTTTTTAAAAACTATCAATTCGTTTTCAGGACATCCCAAAACGTGTAGATCCGTCAAAAAACTGAGGTCGAAAATTTTCGCGAATCCAATATTTTCTCTATATTACATATAGAAGGAAGTAAAAAGCACATATGTGGCTAAATTCAATATGGATAAAATAAAATGAATAAAATAATATGAAACAGACAAAAAACTTATATGGATTAGGGAGAAAATAGATCAGACATTTACACAAACAGCAGCAAAAATTTCATAAGATCTTCAGCAAGACAACTAATCAAAATATAAAACAATCGAAAAGATATTACAACGCCAACTATATATTTATATAATCATTTATTTATTTATTTATTAATATTTTTTTAACTTATTAAAAAGCGAGCAACAGATTTGAGACCACTGAAACCACATAGACCAAATAAGAATAAAGATTTATCAAATTAAAATTACCTGTGGACACTGATTGTTAAATATTGAAACAATTAGATTTACTTTTTATAGAATTTAATATAACTTCAAACTTACTTTAAATTTATTCCTAGATAGTTACTATTTAAATAACGTTAACTGTGCGTTAAAACGATATGAAACCCAAAAATTAAAAGGATTGAGTGATTACACAATTGAAATACATTTTTTGACAGATTATTTTTCAATTCGTAATAGCTCAGAAGGGCGAAAAATCTTGTCAGGGGAGAAATTTTTTACTGTTGAGCACCAATGCACTATATGTATATTATGTTAACAATAAGAATGAAAACGAAAATAAAAATAAACAGACGAATAATTTGCAACAACAAGCAAAAAAAGCCAATTTGGTAACTGGTTTACTTAATTTTTTCTAACGGACAACTTAGTATCCTTGCAGCAGTGAATGTGATACTTTTAAAGCTTTTTTCTCTGCAATATGATTCGGCCAGGTTATTGAAAATAAATAATTCATATGATTATTGTAAATATTTTTTTCTTCTTCTTATATTATTATTATTATTATCATTATTATTTGCAGTATTTTATAATTTATCTATATATTTAATGCAAGGATAGAGTTGAAATTCCTATCGTGAGCAAGGAAATAAAATCCATGGAAAAACTAGTATGTTGTGGCCACCACAAGACTTTCTTCTATATTTACCTATACATATTCAATCAGTAACAATATTAAAAAAAAAAAAAAAAAAAAAAAAAAAAAAAAAAAAAAGTACGATTTTTTTTTTCTAAGTTTTTTTTTTTTTTTTTTTGTTAAAAGTGAAAAAAATCGATAACTTTGTTTTAAATTATCACAGATTTATAGTTCAACCATTCGTTTTAAAGGTATTGACGAGACCTTTCGAAAGATACCCATCTTGAAAATTTATCCCCCCCGGGGGGTACTTCCCCCCCAGGGGGGGGGGAGCGATGCCCCCCCATGCAGAAATTTTTTTTCCTAGTTACATACTACTATTATCAATAATTCATATTAATTTTACAATCACAAGTTTAAAACAACTCTAATTATGCACATTTATACGAATTTTTGTCCTATGCTGCCATGTTAAAAATTTAGATAAAATGCTATCACAGCGCCACCTGTTGAGCTATTGATCCCCAAACATAATCAGCACCAGTTTATGTCGGGAACCAACTAAATACCAAGTTTGGTTAAATTTCGTTAAAAAAAAAAAAATTGCGATATTTTTCTAAGTTTTTTTTTGTTAAAAGTAAAAAAATCGATAACTTTGGTTTAAATTATCACAGATTTATCGTTCAACCATTCGTTTTAAAGGTATTGACGAGATCTTTCGAAAGATACCCATCTTGAAACTTTGCCCCCCAGGGTGGGAACTTACCCCCCCGGTGGGGGGGCAACCGATGCCCCCACATGCACAAAAATTTTTTCCTAGTTAACTACTACTATTATCAACCTGATCTTTCGAAAGATACCCAATGTGAAAATTTACCCCCCCTGGGGGGGTATTTTTTCCCTAGGGGGGGGAAGCGATACCCCCCATGCAGAAAATTTTTTTCCTAGTTACATACTACTATTATCAATAATTCATATTAATTTTACAATCACAAGTTTAAAACAACTCTAATTATGCACATTTATACGAATTTTTGTCCTATGCTGCCATGTTAAAAATTTAGATAAAATGCTATCACAGCGCCACCTGTTGAGCTATTGATCCCCAAACATAATCAGCACCACTTTATGTCGGGGACCAACTAAATACCAAGTTTGGTTAAATTTCGTTAAAAAAAAAAAAATGCGATTTTTTTTTTGTAAGTTTTTTTTTGTTAAAAGTAAAAAAAATCGATAACTTTGTTTTAAATTATCACAGATTTATGGTTCAACCATTCGTTTTAAAGGTATTGACGAGATCTTTCGAAAGTTACCCATCTTGAAACTTTGCCCCCCCGGGTGGGAACTTCCCCCCCCGGTGGGTGGGCAACCGATGCCCCCACATGCACAAAAATTTTTTCCAAGTTAACTATTACTATTATCAACGAGACCTTTCGAAAGATACCCATCTTGAAAATTTACTTCCCCGGGGGGGGATTTTCTCCCCCAGGGGGGGAACCGATGCCCCCCCAAGCACAAAATTTTTTTCCTAGCTAACTACTACTATTATCAATAATTCATATTAATTTTACAATCATAAGTGTAAAATAACTCTATGCCCATTTATACGGAATTTTGTCCTATGCTGCCATGTTAAAAATTTGCATAAAATGCGATCACAACGCCACCTATTGAGCGATTGATCCCAAAATCTAATCAGCACCAGTTTATGTCAGGGTGCAACTAAATACCAAGTTTGGTTAAATTTCATTCATTGGTTCGTGAGATACAGCGTCCACAAAAAAATGATACAGACAGACAGACAGACAGACAGACAGACAGACAGACATTTTCTAACTAGTGGATCTGCAGATCAGGAGCCTCAACGTCCTATTTGCATCAGACATTCTTCAATTGGTCATTTTTATTTATTTCGTATTATATAATAGTATATATTGATTCGGTCGACTTACTACCATAATCAGATACATTCCTGAGGGGGGCTGCCGCCCCCCTCAACCCCCCGCTGTATCTCTCTTTCTATACCTATTTGTATATCATATAAAGTGTTACGGAATTGTAAATAATTGCATTTATTTTTGTATAATTTTTTTCAAAGAGGCTGAGCAAGTGGATAAAATGCTAATTTTGTGCATTTCTAGTCGTTCTAGCGTTAAAATAGCCTAATTTCCCTTTAAAAACGAATTGAAAAGCTCCAATAAGGGAAGAAATGGATTTGGCGACAAATTTGGCGACTGTTTCCCTCCTTGGCGATTTTTTTGGCGACCTTGGCGAGAAAGTCCTTATTAGGGATATACCAAATATGGAAGCTCTAATCTCATTGGCTGATGAGATACGATAATTTTCCAGAACAGTCTGTGTTCGATAGAATAGTATAAAAGTAGCATTTTTTTAGCCAAGGCTTCCAATCTCAGATCTGTGTCGGTTTCGTCAAATGCTTGCTTTGCTTTGAGCCTCTTTGAATGAGACTTGCTTTATGTGTTATTGCTAAACAGTTTGTACTGTTGTTTTGCTGTTAACGGCTGTTGTTTAAGCTATGTTTACTGGTTGAATTGAAGCTGATACTTGGTTTATAGACCTGTATTCTTCTGGAACTTTCTGTGAATAAATCGCTGAATTTTTGCAAGTTTCGCCTTTCATTCTCGGACAACTTACAAACCCCCAAGTACGCAACAATATGCATTCTTATTAAACGACGGTCTTGTATTATTTCCCGGAAATTCATAAATACCGAATATCACACACACAAAAAAAAAATGACATAGCATATCGGAAATATTTTGCGTAAACTTTAAACTAATTATCAATTCTATACCCACAATTTTCAACATGAAAACAGGCTTTTAAAATTCTAATAAAATTTCATTATATTTGATGGGGTGTAACCATGTTAAAATACACTTTTAAGAAATACCGACACCATAAAAGTACGAAATTCCTTTAAGTATCCCGGAAAAGTAGCCACAGTCATTATAAACGCCAATAATAAGAATAAATCTAATTAATTATAACTCATTAATCTTGCAAACTAATTTGACATCATTTGGATGATTACAGTACATACTCGGAATTATTTTGTGTGGTCCCATAAATTATTTAGTCTATACATAACCGTTTTTTAGAGTAAACATGATTTTAAGCATCTTTATAATGTATGTTAACTTTATTAAGTTCAATTCAGCATAAACGCATTAAAGTGCGCGCTTAAATTAAAAATTCGTCCATAGGCTCTAATGTTACGAAATTCTTTCGTGTGTCTTTGTAAACGAACCATAAACATTGTATACACCAGTAAAAACTATTCAGCTTATTTTGCGTTTAAAATTAATAATTGTTCTAAATTTAACATCGTTTGGATGACTAAGTGACATTGTCAGAACACTTTTGTAAGGTCCTGTACATTAATTAGAAAGCTTAAAAGCACATATTTTCTTCAAGCAACATAAGTTTAAGCATCTTACTCACGTACTCTAGTTTCATTTTCTTCATTGCAAAGTAATGATATTAAAATGCGTTTAAACGAAATTCACCCCATACGCCGTAATGTTAAGAATTTTGGCGTGTCCCTGTACACAGTTTATAAAAAATATAACAATGAAAATTATACAACTACTTATATGGAAAGCTGGAATGTGTGCGCCAATTTGCAAGTCAATCGAAGGATTTTTGCGGCCGCTATTGCGGTACATACAAATTCTTCCCATAGGCCGTAAGGATAAGAAAAATTTTGGCGTGTCCCTGTACACGAACAACAAAGGGAATACACACTTAACACTATACAGCTAATTCCGTTGGGCTCGTGAATATATGTACCAAATTGCAAGTCTATAGCGTTATTTTTTGGGGCTGCTATCGCGGTACATACAAATTCTTCCCATAGGCCGTAATGATAAAAAAAACTTTGGCGTGTCCCTGTACACGAACTACAAATGGAATGCACACCCAAAACTATACAGCTAATTTCGTGGGGATCATGAACATGCGTACAAAGTTTCAAGTCAATAGCGTGGTTTTTACGGCCGCTATCGCACGACAGACAGACAGACAGACGGACGGACCGACGGAACCCAAAATCCTTTTGAGTCTCAACAGAGGGCCTCCACTGACGTTTCGGCAAAAATTGAAGTCAATAGCTTGATTTTTGCGGCGGCTATCGCAGTACATACAGATTCTTCCCATAGGCCGTAATGATAGAAAATCTTTGGCGTGTCCCTGTACACGAACTACAAATGGAATATACACCTAAAACTATACAGCTGATTCCGTTGGGCTTATGAACATGTGTACCAAAATGCAAGTCGAAAGCGTGATTTTTGTGTCTGCTATCGCGGTACATACAAATTCCTCCCATAGGCCGTAATGATAAGAAAAATTTTGCCGTGTCCCTGTACACGAATTACAAATGGAATACACACCCAAAACTATACAGCTGATTTCGTGGGGGGCATGAACACGTATACCAAATTGCAAGTAAATAGTGTGATTTTTGTGGCCGCTATCGCGATACATACAAATTCCTCCTATAGGCCGTAATGATAAGAAAAACTTTGGCGTGTCCCTGTATACGAACTACAAATGGAGTACATACCAAAAACTATACAGCTGATTTCGTGGGGCTCATGAACACGTGTACCAAATTTCAAGTCAATAGCGCTATTTTTGCGGCCGCTATCGCGCGACAAACAGACAGACAGACAGACAGACAGACACAGCCCAAAACCGTTTTGAGTCTCAACAGAGGGCCTCCACTGACGTTTCGGCAAAAACTATTAATTCGTGTTCTCCATATACCAAAACATGTAAATCCATCAAAAAGTGGACTTCGAAAATTTTCGCGAATCCAATACTTTCTCTATATTACATATAGAAGAAAGTAAAAAAAGTCCCAGCTACTTAATCACTAAATTATGAATGTCTCCAGATTTGTCCTGGTCTCATTTATCAAATCGTTTAAATAAGTTTTGAGATAAAAAAAAAAAAAAAGAAAAAAAAAAAAAAAAGGTAAATAAATAAATAAATAAATAAATAAATAGAATTAAAAAGGTGGAATTTTTTTTATCTCTTAAAATATTCTGAAAAAAGTGTGGAGAGTACGACCCTTGCAACAGGATATCAATCACTCAAGAAATAAATACCGCTAAAGACATCCTTTTGTTTATTGTTGCCGCTCGTGGGTAATAAAAATAAAAAAAATGGGCAAAATAAGAGAAAAAAAAGAAACTTTTTCGATATTGTCCCTTTCGATACAGATTATTATTAATTTTATTTCCTTTTCTTTTTCTTCAAAAAAAAAAAAAAGATTTTGATGAAATTCTGACAAAAACAGAATTTAGTTTAGTACGGAGGACTACTAGTGTTTTTTTTTTTTTTTTTTTTTTTCAAATTATACCATTGACTTCAAATTATTCAATTATATTTTCGATAAATTTTCGATTTCGATAAACGTCCAACTATCGTAAGACTGGTATCATAAAAATCCATATATTGAGACTATTTGCCCTCCGTCCTAAAAAAAAAAAAAAAAAAAAAAAGAATATTTTTTATTTCTCTACAACAAAATCATGAATGAAAATAACAAATCACTATATTCATATCTAACTAACCTATGATGACTTTCTCCTGTTTTTTTTTTTTTAATTTCTATTCCACATGGGCATCATGTATTAATTCTAGGGGATCTCAATTCTACAAAAAAAAAATATTTTTTATTCATAATTTTGAGCATATAAAAGAACAACATGTAAACAACATTTTATATAATTTTCATTGAAACTTTTTGAAAATTCAGCCGATGGGTCCTGATTTAAATAATAATAATAATAATAAAAATTTATTACCAAGAGGTAAGAAAGGACCGAAGAAGAGACTGTGTCATTAGAGAGATGAAATTATTGAAGGTTGCAAGAACAGATTGGAAAAGGATTGTAGAAGCATTGGAAAAGGATTGTAGAAGCATTGGAAAGGATTGTAGATTGTGGGCAGTTGGAATCCCCTATTAGAGGCCTTCATCCTACAATAGATTGGTAAAGGCTTGATTTTTTGGCAGAATTGCATGCAAAACTTTCAATGCACTTTACCTCACATATATAGCCTTGTAAAATTAAATAAACATTTACTATAAATATTGGCGTTTCCAGCGTTGTGAAATATTTATTTTATAGTCCTTGTAAAGTTACTTGTAACCGAAAAATAAATTTCTCAAAAAAAAAAAAATAAAATAGATTTCTCATTTATCAAAATAAAGATTCGAAATTCAATTTATTTTAAACACATTATAAATAAAAATAGATTTTAGCATAGTGTAAATCAAATTTATTTTTAACACACATTATAAATAGATTTGAAACTCATTCTATTTTGCATAGTGTAAATCAAATTTATTTTTTAACATATCGTAAAAAGTAATAATAAATTAAAGAATTCTTATTACAATTTAATATCTCATATTTCACTAAAAATGATTAAACACAGTTAGAAAATCAATGATTACTAGATAAATATACTTACTGCATTTTCAACATCCATAGCTTGATTGTCGTTGTTGAATCCTTCCATTATCCAAGTACGGGAAAAGCACACTAAACGATGCGGTAAAAACACAAGATATTTCCGGAAGAAAACTTCGCGAACGTCGGTAAAGGAGAGAACTAAAAACGCGTGTTGTCTAGGCAGTAGATAATCTACGAATGACCCGAGAATTGAGTTGCAGCGGCTTATCTAGATAAGGGGGTTTCCCCCATGCGTCACCCTGACTCAGCTCTGTAGATCTTACGAGAAACTTCTCGAATTCTGATTCATCGTAGAGGTTGATTCATTTGCATAATTCCCCTCGTGGATTTTCCAAGGTGAGTCACCCCCTCCGTGTTCGTACAGGTATAATATCTTACGGGAGATATGAAACATACTCATTTGCATATTTCTAATGAAGAGATAATGTCTACACTTTTAATTAATGGAAAATAACAATTATTATTTTAATTTGATTATAAAAAAATATTTTTTCAAGTGTATTGTTTCATGAATAAATGGTTTTATTATATGTTTTACGAAATAAAATATATCTTTTCGAAACAATATTTTTCCCAAATATAAGTTATTAAATGCATAGGAAATGGTTTTATTATATGATTTAATAAATATATCTTTAAAATAAATTATTGAATCCCTAGAAAGTGAATCTTTTAAAAATATGTTGTTTTAAGAAATAAAATAGTCATTTCAAACTTATAAATTCATTGAATGTTTTATGAAATAAAATATTTCTAATTAAATCTTTTAAGAAATAAAATCAATAAAATATTTCAAAGACAGACAGACACAGATATTCAGTTTCAATCTATTTATTGAAATTCAATAAAAATATATACACACATTACTTATTGGATACAATTGTTTAAAGAAGTCGTTTTCATAAACACACATTACTTTTTGGATAAAGTATCTTCAATATATTTTTCATACAAGGTCATATTTAATTGTTTAAAGAAACCGTCGTTGTAATGACAGGAACAATTAATTTTTTTAACAATAGCATGCATATTTAATTTTAAAAGTATTTCTTCACGATATAATTGATATTTTTTAAACATAGATTTCATTAAACACTCGTGTGAATTTTGATCGTCTGAATTAAAAACACACCCGTCACATTGAAATAAATTTTCAATTCCTAACTGAATTTCATACACGATAAAATCGAGTAAGATTTCCTTAGCACTTTGCTCATTTTCATGAGAAATACACACAAGGAGTTTATTTAGAATTAACATAGGAAGTTGAACGGTGAATATTGCATCAATAATAAAATGAGTTATTCTCATTTTGAGTTCTCTAAGCCTAAAAATTTGATCCTTGGACAATTTAATGACATTCGGTTTTAAATAAAAGCCAGAAGGATTTAAAGAAAACATTTGCTGTAAAGTACAATAATCCTCATCTATGTAAGCCATTATTAATTGATTGTTAGAAATAAAACTATCATTTACTGATTCAAAATTAAAATTTTCAGTCTTTCTTTGAAAATAATACCATGTCTGAGCTGTCATTACAACGCCTTCTTTAGTAGGTATCCATTGACCTGTATGTAATTCTTTAAAATTTCGAATGTGGATTCTCACATTAAAATTCTTTTCTATTACAATTTGTAAAAAACTGTTAAAGTTTAAATTAAATTCACCTCGTATAGGATCCCAAGATTGTTCACGTATCCATTGGTTTAACCAATCATTCACATTCAATTCTTCACACATGTCTTGAGAACAGTTTTTAACAGAAGTATCACAATGAGAGTTTTTCGAAGTATCACAATCAGAGTTTTTCAAAGTATCGCATGCACTGGACGAAGCATCACTTATATCAAGTCTTGGTTTCTTTAAAGGTGGCATGATAGGGTTGGGTATTAAGTGACGAAAAGTCAGGCTGATTCTCATATCTTTGATGATAGGATTCGGTGCAATGCCGTGGGTAAACAGTTCGTTCGTAGGCTTTAACATACTGTAGAGAGAACCATGTTCTAATGAAATCAAAGTAGAAGTTGTTTTAGGCTTCTTGAATTCAATTGTTCGTTCGGCACCAAAGCTGAGGACTACGATGGGGAAAGTTGCATCTAATCCACTTTCGTTGTCTTTATGTTGAGGTATGTAGCTGTATCCATTGCTGTAGAGGTTTAGCAGAACATAGTTGAAGGTAGAAGCCGTCCATTTTTCCACTCGATCCCGCAGCTCCAATACCAGACGTGTCCAAGGGTTAGCAGGCACATGAGTTCCGCTGAAGGCATAACTCAAAGTTGAATCGCCGTATCTCAGAACTTGTCTTTTAGGTTTAAAACTTTTTCCATGAATTCTAAAGGTTGGCGTGTAGAAAGGTAAAGTTTTTAACTCGGCAAAATACCGATCTGCTTGTTCCTTTTCGATGAAGTTTGAAACATACTGGACATTCAGTCCGTTTTCCGTGAAACTCACTGCAGACATGACGAGACAACCAACACACACGAAATCAAATGGTAGACTGAGCCGTGATCGCTGATAAGCAATCTCTGATAAGATAAGACTCTCGTCACGTGACCAGAGGTAGCCAATCAGATAACTCGTGACGTCACTCACCACGTGACTGAGTATAGCCAATCACATTACTCGTGACGTCACCCTAATCACGTGACCTCGCGTCGCTGATAAGAACTCTCCTTATCATTCATTTCTCTCAAGGCAGCCGTTGGAGTAGGACGTGTTTTCAGGTAAGTGTATTTTATTCTATAAATAATCACGCGTATGGATAGATACAAATTCATTTTATTTAGTATGTTTCCCAGGTTACAGGGTTGAGTTTAACAACAGGTTTTTTTACAATAAGTTTCTTTTTCGGTTTGACAATGTTTTTTCTTGAAGACAAATATCGATTCTTAATAATACTTTGGGGTACTCCTATATCTTTCAAGGCTTGCAAAAATTCACTTTGTCTTGTAATAGGTGGTTTTTTATTCACAGAAAAGATGAAATGAAAGAGTTCCGCTAAATTAGAATGTTCCATGGTCCTTCCGTTGTAAGTAATCTCTCCTTTCGGGTTCCACTTAAACATGTTTGAATGAGACTTGAGAAAATTTAATAAGGCTTCGGCTTGTTTCTTCATGGGTTTAGCTACAGATGATAACACAAAGGTTTCATAGTCTTCTTGGGGTTCTTGTTTTATAGACTCCACTTGTTTAAGTTCCACTTTTTCAGGTTCTTCTTCGAGTTGTTTAGACATCCAAGGCAAATTATATTCTTGCAAATCCATTTTTCTTTTTAAGAGTTCGTAGTAGTGCTGAATTTTTTCGTGATCCGGTAGAGAACTATTTAATATTTTAGCCATAGCTAAATCAAATTCCGTCATTTGCTTTTTAGAAGGCGTATGCTTAGAAAATTCTTCTTCCGGTACCAACGCATACTTAGCTGCGAATTCCATTGATGATGCCGGTTAAAACAGACAATGCAGCCGGGATTAAAATATTTAAAAATCCACCGTGTTGAACAATCAATTTTCTCTTGTTGAATAAACTTCCTTTCTTGGTACCAATTTTTCGAAGAGTCGTCTTATATTTCCTTAAAGACCTTTTCTGATGAGAGGAGAGAGGCACGTTTCCTTTTAATACGTTCAGGGTACATTCGCAAATAGCCTTCACAGATCGAGTCGGTAATTTTTTTAACAAATGCTTGCGTAAGGTTTGAGGACAAGACTTTATAAGCTCCAAGTCTCGAAGTTGTTTCCTCGTTAACGTCATGATCCCAAATGAATTAAAATCGGTAGGGCTTTCCTTTTAAACCTTTTTTGGGCTCGTACACAAATTGGGTTTCCCCCGGTAATATACGCGTTCTGAGTCGCATTCCTTCGGGGGTTTCATTCCTTAAATCCACCAACAAATAAGAGAAGGGCTGTTTGGTAGCATCCTCGAACACTTCTTGAAAAAACTGAGTTGATCTCGGGTATAATTGTCTGCCCAAGTGCGTAATTTGACTCATGTCCCGACGATTTTTAAAAAGTACTAAGTATTGACTGTTTAAGGAAATACCTCTCATTTCTTTACCTTTATGAAAAAGGTTTTGAGTAATAAAAATAATACTTAAATTTAAATGGTGACTTCCTTTGGTAAAGAGGTGGGTTAATCGTTCATCACCCCCACATTCCACCATTAAATCATCTAAAATCATTAAAGAATGGGTACCTAAATATTCCCGATAATTAGAAGGAAGCCCTTCTACGAATGTCACGTCGGGAATTTCCTCGTAAAGCTTTTGAGAGATGCCGTAAAACCAAACGACTTTATCGGGAGGAGGGTTAAACATACGCCGTCGTTCTGCCAGTAAATCCCGCAGAAACCAACTCTTACCGTCTCCCGTGGGGCCTGCTAAGAGCATTGTAAAAGGGTGTTGAAAGCGTGGAAACTCCATTCTAAATAAACACAGACACATAGGTTTACATTATAAATAGTTTTTTATTGATAAAAAGGAGCACGTGTGCGAAATCGTTTGGATACAAAATTATAGACTCTATGGTCGTTACATATATTTTCAGTTACAAACTGCTTTAAAAAATCTTTCAAAGTTTTGCCACGACATCGGCAATAAATATAATACACACAAAATTGACCACAAACAGCTGTCACATGACTTTGCAGCGGAAGTGGATTAAACACCACTCGTGAAAATTGAGATACATAGTTCGATATAGGTCCTTTAAAAAAGTTCGGCTTGTTTCCATAGGAATCAAAGAATTCCACTTCCGTAGGGGAGGATAGATAGAATGCCACCCAGTGGCTTCCGGCTTCTGTAGACTTGTCCACGTTGCATACAAAACATGCGGGATAACGCTCGATCTTCTTGGGTAATTTATCACTGGGGAAAACACCGGAAAAGTATTTCTTGGTTACTGGATCGTGGGATAAAATAGTCTCGATTTCTATAGAATTCATTTTCAGTTGGGGAAGTCACACAACACATGTCGTGTTTTACTAATTTCTATAATGTTTTCAAATTCCGCATACACCAATACAGTCGTGGTTCTTTCTAAGGTGTGCGCAAACTTGATTTCAATTCGTAAATTTCCTTGTTGCTGTAGATTCAGATGGGGTCCGTCACACGTATCAGGGCTCAGGTCGAAAGCATACAAAGTATGTCCGTTCGCAAAGTCCTCTCGGGTCAGATAAATGCCGGTATCCCGGTTAAATCCCGAAAACAAACGATGATACGCTCTTATATAGTTATTTTCTTCGAAATCCAATTCCAAGGGTTTGCTGGGTACGGGTTGTCCATCCACGTAAACACTTAAAAAGTTGACCTTGTGATGATAGAAATAAAAGGGATTTAAATCATATTGTCCAGTGTAGGCACTATTTTCTAAAAGTCCAATAATAATTCTTTTCGGCATGGCTCCTAAAAACACATTGTCTTGCATAAAGGATTTACTTCCGGTTGAGATCGAATAGGTCTTGCATAACACTCGATCGATGGGATACTTTGCTGTACTTTTCTCTAAGGCCTTGGCATGACCCAGTAATACACCTGGGCTCACTTTCACTTTACGTATGAAAATAGAAGCATGTTCCAAAATCACTTTGTAGTTGGGAATGGGTTTCGCCGCATCGATTTTACACATTAAGGAAAATTCAGGCTTGCTTCGGGTCATCTTAATTTTCAAGTCAACCATATTCAATAGCAATCGATTTTGTTGAAAAATATCACAATGCAAAGGTCCAATCATATCTAACGTTTTGCTTTTATTCGTGAGTGCGTAACGTATCTTCAATCCGGGGTTGTCTCCAGCAGGATCTGTAGCAGCCAAATTCTCATCTTTGTAAAAACATTCGCAGGTCAATAAACTTTTCTTGGCATCTTCTCCATAATTCAACAGCGTTTCAATATAGGCGCGGTAGGGGTAGGTGTTACTCGACGAGGAGATCACTCTTTCGTTCAGGCTAATATCCACTTGAGAAAACAAGGCGTGTAAAAATAAATTCACGGGGGCAACTGCATCCGTTTCCGCTAAGGGTGATCCATCAAACTTGGTAATTTTCACTTTCACATACAGGTAGGAAGCCGATAAATCAATATAGTCTTCACCATTTCCGGAAATATTAAATTCCACAGGTCCTCCGTCTCGAATATTCGCAAGAGGGTGGTATTCAACAAAGTATCCTTTTTCAATAGCCGTTTGCGTGGGTGGGATCAAAAATAAATCCAATTCGGATTTCGCACAGGCAGCAGAATCTTTATGGATGAGTCCAGACATCTTTAAGCGAAAATATCTTGTACCTTCACTTTCTTGGCTTTACGTCGAATGACTGCTTTGGTAGAACGCTTCCTCTTTTTATACCGGCGGCCCGATCCAATCATTGTCTTCACTTTAGTAGCGGCTTTATCGGTTAACGTCTGTCCAGCTTCTTTTAATCTTCGCTTGGCGGCCATTTTAATGTCTTCTCCGCGAGACAGGTCACTTAACACGTTCACGCCTGAATGAAACAACTGCTTGCCGACCGCTTTCGCTCCCGATTTGAAGAGGGGTACTGCTGCACGAAAAAGGGATCGAAACAGTCCACCGAATCCATATCCCTTTTGTAAAGTAGTGCCTTGATAATAATTTAGACCACTACCCGACTGATGGGAATAGTAATCTTCAAAAGATTTCGCACAACACTGGTAAGGAACAAACATCACGAGAGGTATTTTTGACGAAAGTGAAGCTTCACGTACGAGCGCCCACGTTCAAATGGCGTGAGTTCGCCGAGGTGGTTCCTTATAACGATTTCCAAAGAGTCGAACGACTCTTACAGGCTGACAGGTAAATAGTGCGGTCGGTCAAATGTCTCACAAATCATTTCTCCATCTTTTCCCCTCACATTGACAATTCGTAAAAGGGGTGCTAACACATCTCTAATAATTTGGGGTTCGACAATATCCGAATAAACCAGCAATACTCTATAATGCACACAGGGATCTGCGACATAGGTACTAAAAATAGTTTGCTCGATATTTATATCCGGCGAGGCGATTTCACCTGGTTCGAATCCTAACATCTGCACTATCCCCTCATGCAATATCAGTTTTGTTTTATCTTTCACGTTAATAAGCACCTTTTTCGCGTGCGGATCATAAGTGAAAGAAATTTTATTTTTAATCTCTTCAATAGACATTGCTTTTAAAATGTCATCAACCGATTCGTAAAAGCCAGGGGGAATTCTTCTACCAAACGGGGATTTCTGGTCATTCAAATCGAAACCAAATAAATTATTATTTTGATTCACATTATACCAGGTGTGAGGGTAAATAAATTCGACAAGGCCTACTTCCCATTCCCCTTTCAATTCAACAGGGGCGGGTAATCGCGTAATAAAATGAGAAATTTTATTCTCAGGAAAATAATTCCGGGAACTGTCCGAAGGTAACGTCACGTAGAACGACATTCTTTCAAATGATCTTTCAACAATCCAAACACTTGTTTTATAAGGCGAATAAATCAGAGGATGGAATCCATTGGTCAAATTTGCTGGGATAACCTTTAAATTTTACTTTGTATTCCACACGCTTTTTCTGTATCCGCTTATCTAAAATCTTTTCAATCGTATAATTCTCTTTTGGTTTCACTTTCTGAAGTTCTTGAGGGTAAAAGGTTCCTTTAATGGGTTCTTCTAACAGGTCCTTGATTCGGTAGACGGGAGGGTCTCTTCTCACACATTCAGTCACCACAAACACTTCT
Organism: Salticus scenicus; assembly: GCA_963930645.1. Classification (NCBI taxonomy): domain Eukaryota; kingdom Metazoa; phylum Arthropoda; class Arachnida; order Araneae; family Salticidae; genus Salticus; species Salticus scenicus. Next base: position 378,388,793 of record OZ005648.1, read on the forward strand.
TCCGTCCAGTTCGTTTCATATCCTTTTTCGAAGGTTAATTTCTGCTTGGAAACTCGTACAACATCTCCCGGTTGAAACATGCAGGGTTTTCTTTTCGCATTTTGCATGTCACCGTATAAAGTATCCCATACATCGCTTTCATTTTCAGCGGTTACTTCAACTGGAGCTCTCTTGATACTTGAATGGTAAGTATGATTATAACTGTGTAACAACTGATCCAACACGTCTAAATAGCGGTAGGTATGATTATGGGTAAAATATTTCCACATTTTCGTTTTCAAAGTTCGGTTAAATCGCTCCACGACAGATGCTTTCGTATTGTTATTCGTCGTAAAAAACCGCACGCCTTCTTCTTTCAAAAATTTTTGAAAAAGTCTGTTTTGATACTCTTTTCCGTCATCCGATTGCAGGGACTTGGGTTTCCTCGTTGCAAAAATAGACCGGAACGCCTTTACAATATCTTCACCCCGTTTTTGCATCAAAGGGACCGCCCACGCAAATTTAGACAGAATGTCTATACAAGTCAGGATGTAGCGGTACCCTTGATTGAACTTTTGCAAACTGCCGAGATCCACTAAGTCGGTCTGCCACTGTTGATCGATTGAATAGACTATCACTCGATTGGTCGGGAACTTTCTTCGAACAGGTTTGTGCAACGTGTATGCATCGACTCCGCTCAGCCAGTCCTGAATCTTCTTCTTCGAGATTTTGCCTTTGGCAGCACGAAATAAGGCATTTACACCACCAAAACTTCCTGCGTGACTTGGATTCTGATACACCTCCATCGTTACAACACAAAATTTTATTATGACTCACATTCACACGAAAGCGCATCATACCTTCCTCGTACGAAGATACGTTTTACAATGACTCACTAACGCAACGTCTCTCTTTATATACCTTATAAGTGCACTCACAAGCATAGCTTCATGGCATGATAAATAAAACCCTTAACCACTTATCAAGCCGTGAAACTATTTTACCTTCGGTTCGAATCTAACCCCTGCAAAAATTCGAAAAAAATTTGAAGTCCCCAAAATTGTGAAAAAAAAATACTAAGTCCGAAATTTAGGAAAATAAATCTAACTCCTCAAAATTCCCTATAGATGGCACCACCAAACCTCATCCAAGATGATATCCAAAGTTTCTATTCTTCCGGTGTCAACGCTCTAAAAGTTTATATTCTTCCGGTGGCAACACCCCCTCGTCCAAGATGATGACTAAGTAGTGTAAAAAGGGGGCGTTGACCTGCAGGGTGGAGGCGTAGAGGTGTAAGGGTGGTGGCAAGCCGCCACCCTACGCCTCAATACGCCTCTACGCCTCCACCGTGCAGGTGAACCCCCCCTTTTTACACTACTCATATTCAAACGCTAACGAAAGCAACGCTCAAAAGAATTCTGAGAATTCTGAAGAAATTCCATCGTATTACAATGCAACTTTTCTTTAACGCATCGACTTACATGCTTTAATGAAATCTTGTAAATATTTCATTACATGGTTAAGAAAATAAAGACAGCTGTATATATTACAAGGAGAATTTAAATACATTAAAATGAAATTTAAAACAATATGTATTGAGTCGTCTTTTTAAAATTCTCTTAAATGGAAACGCACTTGGAAAGTATAAAACTATTTTCAGTGAAGATTGTTTAACACTTAAAAAAAAAAAAAAAAGTGTTTAAGCATGAAAAGAAACTTTATTATGGTTTCATAAATTTTTCTTACGAGATTCGTAAAAGTTTTGTCTAAAACCGTTCGCTAAAAATATTTTTAGATTTTTCTGTTACCGCATTCTTTTCTTTCATTTTCAATTTTACAAGTTTTGTAAGATCTAAAAGGAAAATGAACATTTTAAAATAAAAATCAATAAGCACAAAAAAAAAAAAAAATGACTTGCTTAGGTAAGGATTTCCTCAAACCATGTAAGAGTAAATTGCGGTTATTCACTATGACAAATACATGACTTTAAAATGGACAGTTGTTGGAATATTGTAAATTAAAGAGCATAAAATGATTACAAAAAAAAAAAAAAAAAAAAAACATTAATTTGCAATTTTATGCAATTTTTATCATTTAAACTGAAAAATATTAAAAAAAAAAAAAAATCTCGATGAAGTGCACACCTAAATGGTACCAGGTACCCATCTGCCAAGTTTTGTAGCTCTGCGATCAGTAGTGTGAGCATCAGAGCGGCACACAAATCCACAGGCACTTTTCTTTATTTATATAGATTATTATTATTATTTGTAAATTAGATCTTCCTTAGATTTTATTTGATTTCGGAAATTAATTAAAATAATAATAATAATAACTTGAATTTTTTAAATGTCTATAGACTTATGGAACACTCGGTAGATAGATAGATTATTCTTTTATTGATTTTTCTTTTGGTGACTTTCATGTAGCATCTTACATCGCTTATCTTATATTCTGATTTGTAAATTCCTTCTGCTTCTCTTGGTATAATATTTTCTCTCTAATTTAATTTCTCGGATTATGTAGAATTTGTGCTTGAATGAGAATTAAATATGTTATTTTGCTCAATACGTTCACCGCAAAGAAATAGCTTTTTTTTATGCATTAATGTACACTGTAAAAATAAATGAAATAAAATAAAATAAAATGAAATGAAAAAGACGTTAGTATAGGACTCTTTTGGCGAAATTTGAAAATTTGGCACCGAAGTAACTCGGACATTTCTCGCAAAGGTGCGCAATTATGATATCCGTATTTTAATTTATTAAAAACAATTTACAGCAGGAAAGTTACTATGTGAATAACATACTTAAATTACCAACTCAAATTCAAACTTCATCATCTTGTTTCTTTTTTTTCATTTTGCACGCACGCTTTTTATTTCTAAATTCAAGATTATTAAAAAAAGAATTTTCGATAGTGTTTGTTTCGATTCTGATTATTATTAATTTTCTTTTTCTTAAAAAAAAGACGGAGTATTATTATTATTATTATTATTATTTTTTTTAATTATAACATTGCTTTCAATTATTAAATATTTTCGATAAATTTTAAATTTCAATAAATGTCCAACTATCGTAAAACTGGTATCGTAAAAATATGGATTCGTAAATATTATCTTTATTCTGTTTTAACCTCGTAAGCAACATAAATTTAGGATAAATTTTTGTTGTTTCCTAAAAGATTATTACTGCAGCAAATTTACTTTATGGGGAACTTTGGCATTCGTGTAAACTTTCGACATCATATTTTTTTAATCTTTCTACTTTTTGAGGTTTGAGAATGTGAAAAATGGCAAAATCAATGTCGTAATTTATTAGAATTTGTTTTCATCACCTACAGAGTGTTTTATGATAAAGATATCTGATCAATTGTGAAATATCATTTCGGTAACTGGCAAAAATTTCATTAAATTTCAACATTCTACTTTGAAAACTTCTGTTATGACATTATCGAATAAGGATACTCAACATTGAAAATTTAGTAGTTGTTTCGAAATTTAGTAATTTTTCAACATATCAGAATAGGAGAAAATGTCTACCAAATCGACATTATAAGGATTATTTAAATGTAAAGATGTAAGACTATTTTAAAAATACTAATAATGATACTAGCATGAACAAGAATAAATAAAAATATTATACTTAATAAACTCCGTAATATAATAAAGATAACATTTTTTTAACAGGGGTATAAAGCAATATTTCAAATAAACTTGTATTAGTTGGATCTATGCATGTAAAATAGCATAATAAGTAACATACGTACACTGAGAAAAAAATTATACTGCTGTCATCTAGAATGAATAGGTGGTCGTTTTCTAAGTCCCTTAACTAGAAATATAGATTTCCGAGCTATTCGCATAAGGCACGCCAATAAATTGAATAGACGAAATCATCGAGAATTTCTAGAATACACATTTCATAGGTGGTGAAACAATATTCTGAATATTCTGAATCATTTGTATTTCAAAAATTTCATCGCTTGATTTTCTAGAATTGAGTAATAAACCAAGATTATAGCTGCTGAAACCCGCCTCTAGTATTCGCATTTATTTTCAGAGATTTTTAAATAACTTTGCCCTCGAGAATATAGACAAACGCTCTAGAATTTTAATAGGGGTTTCTAAAACTCGCTTTCAAAAGGGACTAGAATTTATAAGGATGACATGGAACTATTTTTTCTAGAGCCACAATTTAGATTCTAGATGTCAGTTACAGAATTTTTTCTCAGTGCAACTGACAGAAATAACATGTAGTGAATTAGAAAACCATTAATGTATAAAAGCGATAAAAAGGAATCTGTAGTACATGGGGTACTGCAGTCTCCAGTTCATATATTTTACTCAGAATCTATTTTGAACTAGAGTATAAAATATTAAAATATTTAAATATTAGTTAGTTTCGCATCAAATTAAAAACTATGATGTGATTAATAATGAAAATTTATAGCTTGACATATTTATTTTTTAGCTAAATTATGCCGTGAATAAGATTAAGCTAATCCAAACGTATTTAAATTTATTATTATTATTATTAATTTATCCATATTAAATATTGGAACATTAATTGAAGAATTTCGGTGATGATGGAAATCAACATCTTTGTTCTTGTTTAAAATAAAATTCCGTATTAAGCACGTTAATTATGAAAATTCTCCTTGAATTATTTTTTTCATTTACCTCCATCTAACATAATCTGTTTTCTAAAATTTAAGTGATATGCCAAACCTTAATGACGAAACAAAACAGGGATTATTAAACGTTAATTACAAGCCACGTTCGAAATTGTCACTTTAATAAACACGAACACACAAAATTAATTTTACCGATACTGAACTAATAAATGTCAGGTCAGCAAACTAGAATGCGCTTAATAATTTATTGTAGAAAGAAATTTAATGTAATTTCTACTAAAAGAAATGTATCGTTGTTTCTTTAATGCAAAGGGCAAAATAATAATTTTACAAACACATATTTTTTTGACAAATACTTTTCAACATTTAAACTTTAAATTATTGCATATAATCACAAATAAATTGATAAACATAGCATAGTCTGCATTTTAGTTTTTGTATATGGAAAACATTTAATGCATCTCGCGCTAAAATGCATGTTTATCATTTATTTGCTCATATAAAATTCTATGATAGGCATAATAAGCTCGGCTGATAAGCATTTATAGAAAAATCCCAGCCACTAAGGCTACCGGTTACCTCAAGATTTCAAATATTTATGATTATTTACTGTGCAAATTAGTCAAAGTCATTTTGATATTTCAGCTTTCATTAAATTCCTTGCTATTTCCTAAGCAATAATTTTCATGAAGTAAGTTTCTGAAAACGAATACCTAACTTTTCTTGTTATGAGAAACTTTGAATTCGAATAACTTACAAAATTTTTAAAGTAAAATACTAAAATTCAATAGAGTTTTCGCCAGAATAAAAATTAGTATTTTAAATGTAGTCCTTATTCATTACGTAATGTTCCATTTGCTGTGAGATATTGACTATGCATAGATAAAAACTATACTTATTCAATAACTAACTTTTCTCTAATCTATTCACATTAATTTATTTTATTTATTTATTTTTTGAAAATCACAGCAGCTTTCGCATTTGCATTTAGTGCTTGAGAAAGAAAAGCAATTTCTTAGATTCACATAGCATTTAATATTATTTAAAAACGAATAAGAAATTAAGAGAAATATTTTCTGGCAATGTATATTTATTATTTTTAATTTCAGAAAAGATTTGTTTTTAATTCAGAAACAAGACATATTTAAAAAGACAAGTAGTTTTATCTAATTCAGATAAGCACTTATTTTTTTCATTTTCTAAAAAGTAAGCGATAATTCTTCCTCCTATAGCATGAAATTAAATGAAAAATGAAAAAAAGTTTTAAATTCAATTAAATCTGTTTCAATATTTAAATACATTAATTACGTAAAAGATTTCGGCATTTTTTTTTAAATAAAGTTTTTTAATACATATGATATTATTAAATTTATTTCATGAAGTTTTACCTCTTTTGCTTACATATTACAATATGTAATTTAAGACACATCAAAAGTTTATTTATTCATTATTTTATTTTAAGAGGAGCCTCGTATTGATAACTTTGCATTATTATTATTATTATTATTATTATTATTATTATCATTATTATTTGTATTTTTTGTTTGCTTCGTAAAATTATAATAAGACAAATAATATCCTTCTTTCTCAATCTTGTAATATTACTTTTTCGGTACAAATCTTTATAAAAATTTAGTTACACATCTTTATTAAAATTCTAATAATGTACAATTTTTAAAAACAAAAACATAGGATTTTTTTTTCTTTGTCAAGTTTGAAAATAAAAAAATACAAAACTTAACTTGCAAGGCTATTAATTTTAAAAAGTAAAATTTTATTATTTTTATTATTATCTAAATATTTAATACCGAGTATGATTTAAAAAAAAAAAAAAAAAAAAAAAAAATGTAATTTCTAAAGAAAATTTATGGTTTAAAAATAGAAAGAGCAATTTTTTTTTTTTAGTAAAGAGGAAAAATGGTCTAACACTAGCAAAGTACTGTTAAATAATCTATTAAGTGTCAAAAAGGTTTGGGAGAAATTTGAAATTCAAACGGTAGTTGTTAGAAATCATGACAGAATGACGTCAGGTATAAACATTCCCGTCGATCGTTAGTTAGTGAAGAGTTATATCGAAAGTGTCAGATTCTGTTTTGTTAGATCTGCAATTATAAAAAATACACGTCAACTTCAAAGGATATTTGATGTCAGTACTATGGGATTTTAACTTTATAAATTCAAATTAGGCAGCCATTGCAGCAGAAGCTGTTCAAAAGGCAAGCTGCGCATTTGGAGAGGCATCAGTAATTTAGCACACTGCGCAAAATTCGTTCAATTGCATCTCGAGATGAGAGACTACGTGATAAGCTTCGATATGGACATAAATACACTATCTAGGAAGCCCTGAGCAAAGAATATATGAACAGTAATTGCATAAAATACTGAAAGAAATTGTTCAGTGTTTGAGAAAATTGGAGAAAAAGCATTTCATTGAATCTGCAACCAAATGTTGCAGTGGATTCGTTTTCATTTAACCGAGGATACGAAATTCTCATGTAATATTACATTCAATATTACATATTAAATTTGCTCTTCATTGCTGTCTAGTTAAAGGAGAGCCCAATTCTCTGACCAAGTATTGATATGTGATGAAAAAAATTATTGTTATAGAGTAACAGCAAAAGGAGACATCAGTCGTACACTAGTTTTATTCCCTTTGCTCTTGAACAGAACATTTATAAACAATTGGTACTGTATTTTGACACACTTGAGCATTAGATGACTTTGCTCGCTTTGCTACCTTTATAAATTTTTTACTGTATTTTATAGCTTTCTGGAGAGGATTTTTTAAAGTATTCTTGATACACACAAAAAATGTCTCCCATTAGAAATTTTACGTAACTTATCACCCAACTAATCTGCCTGGGATTAGCTTTTTATTATTATTATTATTATTATTATTTTAATCTCTATTGGTTTTTTTTTAATTAGAAGTTATGGTAATTTCATCTTTTTTTTTTTTTTTTTTGGTAAAAATTAATGATAAGCATTCGATTGTATTTCTGGAAAAATGCTGTATCACTCTCAGATAAATCAGGGCTATCACTACATAAAAGAAACTAAAATAAGCTGTCAAAAGTAATAGCTTCAATGAATTTCCTAATGTGCTGCTACTTATTTGTTTATATTTAAATGCACGTGCTTACGTTTGTAATTTCTTTCTTTCTTTTATTTATATATCAAAATTTACTATTTCAAAAACATATACGTTAATAATTTAAAAAAATCTTTTAGAGAAATCATATTTATTTCGGAAAAAATATAAACAATACATTAATTCACACTGATTTTTAAAATGAATTAGCCCAATTTCCTTAATATATATAAGAAAATATTAAATAATGGAAAGCTTACATAGAGTTTTATAAAAATGACATTTTTTTTTACACGTTCGATGCCATGTCAGCTATCGGTGGCTAACACTGAACTTTTCGTTTACGCCACGTCAACCCCCGGTGACTGACAGTGTAATATATATATATAACTCTCAAAATCAAAATCAGTACTACCCTAAGAATTTAAAACTAGAACCTTCCTCAATGAATTGTAAAAATATAAATTATTTAGACGTAAATATAAAATTAGAGAATGATAATTTGGTAACTAGAATTTATGACAAAAGAAAAGACTTATACAATAAAGCTAATGCATTTTACATCTAACGTACATATTTCAGTTTAAAAGAATGTATTTAGAAATGGTTTAATACGTATTGCTAGATTAAATTTAGACTTGGAAAAGATGTTTGAGGATATGGTAGAATGGTGTCGTCAGAGCATAGCTCAGGGTTTCCATAGAGATTTGGTGAAAAGTATGACGTACCAATTCGTGAATCAGTATAAAAGGAGTACTGAGCTGAAAATGTTGTTTGAAAGGAAGGATGGGTTAGAGAATTGGTTTCATGAGTTTTTTTCATTTGGTCTTGACAGGTGAGGGGAACGTTGCATGCGTAAAACTAGTTTAACCCTGCAGTGCATGTTGTAAGCCATGCCGCCTGTCTCCATATTAATTTTAATTTCGCTCTGTTTCATTTTTAGTTTTGGTTTATGTTAAAGATATTTTTAGTACTCCATTTGGTTTTAGTTATAGTTTGTTTGTTAATTTCGTTAAGTTTTTGTTGACTTGTTTTATTCTTGAATTTTATGTTTAAATATGAGTTCGGTTTTGCTTTTCAATGGAATATTTATATATATATATATATATACATATATATAATACACTCTTTTGAGTAATTACTTACAATTTATTTAAAATTTACATAATTTTTATTTATTACAGGATTATATCATGAATGGATTTTATTGAAACATGGTAAACATAACGCGTTTCTAAGCAACGCGTGTGGGCCGGCGGAGATTTCCTTAAGAATTCGCGTGGCGCTCAACGTGTTAAATAGAGAAAGATGCAGTATGGCGAACACTTTAAAAAATTTTCGTATCCAAATGAGTGCTCATTATACCAATTATCAAAAGGAAGTAAAAAAATAAAAGATCATACAGAGAGTTAATTTTGCTTAGTCTGATGGCTGTTAATAATAAAATATATTACTATTCAAAATTCGTAAAAAAAAAAAAAAAAAAAAAAGTACTTACATTTTACGTTACATGAATGACGAACTTCCGTCAGGTTTTGATCTGCTATATTTGTTTGAAATCAATGTCCTTATAAATTGACTTTATTGTTTAATATACAGGAAAATATTATTATTACAATATATCTAATCTGGTACACCTGGTTATAATGCTATTAAAAAATAATAATAATAATAATAAATAAATAAATAGATAAATAATAATAATAATAATAATTTTTACCTATGTACCCAAATAAGTACATCTGGAAGAAGGACAATAACTATTTCATTTATAAATGAGAATTGCTCGAAATTTATTTTCAGTTGTCTAATCAGACGGCTTTATATATATATATATATATATATATATATACTCTACAAAATCTGTAAGCAACAGAGCTACCTGAAAGCAAACTATTTTAAATGTATTTTACATAAATATTTTATAGATTTAAGCATTGTTTAAGTATTTAAAATGTATTTAACATTAAGCTATATATATATATATATAGAGAGAGATAGATAGATAGATAGGAAATTAAAATCTGAAGATCAATAGGAAAACACCTGAAACTAACGTCCTATAATAAATTTTCATTTTCCATTCCCTGCATGGGCTCCTCTGAAGAAGACTACCATTTGTATTAGGTAGATTCCTTATAGGAGAACAACTTGCAATGGTTCTCATGATACCACTTCTGAAAATTTCTTCATATCTTCACCGATCATGACCCCAAGAACCCAAAACCACCCACCGTTCAAAAGTTTATATGTATATATACATTTATGTATAACGCTTTTTCCCATGTTAAGTTGCGAACACGATAACTGGAGTAATTTTTATCTAAATTTAACCAGCTGGAGATATGTTGTCAGGACAGTAAAAATCTCGGTCGAGTTCGTAGATAGGGTATCTTGCTCAAAGGGGATGGAAATGGTGAGGGGTGGAAATTTTCATTTGCCCATAATTTCTTTAATATTGAAAATAGAAAAATACTTCAAATCAGGCGAATTACAGCATTACTCTAATGAACAACTTTTGTATTTAAACGTTTTCGATAACTTCAATTGCTTAAAAGTTACAAGTTAAAAAGTGATATTTCGTCAATTGTAATGAAGCCGACTTTTTCTTTAGCTATAATTGCTTAAAAATTTATAATCTGATGCTTACATCACGTGCAAACGATAATAAAAAAGACCACTGAAAATATAAAAACCATGGTAACAGGTTTAATTAATCATTTAAAAATATAAAATTAAAATAATACGTTAGTATTGGTAAAAATATCGTTTGTGGTGAATAGTTTAGAACACCGGTTTACGCGAGAATTTAAATTTACGATTGAAATTGAAAGTAATACGTTACAGCTTCCTTTGACTTTTTATCTTATGGAAACAAGATATTGGTCTGTGAAGAGGTATGAGGTTTTTGCATGGGAAGAAAATATAATGACGCCAAAGCTGCCATTTTTCATCGCCAAGCTCGCTAAATTTTGTCATCAAATAACTAATTCCGTCGTCAAGTCGAAATTTCGTCGTCAACTATCAAATTTTGCCGCCAAATCACAAATTCCATCGCTAAGTCGCAAGATTTGTCACCAAATTGTATATCTTTATGGCTTCTATTTGTTGAATGATTATGAGCTTGGATTTTAAAAAATTGAAACATTTACTGACAAATAAATCTATCCTAAAATTTTAAGCAGAATAAATAGTAATAGTTGATAATTAAATTTATTAAAAATAGAATAGCGACGTAAATAATGCAATGTGTGGGAACAAAATCATTGACTAAGTATGTGTTAAATGCATATGCAATATTTCTTTACTTTTGTAACATTAACGTAAAGGAATCTACCTTTGCCTTTAAGCTTGCTGTAAAGGGATTTTTGAAATCACTTTTCATTTGTTATCGGTTTATAAGTTATACACACACACACACACACACACACACACACACATATATATATATATATATATACTAGCTGACCCGACAAACGTTGTTTTGTCATATAAATTATTTCTGTGGAGAATATTTTGCTAGAAAAAAAATAACTAACTTATTGTAAGTGTGTAAGGATGTGGTATATAAGTGAAACAGGTATGGAGCGCTGTGAACGGTGGCTGTGAATTCCGATATAACGTAAAAGACATAATTACCGAAATTTTTGCTACTTGCTTCTTGCTACTTGCTACTTGCTACTTTCTACTTGCTACTTGTTATTTAAAACCTCCGCTGAATGTCGAACAGCACAAAAATTTATTTCATTTGGCAAATGTTTCAATTTATGAGAGAATCTCTGATAGCAACGAATTTCACATGAAAATTCCGTCTTTTTTGATTAAGCTGTAACAATCTGGACCGATTTGATGAAAATTTTTATCAAAAAGTTACTACAATATCTAACATCATTACAGGTACATTTATCACAATTCAATCAATCGATGCATGTGAGTATGTGTATAGTATGAGCGAAGTGAAATGTAGAGTTCGTATTAAATAAAAACTTAAACTCGTTTTAATTAAAGGTGAAAAGTTGAAACTCAATTTATTTTATAACAGGTATATTTTTTTAATCTACAAAAACTTAATTTATCGCAATGCCATTGGATGTACAATATTTTTGGTTAATCCTTGAGGAGTATACATAAACAAATTCGAACCCTGGAACACGCAACATATAAATGGCCGTGAGAAAAGCACGGATTTTCTAAATCTAAGCCACAAATTGGGACCCCCTTTGGTGACTTTAAATATTTTAAGCCATTTTTGCGATGAATTGAAATGGCTATCTCAATTGTGGAACTAAAGATATTGCCGAGAAGCGTCCGAGCTACTTCGGTGCCAAATTTCAAATTTTGCCAAAGGGATCCGATACTAAAGGTGTTCCATACAAAAAAAAAATAAATAAAATATCAGTGACATACACACGCACAAAAGTATGTGTCCCCATTGGTGACTTTAAATATTTTAAGCCATTTTTGCGATGAATTGAAATGGCTCTCTCAATTGTGGAACTAAAGATCTTGGCGAGAAGCGTCCGAGCTACTTCGGTGCCAAATTTCAAATTTTGCCAAAGGGATCCGATACTAAAGGTGTTCCATTCAAAAAATAAATAAATAAAATATAATAAATTAGCTACACAAATAAATTTGTAGGTTAGTGTGGTTGTTAATCAATGCGCGTGTAAATTTGATAGAAAGTTATATAAAATACTGACTCCAATTCCGCACTAAATTTGCAAAATGGATAGTTTTTTATGCACACTTGGCGTTTTTTGTATTTGGCGATCAAAAACGTAGTACGAAAATATACATGCCAGATGTATATTTTCGTAATATGTATTGTACGAAATAGTTTCATAATATTCATTACTCTCTTAATATAAGTTGTTGAAATAACCATTATTTTTGAAAGAAATTAAATATGTTCGCCAGATGATATCGCGATATTTTTTTTTCCGCCAAGGATGACAGAGTTTTGAGATTAAAAATTCAAATTTTATCAATTTTAATCAATTTTATCAATTTTTTTTGTAAATCTAAACCATTCTCGAATCCACCTGAAGACACACAAAAAATTTCATTAAACTCGGTCCAGCCGTTTAGGAGGAGTTCAGTGACATACACACGCACAAAAGAAATATATATATAAAGATATATATATATATACATATTAAACATAAAGATATAGAGATAGTTTTATAAAATCCGAACTTCCATACTAAAAAATAAAATAATTTTTAAGGCTCCATCCCGAATTATTTTATGTGAGAATAAAAAATTTAACGGCTAAAAGCTCTTTATGTGAAAATCGCCTCTTTTTTTTTCCTTCTTCAACTTTTTCTTCCTTTTAAGCAACTTTATTAACATTACGTTTCTGCAAAATAAGTATACTAAACGTTTTCTTATCATTATAAGAAATGAAAAACTCGTAAATGATCGATTAAAATTTCAGTAAAATATAAAAGTGAAATAACACTGCATCGGAGTTTCGAAAAATCATCTCCAAAATCAGTAAAGAAAAATAAAGTGCATAATCAATCTAGAAAAGAGAGAAAAAAAGAAAGAAGCCTGCTAAAACAATCCTTTTTATTGGTAAGAACAGTACATTCTAATTAACTAAGAAAATTGAGTTTCTCAAGGAAGGGAGGAAGTAAACACAGAGGAGAGTGTGGATAAGAAATGATAACTTATATTTAACTTAACAAGAAGGTCTAGAAGGTTGAAACAATTTTTATTTTAAATTGCGGCGCAAAATTAAGATAAAAATAAAAATTTTCATTACTGATTTTTTTTTTTTTTTTTTTCCCACAGCGAATTCTTTGAGTATGAGATTTAGGAGTAGATAAAGTAAAATAAATTTCTAATTTATTTTTTCAATTAAGTGACATCGGGATATTTTTATTAAAAAAATGAGTTTTGATCTAGATGAGATTAACAAAATAAATTGATTAAATGAAAAATGATACAAGTTATGATATAAAATTTTAAAAATGCATATTATGTAAAAATATTTCTTTTTATATATTTTTATTTTAATTAACTCGAAGATGGAAAATATTAAATAAACTCATTATTTCAGCAAAAAAAAAAAAAAAAAAAAAAAAAAAAAAAAGAAACACTTAAACTCGATTTATAAAATGCAAGTCAATCTTTTATTTATTTATTTTTTCTTTTCTGCATGAGTTTACATATACTATATATATATATATATATATATATATATATATATATATATTAACAAAATTTATTTTTGTGCCAGAGATATTCCGGAGGGTTTACGAAAATGGTAATTACAAAATTTACAGATTAAAATACAAAATTCTTATTTTGTCACTTAATTTTCATTAATTACACTGCTCAGCATGAAAATTGTATCTGACACCATTTTAGTATATTCTGATGTAAAATGACCTCCTGAATCCGAATATGACCACTCTTTTGCTCCATCACCCACCGTTATATTGTTACGCCCCCTCCCCAATTTTATCATTGTTTGGTAATTGTATACTCATCAATTCAATTTAGAGAGGAACGATGATTATTTTAACCGTTAAATGTCTTCTGACCTGAGGAGCTACAGAGGTAGAAAGTTCTAAAACACGAACATTTGTAGTAAAAAGGATATATGAGGGGATTTGTGTCCAGAAAAAAAAATCAATAAAAACAATCAATTTCTGTTTCTGTTTTGTTTTGTTTTTTTCGCAATATTTTTCTTATTTTTTACATATTTCAGCATTCAGTTTGCCATTTTCTTACCAAAACACCCCCAAGAATAAAAAATTATACAGTGACTTTTTTTTTTTTTTTAATGTTGGTGAGTGGAGTAAAGGCAAGAAAGTTTGACTGATTCACTGTACGACGTTTGCTTTTAATAACTCCCACGTTAAATGTTTTGGGCAGTAAAACATGAACAGTAAAAACTCCTGCTTTGCCACTTGTTAAAGGTCATTGCTCGTATCATTGTAGTCGTCTGTCGTTACCTACCTTTAGTACACGTTTTGCGATAAGAGAGTGAACTTTATGGTGTTCTTGACGGTGGTGATCTTGTGTGGTGAACTTTAATACGCATCAAAGGAGGACATTTTACTGTTCCTGTTTTAACGCCCAAAACAATTAACGTGGGAGTTATTGAAAGCAAACGTCGCACAGTGAATCAGTCAAACTTTCTTGCGAGAGCTTTGAGACCTTTACTTCCCTCACAAACATTTTAAAATAATAATAACTGTATAATTTTTATTATTGGGGGTGTTTTGGTAAGAAAATGGCAAACTGGAAGCTGGACTATGTAAAATATAAGAGAAATATTGCGGAAAAAAAAACAGAAACTGATTGTTTTTATTGATTTTCTTTTGTTTTCTGGGAACAAATCACCTCAAATTCCCTCCTTACTACAAATGTTCGTATTTTAGAACTTTCTACCATGTAGCTCCTCAGGTCAGAAGACATTTAATGGTTAAAAGAATCATCTTTCCTCTCCAAGTCAAACTGATGGGTATAAAATTACCAAACAATGATAAATAAAGGGGAGGGGGCGTAACTTCAAAACGGTGGGAGATGGGGCAAAATGGGGGCCAGATTCGGATTCAGAAGGTCATTTGACATAAGAATCTGCAAGAATGGTATCAGATACAGATTTTTTTTTCTTTTTTTGCAGAGCATAGTGTTATATACAATTTACCTCTAGCAAAAGCCTTTGTATAATTTCTTTTGAAATAATGTTATAAGTTGCTCATTTTAACTTCATGGCAATAGTAATAATTAGAAAAAACAAAAATGTGAGCTTCAGATAGCACAACTAAACGAAAAAATTCTATATAATGACGCATATAATTTAAAAGCACACTCAGAAAAAATTCTACAACTGGCATCTTGAAACTAAACTGTTTCTCTAGTAAATGTAGTTCCATGTCATTCTTA
This sequence comes from Salticus scenicus, assembly GCA_963930645.1. NCBI lineage: Eukaryota > Metazoa > Arthropoda > Arachnida > Araneae > Salticidae > Salticus > Salticus scenicus. The sequence goes on from OZ005648.1 coordinate 378,404,400, forward strand.
TAAATTCTAATTCCCTATGATAGCTGTTATAAAACGCCATTCTTCTGAATGGCTTCAAGCGAATCTTCTCGATTCTTTGTAATATAAAGATTGCAGGTTATTTCATTTAATCAAATGTCTTATTTAATAATTTCAAATCATTTTATATTTCAAAGTAATAATCTTCAAAATGATATAATAATATTCTTCTTACCTGTAGAATTCTTCGACGTAAAAAAATGAAGACTAATAACGGACACTTGTTTTTCTAGAAATAATAGCGTCTTCTTTAAGATGAGAAAAATATATACAGTTTATTAAATAAAGTATTTACATGAAGAAACACTATTTACAAAAGGTATTTACATATTCGAAATTTCACGAAAACAATTTTTTATTCGTAATATTTTAATAACTAAGCCACCAGTTTTCTATTTCGTTATGACAATGGTGGTTCCATAAAAATAAATTAGGCCAAAGATGGCCTGAGAGCATTCTATTTCATTGTGTTGCTCTCTTCACTAAAGACAAACTAAAACTAACTAATCTATGGGCTACCTTTTCTATTTCTTCAACGGTAGCTCCATGAATAATAAAATCAGGCAAAAAAGGCCCCGAGAGCAAACTACTATTTCATGACATTGCTCTCCATTCTAGAACAGAACTAAAACTAAAACCAATGTCCCGCGAGCGAGTAAACAAAAAAATGTTCTTCGAATTTTATCTCAACGGGACCTCTGGCGCCCTCTAGTGAGGCAAAAGTATATCAATACCTAACATCCTCCCACCTTTAATTTTTTAGGTGAGAGATAAAAAATTAAACAGTTAATTAATTAAGAAAATTTAAACTTATAAAACTACATACTAAGAAAAATTAAAGCTATAAACTAGAAATAGTAAAAATTAAAGTTACAAACTAATGAAAATAAAGAAAAATAAAAATAAAATATTTTAAAGTTCAATGCAATTTTAAAACAATTGTGATTGTCTTTCGAAAAGTTTTTTATAGTTTTTGACCACTTTTAATTTATTGTCTCTTTTGCTGCTTGTATCACTGGATCCTCAGCATCTGATATCTCTAAGGGATAGAGTTTTTGAAGTGGTCTAATCAATGTCCCAGAATGCATTTTCACTTCCACAACTCTGGCACGGCCATCTCGGCTGGGAAAAATTTTCACTACTCTTCCTATTGGCCAATGTAGTCTTTTCACACTGTTGATTTCTACTAGCACAATGTCGCCTTGTTTAAAAGGCTTACATATCTGTCTACTTCGTTGTACCAACTGCGCTAGATACTCTTTTAGAAATCTACTTTGTAGTTGCCTTCGAACACTTTGGCAGTGCTTGTGTCGTGCTCTCAGTTTTTTAGCATCAATGGCATCCAGATCTGGTACACCAATTTCTTGAATGTCTTGCATAAAACAAGAAGGTGTCAAAGGAATGAACTTGTCTGGTTCATCTGATAGGTATGTTAAAGGTCGACTGTTCATTATGGCTTCAACTTCACACAAGATAGTAGAGAGATCTTAAAATTGATGGAAGATTTTCCAAGAGTTCTCAGTAGGAGGTTTTTTACACTTCTAATGAGACGCTCCCACCATCCGCCCCACCAAGCAGCGGTTGGGGGGATGAACTTCCATTTTATTGGAGCTATGTCATCCGTCTTTTGAATTTGATTCCAGTCAAGAGATCTAAAGAGATTGTTGGCACCGCGAAAGTTAGTTCCATTGTCACTGTAGATTGTTGAAATTCTTCCTCTTCGGGCAACAAATCTTCTTAGCGCTTGTATGAATCCCTCTGTTGAAAGATTCGTCACTAATTCCAAGTGTATGGCTCGATATACTGCACAGGTAAAAATGACTATCCATACTTTGGACTTATTTTTCAGGTAAAGAGGACCACATAAGTCGATGCCAACAACTTCAAAAACTTTTGAGTCTCTGACTCTGTCAAAAGGCAAATGGAACGGAGGAGTAACAAATGGTTTGGAAGAAAAAATTTTACACTTTGTGCATTTTATCAATTCACTTCTGATGTTACGCTTTACAGAAATAATCCAGTAATGTTCACGTAAGATCGAACCAACTGTCTGAAGTCCAGCATGGCAATTCTTCAAGTGGCAGTCTCTAATTAGGCACCTTACAACATGATGTTTTGATGGCAACAATATAGGATACTTGAAAGAAAAGGTGTCTTCTCGATCTAACAACTTTGTTTTGACTCTTAGAATATTGTCTTGATCTTTCATAACAACAAGTCCTTTTATTGTTTCTCGCACATCACCAAAACATTCTAACTGTATGCGTGACCAGAGAAATTTTTCCGCCTCTTCCTTTTCTTCTGCCGAAAGTTCAGCTGGGAAAATATGATTTTTATTTCTACATTTTGTTACAAATCTTCTTATCCAACAAATAATATTTACAAGTTTACTAAATTTCGAAATTCTTTCATAATTCATAAATGGATCTACATTTTGACTCGAAAATAATGACACTGCAGTTTTCTTTCTCTCCGACATAACTAAGACTTCATTAGGGACAATCTTCGGTTGGGGCCAGTTACTTTTTTCATCTTCTAGCCATTTAGGACCCTCCCACCATCCCGATTCCAGAAGGTATTTAGGACTACAACCACGGGAAGGCAGGTCTGCCGGATTTTGACTTCCTGGAACTAAGTACCACTGTTGAGGGTTCGTAAGTTGGCATATTTCTCTGATTCTGTTGCCCACAAAGGTACCCCACTGGTCATTTCTTTTAATCCAGGCCAAAACTGTCGAAGAATCAGTCCAAAAGTAAGTTGGTACTGTAGGGATATCCAAAGCTTCTACGACATACTTTGATAGTCTGGATCCCAACACACAGGCAAGCAGCTCAAGACGAGGAATCGTTAGAGCCTTTTTTGGAACCAACCGTGATTTTGCTCCCAAAAATTGAATTGAAACGCTTTTTTCTTCTTCGCACCGTAGAAAAATTACTGTTGCATAGGCACTTTGACTTGCATCGCAGAAAATATGTAGGGTCCAATCTTCTTTATTTCCATAACCTATTCTTCTCGGGATCTTCAATTCTGTTAGCTGTTTTAATTCGCTCTACCATTTCTGAAAGTCTCTTTGAATTTTCTCTGGAAGCGGAGTGTCCCATGCTGATTTGCTGGACCAAGATTCTTGAATTATTATCTTGGCTGGTAACAATGCTGGAGCTAGAAAACCGATGGGATCGAAAATTCCTTGAGTTATGGACAGAATTTGACGTTTTGATGGATTCACTATTTCTAAGTCAAATTTATTGCAGACTCTCAAGCTATTATCTGTTCTGTCCCATTTAATTCCTAAAACTGGAATTGGAGTTGAGAAGTCTTCCTTTTCATTTTCTAAAGACAACTTTTCTATTTCTTTTACAGGACCGAATTGCCACAATCTTAGGTCCATTTTAGCTTCAGCCATGATTTCTGTTGCCTTAGATTTAAATTCTTCCAATTCGGACGTGTTGTTTACAGATGTGACGCAGTTATCTACATAGAATGACTTCTGAAGTTTCTGAGCAATTGCCTTAAATTCTTCTGGACACCCATTCAAATGATGTCTGATAACTGCGCCAAGTAAAAATGGACTGGAAGTAATACCAAACACCACTCTATTATGCTGATAGACTTTAATTTCATTCGTCTTCTTCCACCACAGGAACCTTAAAAAATGCCGATCTTCCTCTTTTATTTCGATCTGAAGGAAGGCTCTTCTAATGTCGGATACAACAGCGATTGCCTTTTCTCTGAATCTTAACAATATTGCGGGAATCTCTTCTAATAAATTTGGTCCTTTAAAGAGACAATCATTCAGTGACGGTGCTCTTCCGACTTTGCATGATGCATCAAAAACTGGTCTGATGGAGGTGGTAGAACTATCAGGCTTGATGACTGGATGGTGGCATAAGTAGTGTTCCCTAACTTCTTTCAGTTCTGTCTGAGGGACTTCCTGTATGACATTTTCTCTTTGCCATTCCTTGAAAATTAGATCGTAATCCTCAAATTTATTTAATTTCTTTAATCTTCGGGTAGTACTGAATAATCTTCTTTCCGCTTCATTTCTATTTGAGGGAATATTGACATTGTTGGAAATCCATGGAAGGCCCACTCGATAACGACCATCTTCATTTCTGGTGAGTTGTCTAAGAAACATATCGTGGGCTTGCTCTTCTTCTTCTCTTTTGGACAAGGTTTGTGCAGGGTCGTTGATTCCTATCGTTTCGAGTCGCCACAAGTCTGGAACATTCCAATCTTTTATGTACAGATTTGTCATCAATACCGCTGTACCGCTATTCAAGCAACCCTGAGATGGAAGCCCTGTTTTTCCACAAACTGTCCATCCAACTTTGGTTTCTATCGCTGTGAGTCCATTTTCTAATTGCTTGACTCGACCCCTTAACAGTTGACCGTAAACGTCACTCCCGATCAGGATTTCTATTTCCGTACTACCAGGGCCGATATCGGACAATCACAGCTTATTTTTCTTGAGTTTTCTGCACAGATTTCCCTTTGGAATTCGAGGAAGTTCACCACAAATTTTCTCTTGGTCTAAAAGATCGAGCTGATGTATGGAACTGACCCAATTATTCGATGCACCCACTGTAACTCTAAATTTATTATGCTGTTTAGCTTCTATCTGTGTACCCCCAAAAACTGTATGGGCAATTACTTCTGTTCCAATGGGTTTGAGCTTGAGCTCTTTCGCAGTTTTCTTTAATATGTAACTTTTCTGCGAACCACTGTCCATAAGACAACGCACCTTTTTTTGGCCTTTTTCCCCTTTTATATTTATTTCTAACGTCATAAGGGCTATTTCCTGGGAGCATTGTTTGGCGACAGTGTTCTGTATTACTTCGGGAGGTTTGCTTCTACTATTTTCACACCTTTTCCTTATCTCTGGACAAAATAGTTCTGTGTGTGGTTTCGAACAAACGGGGCACTTAATAAAAACCTTGCACGTTTTTGCCCGGTGTCCAAAACGTAAACATTTCAAACAGCATTTTTTTTTCTTTTACTTTATTTTTCTTTTCGTCAAGGGAGAGCGATCTGGCTGTTATGCAGTCTTTACTCTCATGCGTTTTTCCGCAAAATATACAGCTTAATTCTTTTGCAGCGAATAAGCCTGTAGCAGTGGGGACCCTGTTATCTCTCTTGTGGAATTTATTTTTAACATGTTCCTTGGGTGAATTAATTTCAAAACCCGACCTGGCTAATTGTAATCTTTCTTCACCTGCCACTTCCCTTTTCAAAAAATTCAGCAATAGTGACAAGTTCGATTTCTGTGTGGTTTCCTTGTCATCTAACTCAGTAGAATCTTCCCTGGCCCCAACATTAAGTCTTTGAAACGTTCTAATAATATCTTCGGGAAAACAGGATTCTACCATTGGGTACAGCCACGCAGAGTTCTGATCAATGTTTACACCCATGCTTTCCAGCGATCTCAAGTGTGCTTCTATCTTGGTCACTAAATTACACAAATTTTTGCTATTTCCCCTAGTCTGTACATTAGCTGTAATTAATTTCAAAAATTCCCGAACATATACTTCGATTAAGATATCTTTATCCCCATAGCGTTCTTCAAAAGCCTTTACTGCCTTTAAATAATTTTCTGATGTTACGGGGTAACTTTCGAGTAATTCCCTGGCTCGAGTTCCTGGTTCTACGCACTGTAAAAGGTACTGAAATTTGTCAGCGTTGTCTAATTCTTCATCCTCGTGAATTTTCTTAAATTGGGCCCAAAAGGGCAAATAATTTATCAATTTTGAATCAAATTTCTTGATAGCTAATTTTGGTAATTTATATCGCTTTGTTTTCAAGTTTGTTTCGCTTTCTATTTTATTTTGGCTTGTGTAATTAAAATTTACATTTGAATTTAACTTTTCATTAATTAGTCTTTTAACTGTGATAAATTCATCACAGTATGCTTCGCTTTCTTCGGCTTCTTTTATAATCAAAGCTTCATCGCATTTACTATCTTCCGACATAATGTCCAATATCTCATTATCAAATACTTTTAATTCTGTCATTAAACCCTCTAATTTATTTAAATTATCTAAAAGTATACCCTTCTCAAGATCTTCTTTCTCTAGTTCAGTTTTTAAAATATTTAAAGTTTTAGTAAAGGAAGATCGTAATGGTGTTCTACGTCTTTTTATTTTATCCATTTCTGATTTTTAAACAAAAACAGAACAGTTTTATGTTAATTAACCAATTACTCGTTATTTATGCCTTTTAATTTAAATCAATTTAAATTTTAATCTTCACTCTTCTATTTACCAAGAAGATTTTATTCTAAGAACAACTTGTAAAAAATTCTATTTGGAGAGCCATTTTCTTTTCGTAAAATGTAAACAAAAGAAAATAACCATTTATTATTTTTTTATTTTACTCTTATAGCAATATTTATTTCCAACTGAATAATAATTTTTATTTATTTATTAACTGTAAAAATTTATTGAATATAACAATCACCAAATGTAATCCAAAAATAAATTAGAATCGAAGCTTCTATCACTTGCACATTCTGTTTTCATTCATAAATTCTAAAATAATACTTTATTTCATTATCATTGCGAAACAAAAAATAAAACAATAAAAATTCACTGCAATCAGATTTTGACATCATCTAATATTTAACATGGAAAAATGCTTTTTTATTCTTTCTTTTATCAAATGATGCTTCCTTTTCAAGGTCAACTCAATATTCAATTGCTTTTTTTTATTCTACTTTTATTTATTTCAATCATAAAAAACAACTATCTTATTTTGACCTTGATAAATTTACGTTTTAAATGTACAAATAATAGAACGAATAAAAAATCTTGTTTTATTTCAATCAGTCAGTCACTTTTAATTTTATTTACTTTGAAAAAAGAATATTCTATATTCTAAATAATTTCAATCTTAGATATCTTTTGAAAAGCATTTCACATAATAATAAAATAAATTTTAAGCCATTTATTGTTTCAAATGAAAATAATTCTTTTCTTTTCAGTTAATATAAACAATATTAATATAAACGATATTTCCTGTATTTAATATAAACAATACATCCTGATGTGGCGGACGCCATAAAATTATGTTATAAAACGCCATTCTTCTGAATGGCTTCAAGCGAATCTTCTCGATTCTTTGTAATATAAAGACTGCAGGTTATTTCATTTAATCAAATGTCTTATTTAATAATTTCAAATCATTTTATATTTCAAAGTAATAATCTTCAAAATGATATAATAATATTCTTCTTACCTGTAGAATTCTTCGACGTAAAAAAATGAAGACTAATAACGGACACTTGTTTTTCTAGAAATAATAGCTTCTTCTTTAAGATGAGAAAAATATATACAGTTTATTAAATAAAGTATTTACATGAAGAAACACTATTTACAAAAGGTATTTACATATTCGAAATTTCACGAAAACAATTTTCTATTCGTAATATTTTAATAACTAAGCCACCAGTTTTCTATTTCGTTTTAACAATGGTGGTTCCATAAAAATAAATTAGGCCAAAGATGGCCTGAGAGCATTCTATTTCATTGTGTTGCTCTCTTCACTAAAGACAAACTAAAACTAACTAATCTATGGGCTACCTTTTCTATTTCTTCAACGGTAGCTCCATGAATAATAAAATCAGGCCAAAAAGGCCCCGAGAGCAAACTACTATTTCATGACATTGCTCTCCATTCTAGAACAGAACTAAAACTAAAACCAAAACTAATGTCCCGCGAGCGAGTAAACAAAAAAATGTTCTTCGAATTTTATCTTAACGGGACCTCTGGAGCTCTCTAGTGAGGCAAAAGTATATCAATACCTAACAATAGCGAATTCTTAAAAACTTATGATAGCGAATGATTCCCTATGGTAGTGAATTCTAGATCGTATTCCTATATTTACATAAACAAACTTATATTTAAATCTCTGCAAATAAATGCGAACTGAAGAGGCGAATTTAGTTACTATAATCTTAATTTATGACCAAACTCTATGAAATCAAGCGAAAATAAACAATATAGCGAAAATAAACAATAAACAATAATAGCACAACTAAAAAGCATTTTCAAGTATCTACTGATTTTATACAATGAAAGCAAATCTTTTTTTTTATGTCATTTTCATATATGAGTTTAATATATATATATATATATATATATATATATACCTTTAACAGAATCATTTTTTGTGCCAGATGCTTATATTCCAGAAGGTTTACGTAAATAGTAATTACAAAAATTTTCATATTAAAATACACAAGCATATCGCAATTTGTTATTCTCCGTCATTATTCCGAAATAACTTAATGTCCATGTATTATACACAATTAACCTCTAAATCTTAAAAATAAATTTATAGAAGCCCGAGGCATAAGTTCTTTTGATATAATACTTAAATTATTCATTTTGACTTAATGACAATAATAGTAATTAAAAAAAGTGTGCACTACAAATAACACAACTAAATGAAAAACTTCTATAATTCTTCTATAAACTTCTATAATATAACATTATTTAACAAGCATATCTTCCAATTATATCAAATTGTATTCAATTGCTTTTTTTGGTAACACTGTATGTAATCTTTCTGCATAATACAATAGACTGTAATTTGTTAAATTTGAAAACAATGGCATAACACAACTGAAATGCATTTTCAAGTGCTTACCTGATAGTCTATATTGTCTCTAAATCCTTTTGTGTGACTTGCATTTGTTTATTTTTCAGATTTGAAAGTACTTTTTTTCAATATCACTTATTTGTTTGCTTGGGAAAGAGACTGTTTATGAGATCTGTTAAAAATGTCATCGTGACGCTAAAATGTAGCGTAAAATCAATTCAGCAAAGATAAAATGATTTCAGTTTGAAATAAGAAATTATGTACCGTGGGCCCTAAAATTTCCCACTTATTAAAAGCTATATTTCCATTACACTATTACAAAAATGTGTCATAGTTATGAAATTATTATACTTGCGCTATTTGACTATTTATAATTGAATAATATTATTATAAAACTCTGTATATATATATGAATTCTCTGGTTGAATCATAAACTATTAAACTAAATGTATAAAAAACTACTTGTATAACAAAATATTTCGTACGTGAAATTAATGTTTGATGAAGTTTATTTCAATTTTACCATTATTCACGTGTAAATAACTATAATTTTAATGTAAACAAATACCAGTTCAAAATTTGGTGAGGTGTTAAAAAGAGTATTGTAAAATTTATATTTTACATCAGATGAATTCATTCTGAAGGAGGAAATATGTATATTTCGCATAAAGAAGTTCTAAATGAAAATAATTATCACCTCATTTTTATCTGAGATTTGATTTTACTGTAATTTTACTCATTCCCTGTAATTATCCGTTTGTAATTATCACTGTATTTATCCTTATCTATATAAAAATAACTATATTAATATATGAAATGTGCTTGTCCAAATCCTCAGCATAAAGACGTGGATCCTTCAAAATAGCTTTGATTAAGAATTAGGGGGTTTTGTGTGGCACTAGAGCTACGCAACCCATAAAGGAATTAAATGCAAAACAATTAATGCAAGGAATAAAAAGTAATAACTGCTAACATCAAACAACAAGAAACACGAGCATTGGTAAAAAGAATTGACACACTATATCCAAATATGTACAAAATAATGCATACATTCCTCTTGACACGAATATTAAAACTGTTGCACAGTGATGTTTTAAGACAAATGTAAATCCCTACAATAGGAGAAAAGTCTTGTGTTCATAACTTTCGTCGATGACTGAACCAGATACACTATGAAATATTTCTTAAACATGTAAATAAATAAATATATAAAAATAAAAATAAAAATACATTAAAAGGAAAGAGTTCGAGAAACTAAATGATTACGGCAGTTTTACAGCAAACAAATATGGCAAAAAGCCTGAAATGATAGAATAAATAACGACGGTAAATATGTAAATAAAAACTTAGAAGAATGACTTTAAAAAATGGTATACATCATCAACTTCCCGTATCACACTCATTAACCAAAAATAGGGTTGCTAAAAGAAGAATATAAATTCAGTTGAATTGACATGAACACTGCTATCAGAAACTAACCTAGAGAAAAACTTGTAAGGGAAAGCCATAAACACCGCAGATTACCTACAAAGCAATTTAGCTACAAAGGCCACCACAACGTACGAGCTATGGCATGGTGGTAAACCAAATCTTAGTCAACTTAAAACATTTAGATGTAAATTCTACACACGCATTCACAAGAGTAAAAGAAATAAATTTGACAATAGTGCACATGATGGTACTTTTAACGACTACATCAGTAACCCATTGGCGTAACGATTCTATTTAAAAATTAACTTCCTAACTTTAGCAATTACTATTAAATTTATTGAAAACATAATAATAAAAAAAAAAAAACTCGGAAGAAAACTCAAATATAGGACTGTTCTCTAAAGGTAACATTAGTGAATTCCCTAACACTGATTCAAATGCACATCATGAAACTGTCGAAGTAGACATAAGTGGCCAAACAAAAAACGAATATAGAAAGATATAACGCAGACAAATGAAGAAGATCAGGTAGAATCAACTAAGACGGAATACCAGGCAGATTGTTTATTTGGCAGAAAATGTTGAAATTAACTTATCAAAAGATTATAATGACATGCTTAAAATTCCAAACCCAAGAAAAAATGAAAATTGGTTAAACGCCATGAAAAAGTAATAAACTTCCTGAAGGAAAACAACACCTTTATAGTAGTAGAATCTTCACACGATAGAAAAAGTATTGGTCGAAGTAGACTTATAAAGTAAGGTACAATTCCTCAGTGAAGGAAAAGTAAGAAAGTAAGATTAGATGCAATTTCAATAAAATATTACTTTAAGACAATTGCCCCAGTGGTTTCACACATCACAGTCAATGGTTTCTTGGCTAATACAGCTCAGTGACAAACAGAGGTACACCCCATTTCCATTAAAACTGTTTTCTTGCACGAAGATTTAGAAAAAAAGCATGTATGCAACAACCATACGGTTACATTATATTCGGGAATGGAAAGAAATTTTTGAAATAAGAAAAGGCCATATAGGGTCTAAAACAAGCTCCCGATTCTAGCATTTGAAATTTGGTGAAACCCTGAGTTAGGATTCATACTTAGCAAAGCAAACCTTTATGAAGAGTGAAGGTGCAAATTCAATACGCATCATCATTTAAGTCGAAGATATTCTCATATCCGAGCGAAACAAACAATCAAACAAAACATTTACAAGAAACGAAAAGTATGAATTTAATACCGTGAAAGGAACAATTACTATCTCGAAATAAACAATAAACATTTTAAAAAATAATAATAAAAAGAAAGAAACAACGTAATAACCTGAGACCTGAGGAAACGGTTGTAAAAAGAAAAAAAAATGTTAAGATAACCTTATTTTCGATGATATGACTTTTCAAAAGACGTACGATTTCTCAATAAATTCATTTATATTTTGAAACTGTACATGTCATAGAAAACGAGGGCATGCGCACTTAATGCAAATGAAAGTCCACCCCCCTCCCCAATTATAACTGAAAACTACCGCACGTTTTAATTTTATTAATTTTGCAATATAGAAGTACTGTTTAGTTTTCTGTTTTGCTGTCATTTGTAGTGGAGCTCTTAAAAATAATTACTTCTAACTCTCTCTAATAACTTTGTATGTAATTAAATACAAATGAGATACTACATTTTGCATCAATCACGGCGAAATAAAGCTCACCTCTTATTAATAGAAAAATGCAAGTTCGTTTTGCAGGTAGATATACCATAAAAAAGAATAAATAAAAGTGCGATGCACATTTGAACCCTTGTTTAAACATTACGTAGCACACGTGTCGCACGCTACGCTACAATATGTATACTTTGAAATTCAAAGAAGGGAAAAAATGTGCATTGAAACTGACGGAGATAAGTTTGAAAAAAAAAAAAAAAAAGTATTTTTTGACTACTAGCTTTTTTTTGCTACAATCATTTGAGACGTAGCTATACTTCGACGATAGTTTCAGGTCCCCCTTCAACCGCGTCGCTTTCTTTTCCTCGTCTATTTTTCCTACATTTTCTCACTAATTAATGTGCAATTTTAATTTTCTTCTATATTCAATAGGAGAAAGTAATGGATTCGTAACAATATTCAGATTCCTGTTTTTGATTCGGAACACGATTTGACCATTTTTAGATAAATGTCTGTCTCTCCGTCTGTCTGTGTCTGTGTCTGAGAAAAATTTGGTGGTGACAATATTGCAACAGAATTGCATATAAATGTATAGGTAAATAAACCTTGACATAAATTAGTATCTTTCTAGATTTGGTGCCATTCGCTTAAGAAATGGCGTTGCTAAAGCGCGATTTCCTTAATTCTATGGAAGGCTATATCTCAGAAACTGCAGTACAGAATTGCATATGATTTTAAATATATATATATATATATATCAGAGCTGCCAACATTTTAAACTTTTAAATCAGAATTGACACCAGTATTTTTAAATGGAATATGTTATATATATTTTCGACGATTAACATTACTGAAAGCAGCTGTAAAAAATTTCCGGTGAAGTCTCCCTTGAAAAACGGGAGACTTGGCATCTATGATATATATATATATATATATGCACTTTGACAAAAACTAGTGTCTATCAACATTTAGTGCAAATAGCTTAACAGGTAGCGCGGCTACACAGCGATTTCAGCAGCTTTAGGGAGGGTTAAATTTCAGGAACTAATGCATTAAATTGCATATAAATTTATACGTAGATGCACCTTGACATGAATTAGTGCTTGTCAACTTTTAGCGCTAATTCCTAAAGAGGTGGTGCTGCTATGCAGCGATATCTTCAATTTAAAAAAATCTATATCTCAGTTTCAATTGCATACAATCGAACAAAACTTGTTGTGTGAATAGGCCATCATAAGACATTATGCTAATTCAATTTGGGTGCATATCGGCCGAAAGATGCCGCTGCTCTACACAAATATTCCCTAAAAATGAGATGGATATCATCTGTACGGTAAAAATTCACTTCTGTTAAACGTTTAGTGTAATACCTCTCTGACATGAAAATCGTTTGCATTCCTAAGAGGAAAAATATATAAATAATTGGTATAAGACAATATAGAAAAAGTTTTGTGGTGACCACAACACACTAGTTCTTCTCGTACTTGATTGTGCGCTTTTTCTTCTTTTTTTTTTTTCATTTAATGCTATTTTCTATAGATTTTTCACATTTTCCCCTGTTTTTACACATCCAAAATTGTGGTGTAAATAAAAAGAAATCACGAACAAATAAATAAAAGTTTTAAGAGTTCTGTGTGTCTTATTCTTTTCTACAAAATGGATTTTCGGTCTAGATTAATAATGCTTTACCACTTTGTAAATAACGTTTCCCCCTACCCCCTTTTTCGAGATGCGAATGATAACTTAGCCGATTTGCAAGGTGCCACTGTATACGGTCATATCTGGTAGCCCATTACATATAAAGGTAGAACCTGCCTATCTTTCTGACTTCACCATAACTTGAAGCCAATTTTATAAACTTAGTTGCAACCGTTTAACAGTTAAAAGACTGGAATGGATTTTAGTGGACGCCTTGTACATATGTATTGCATATTGTAGCGGAGATATTAAAACGGATAGTGAGAGAAGTAAAATGTAAGTTTTATTAATTAGACATTTAAATATGGAATAAAACTAAATGTTATGTTCAACATTAGATATTTACAAAAAGAAAGTAATTATAACCGATATCAGTAACAAAATTCCACATGCAAATTGAAGGGGAAAAAAAGTAATGAGAATTCTAAAAAAATATTAAAAATATGATTTTTAACTAAGATCTGAAAAAAAAAATAATTTTACAGTTTATCATTTTAAGATTCTAAAAACAAATAATTTTGAATTTTAATATGTTTTAACTAATAAGTATCTGCGTTGAGATATTTATTTATTGAATTCTCTTTATCAAAAATATATCATAAGAAACAGTTTATGTGTTTCGCTATTCCTTATTTCATTCCACATTTTTAATCATCAGTACACTACTTCTCAGTAACACCGAATTATTATTTTTTTTCCAACAGGAAAATTATCTCTTCCTCTGATGATTTCCTCTCATTGTTATATTCGAGAGGAGAATTCTCGAACGAAAATGATCGTTTGAGAAATGCAAATAGAATACAAATTGATAATTAACTCTTAGATATTCTTTCTAAAAAACTGTTTTAAATGTTCCTGTGACAGTCTCTTAAAATTTTATTTTTGAAAATAAAATTTTATTTTATGCATATAAAATATAGTTCATAATTCAATGTTTATTTTATAAAGATGAATTTTGAAAAGGTATTTTTAACTTATTATACTGCACATTAAAATAAATTGAAAAACGTTTGATTAAAAAAAAGCAGAGGGTGTCTTTTCTTAAAAAAATGAATAACTTCATTTTAGATAATTTGGAGTGGAAGGCTGATTTTTTTTTATACCAACTATGTGAAAAATACCAGAGCCGGGAATCGAACCCGGGCCGATTTCCGGCTCTGACATTTTTCACATAGTTGGTGTTAAAAAAAAAAAAAAAAAAAAAAAAAAAAATCAGCCTTCCACTCCAATTTATCTAAAATGAATTAAGGTTGATGAATAATGAATTTCTAAATATGAATAACTTCGTTTTAAATTAACCCAGATCTATTGTTCAACCATTCGTTTTAAGAGCATTTATAAGTTATTATGAAGCATACTGATATCGAGAATTTTCATTTCCTGGTAGCGTATTATCGCTTTCCAACAGGTGAAAATGATCCCCCAATATATCCTTTTTTTTTTTTTTTTTTTTTTTTTTTTTCACTATTTCTAATACAAATCAATAAATAATATATATATTATTTATCAATACAAAGTTAAAAATTCCCTTTTTAAGAAATTTTACCCCCTGATGCCACATTAAAAAATTATGAAAAATGGGATACCAGAGCCTCATGTTAAGCGATTGATCCAGAAATGTAATTAGCACCAGTTTAGGTCAATGTCCAATTAATACAAAGTTTGCTTGATTTTTGTTCTTTGGATCGTGAAATAAAAAATCGACAAAATATTTATACACAAGGTCGAGGTTGAGATGTTCTCTACAGACCAACATGGTCATATTGTGTTCTAAAATTGTCAATTTGTGTTCAGGAAATCTCAAAATGGGTACGTATATCGAAAATCGGAAGTCGAAAACTTTCCTAACTTCAATATATATATATATATATGTGTGTGTGTGTGTGTGTGTGTGTGTGTAAGGGAGGGCTAGTTGTCACAGGGATAAGAAGTAACACGCAATTTACAAAACAGTTTGTAACATTTGTGATTAAATATTTTTATAAACATAATTCTTATGACGCGCTTTATAATGCAAGCACAATCGGTGCTCCACAAAAATGGATAACACAAATGGATAATAAAATAACAAAAATGGTTCTGTACACGTGCTTCACTTTAGCTAGCTAGTGGAAAAAAAAATATTTCGTAAATTTTGATTATAGGTATGTTAATTTATACTTAAACGAAATGTTTGTAGCTATTTATTTAGTCTGTGTGTTGAGTTATAAAATGAATGTTTAATTTTTTGTACAAATCGTTATATATTTATATAAATAAACAAAATGTCCAATATCATACAACGGGGTAGTTGTAACATGTTAGAGGAATGCCTACAGCCAGATATCGAAGTCTCCGTCCATTTTCAGGAAACTTTCAGTAAAATGTAATTATGTATAATGTATGTTAATGACCTGTATTTTGAAACAAGACAATCACTGGTAAGGCTCTATACAAATGATAAGGTTACTATGCAAATTTACGCCAGATGAAAAAAAAAATGAATATGACCGATATTGAAAGTACTGGCGAGGAGGCAAAACTGTCATTCTAGGTTGTAGCATCCGTCTCTGTGATCATTTTCAAACATGGATAGAAGTAAACAATTGCCTGAATTATAACAAGGACAGATTAATACTTTTACTCCCTATTGATTAAGTTATCATACTATTACTGATAAATTTAAAATTGTCAAAGACTGCCACTTACAGCTTTTTTAAGGATTCTGCAAATAATTTATAGCATCAATCTATAGGGAGGCCAAGGTCGACACTTTTACATATGAGACGCATTATAAATAGATTTATCAATAAAAATATGTTTTCAGCGGTAACTGAAAATGATATGAATCATTCGTGTTCAATTATAACAGTATGGCGAGTAATATTAACGATTTCTTATTTAAGGTACAGGAAACGGTTGGGTATAACTCCAGTTACAATAAAGCCTAATAAATGTTGTTTAGAGTTTGAGCAAGAATAGAAAAATGGAAATTTGGGTTCCTTGATGAAATTAAATTCAAAATGGCAAAGGCTTTCATTATAACTCTCAGAGATATTTGCCAAAAGCAGGGATTCTATTTAAAGCGTCCGTTTAGAGGCGAATTCATTATGGTATTGGCAGTTTTGCTGCTTGTGAAGTCTCTCTCACAATATTTAAAAATTCAAGAACGACATCGCCGGATTATCAGAATGTTCTAATCCATATTATTGTGGCAGAAGCATTCATTTTCACAAACAGAGATTACTTATATCAACAATAAAACGGGGTCTCATACCTCTATGATTCTCTCATACCTCAAACGTGACAAAGGCATGGTTTCAGACCACACTGTTAAAAATGTCAACAGAAAACTCTATTTAATCTATTATCTTAAGTCTTACGTAAAATTACAGAGAAAAGTAAATGGAGATGTTAAAAAACTTATTTTATACATTCATATTAATAACTAATATTAATTTAATTAATTATTGTTGAGACTATATTTCGGACATAGAATGCTTTTTCTAAAGTAGAAATAAACTTTTTTGATTTTAATTAAATAATTAAATAATAAAATTAGTAAAAAATACAGAATAAAGATCGAGAATCTCGATTATTTACTTATAACTAAGAATTACTGTAAATTTACAGAGACATCTGGATGAATATTTACATTAAATGTACGGTAATTTTTAACAGTGCAGTGAAATGCATATATTGGACTGGCCGGTTAAGAGCCTCAATCTTAATCCAATTAAAAACTTATTGGATATTTCAGTTGGTGTTATTTAGATTAACTGGAAATATTATAACAACAGGTTTAAACTAAAGAAAGCTATACAACATACCAGGCAGAATATTTTAAACAAAGTTTTCAAAAAGTTTTTAGAGTACATGCCTTTAAGATTGAATAACGTCGTAGAGAAAAAAGGCACTTTCTCTAACTGTTAACTTTTTTGTTGACACCATGCTAATTTAATATTGTCTGACGTTTTGTATGACGTAATAATATTTATTTCTTCTGAGTATTTTTATATGAATACTATTAAGTACGATCCTCGTTTTCAGATGCTTTCTTTTCACAACTACTTGAGCAGTTTTATTTTAATATATATTTTGTTGCTAGCTTGAACTTATATTTTTGTCCGGTACTTATAATATATAGTTTTATTTTTTTAAATGCAATTACTGTGACAGTGAAACGATATTTGGTAATTAGTTTAAATTTTCAATAAATAAGTTGATTCAACCCTATTTAAATATTCAATTTTGATCGAAAACTACGCCCTAAGACTTAATGAATATTAGTTTCAAAATATTCTTTTAGTTACAGTAAGAAAGGCCGAAAAAAAAAAGTTCTCAAACAAAGAAAAATGTTTTTTCATTATGACAAAAAACTCTTTTTCATCTCGCAATATTTTTTTTCTTTGACGATGATCTCCTTCTATAATTAATATTCTCCTGTGTACTTTTTTCTTTTTAAATATTATTTTTTAATAAATCATTTTTTTCATTTTATCCAAAATAATTGCTTTTATGTGGAACATTTACTAAGGAATTTGGAGTTCTATCTTTGGAGCTTTTCTCCTCGCTTCCCAGAATATATTATAATGAACTTCTTTAGCTGCTAGTTTAATAAGACGTTAATTAAATTATTTTTATTAATCAAATTAAAATGATAATTTAAAAAAAAAAAAAAAAAAAAACATTTTTTTTTTAAGTTTTCCTTTCATTTCTGTTAATTCCATTATACATTTTGGGTCTTGTAATGTAATAAAAAAAATAAAAAAATGAGTGTTTTAAACAGCGCGACTGAAGTGAAAACTCGCACAGTGTTATACAGAACATAATTTTAAAAGCAATAATACCAATTATGTCAAACAGAAGTCAATGTATTCGATTGCTTTCATATGGTGCTTTTTATTTTCGGCATTTTGTATAAATGAACATGCATCATACACTGTGCTTCAATTTGGTTAATTAAAAAAATAAAAATAAAAATCCCACAACTTATTAAAAAATGCTTTTTGAAATTTTCTCACTAATACATTAAAATATATCTGAATTCTTTTGTTTGAGGCAGTCCACAAAGATTTTGAAGACGATCTTTTGAACCTGAATTAGATATTAGTTTGCATGGAAAGGTACCAGTCCACGTGATTGATACGTAAATAAGTGTGACACTAATACATGTAAAATCCTCTTAAGAATGATAAAAATGAATTCACTCTGAAAGAACAAATGTGAGCAATGAGCTTAAAGCCAATTTCTGTTCAATAATGATTGCAGTTGAATTAGACTTAATTATTTTACAAATAATGAAACCACTGTATTTTTCATTATTTGTCTATTAATGACTAAATAAAATCTTTGTGAAACTACACATATGTTTGTGCAAGACACGCTCATGCATTAGCGTGTAGTCTAAGCGTGAAAAGCATTGTTTGTCTTGAAATGTATTAGTTAAAGAGAGATAAAATTTTAGGCTATATGATAAGGTATGACTACCTAATTACGTTGTAACATTTTTGTAAGAAGTTTCGTTTATTCTTGGGGTGTTTGATTTACAGATAGAGTCATAACGTTATTTATTGTAGCTGCAAACGACAATAATTTTAGGTATAAATATATAATGTTCTGCTCAAAATCACATATGTTATCCTTATCTCAGCTTCTCCTTACTCTATGTCTATTTTAAATTTGGTAACCAGTAACCGTTGACGTGGTGCTTTATGGATTGTCATAGTCTAGGATAGGGTAAAAGGAATTTATAGAGTTAAAGTTAAAAGAGTCAATATTATTTATTAATTTATGCGTAATCTGTGATATTAATTTTCTTAATAAGGTCTGCCGACGTAATATTATTATTATTTTACCTTTCCTCGTGTGTTTCTGATTTACAGGTACATCATAACGAATTTCATTAAAGATTTGAATAGAGATTATGTTGGATAAATTTTTAGCTCTAATCAAAACTACGTATGTTAACTGGATTACAGCTTCTCTTTGCCTTATGTGTATTTTAATTTTGGAGAGTGCAAGTCCTCGTGTTTTATGGATTTAATTCATGTAGGATAGTAACGAAGGAAACTGTCTCCGAGAAAATGTTTAACTTCCTTGGTATAACGTGTGATTAAAAAAAAAAAAGTTTATCTAAATTATAAGACATTGTAAAATGTTCAATCTCTACGAGAATAACTTGTGGTAAGGATGAAGATGTAGCTCTGGAGGATGAATAACGTGTCTTACATTGCCCAGGAAACCAATAACTTACCTACTTTCCATTCAAAGACTTGTCCTTAACATTACTCGAAAGCTGTCGGACAAATATTAAAAGGAGACTTGGCACTGGATTAAATAAAAACTTCCGGAGCAGCTGTCTGCTTCCCAATATTGTTTAGGCATTCCTAACGTTGTAGTTTTTACTTGATTACTGTCGGACAAGTTTAATTTAACTGATAGGCATTACTTTCTATCATCCTCCGTTAACATTTAAATATCTGAAGGTTCTCACATTTTACTCCGTTAAGCATTTGTTTAGAAAACGATAAATCATTTTTCTTCGAAGAGCTAATATCTTTAAAACTGACTAATAAACCAGTTATGTTTATAAAAACTATTATTTTTGTGGTTTACGAGATTTTATTTTAATCCCTTAGTCGCACATAGAGATGAAAGGCTTTCAAAACACCCGGTTTTTTCCCGGAAAAAAACCGTTTTCTTCCCTGGGAATTTAAGACAAAATTGGGAATTTTGAAATTTCCCCAAAACTGGGAATTTTGAAATTATGAATATTTTTATAACTTTTGTTAATTATTTAGCCTCCGATCTTTAAATTAGCTTCAACTTTAATTCCACCATAGATTTCCTTTTCGTTTCCCTTTCTAGCTAATTAGAGCATCTTCGATGTTTATTCCGAAAACGAAGAAAATAATTAATTATAATTAATGAGGTGCTAACACTAACAGTAAGTTTCTGTCATTATTCATTAATATTATTTTGTTATGTTCTTGAAATATCCTTTCCATTCTTAATGAGAATTAATAACATTTAATTTTTTTTATTCATAATTGGTTTATGAATGTACTATGAAACAATTAGAGAATTGGACTTAAGATTTTAGGGGGGAAAAAAACCCAACTAAATTCAAACCCAACTTAAGTGAAGTACTTAAGAAATTAGTTTGTTACCTGATAATTTTTTAATTGTTCTTTTTTTATTATTACAACAACAACAAAAAAAAAAAAAAAAAAAAAAAAAAATCTTAAATTTAATATGTTTTAGGGAAATAACAAGTAATTCGAAAAATTTCTCCACTTGTTGTGTTAGAAATGCAGAAACTTTTCTCTATGTATATATATATGTATAAAAATAAGAAAAACAATATGTATATAAATTTTTGTCAAAAAATTTCCCTTGTAGAAAATTTAATATCAATTTTTTACAAACTCTAATAAAAAATATTTATGAAAAAACTTGTAAAAGGAACTATACCACTGCAGTAATTGCATAAAATGCCATCTCTTCTTTCTAAAAACCACTTCATTGTTTTAAATAATTCTTTAGTTTTACAAAAGAAAAATTTTTAAAGAACTTTTCAAATCTTAATTATTTCTCTTCTCAAACTATTACAGGATTATGTACATTGCTTTCCTTAATTCTTCAACTTGTATAATATGGAAATTGTATCCAACATTTTAAAGATACATTTGTCTTATGTGCTAATTTAATAAAGAAAGCTTAAGTTTCTTTTGAAATTTTGATCTGGCTGCAGTTCTGAAAAATTGAAAATAAAATGATAAATTAATGTTATAAGCTTATCAGTATAATGTCCTTAAAATTGCCATTTATATTAAGAAAATGCTTATTACATGCTTTAGAAATTTCTAATTTGTTTTTTCCCCGCAAAATTCCCAAATTTCCCAGTTTTTTCTCCAAAACTCCCAGGTTTTTTCCCTTAGTTTTAAATTCCCGGGTTTTTTGAATCTGTAGTCGCACATCGGTGTTTCCGCCGCCCATCACTTATTGCGTGCCCCAGCCATTAAGTGGGGGAAAAATTGTGTACCTGACCTTGGGAAATTGTCTTCTAATCGTGTTGTGACAGAGGCGTACGTGACACTTGCGTACAAGCTCAAAATAGTGACACTTGCTCACATGCCCAGGTGGTTTAAATATCACAGGTGTGTTTTCGAAAAAATCTAGTGACACTTGCGTACAACATTTCTTTTGCTTTATTTGAAAATTGTTGCATTAAGGGATTGTATCCATGTAATATAAACACTAAAACTTTATTGTGTGTGCGCGCGCGTGTGTGTGTACGTAAAACTGCATGGTGTTTACTTATTGTTAAAACTTGAATGAATTGAATTGAATGTGATTACATAGAAACGCATAACAGATTACATAGCTACCTATAATTAGATCACATAGAAATTTCAATGTACAGTCACCCAAAAAAAAAACGCCACCCCCCCACCTAATTTTGCCGTAAATTATCGTAGAAACATGCGACTGGTACCAATCGATTTGTAATAACGTCTAGTTTATAATGTTATAGTTAGATTTTGCTTAAGGGGTCGTCTACATATTAAAACTGGCATCAACTTCATTTTTTTCAATGGTAACCCCCAATTTTTATAATTTATTTGAATTCTTTGGACAAAATCATCGCGGAAAATGGTATAGTTTATATATTTTGCTCAATTCTTCACAGAGTTATAAGCTGTCAAACTATGAGGGCGCTAATGTTAAATGAATGTGACAAACATTAATTCATATCTTCCAAAACAATTATGATATTCAAATTCTGTTTTTTTTATATGATAGAATGAAGTGACCCAAACATATTCCATGCATATTTTTGATAAAAAATTTTTTTTTGAAATATTAAAATTATTAATAATTTCATATTTGAAAAAATTATGAATTATGACCTATGTTAATTTTTGCATAAATAGAACGGGCATCATCAAAAACATGGGTTTCCAAATTTACAACTCGTTCTTAACATTATTTTTTGAGTTACAGTGATATTTTATTTTTTAGTGTCGTTAGGGGGCCGTCTCTTATAATAATTTGTATCCTTTGTGAGTAAATATCTGTATATATTTTGACGAAAAACTATTTTAATTTACCTTAATGTTATTCTAATTGTTTTCTAAGCAACATTTCGATGTTTATGATACAAATTGGATCATTTTTTATAAAATTATCGCAATGCAAGCGAGAGATTGTGAAAAAATTTCCAAAAGAAATGAAGCCCCGCCTCTATATTGCGGAAACATTAGTAAAAAATCTAGTTTCTGTATTCGTATATGACTCTCTATGTGACGCTGGTATGCATAACTGTCAATAGCATTTACTACATCTAATGCTGAAAACAAAATTTAAATGATTTAATTGGAAGTATGTAAAATAATTTTGTTTTATAATGTAAAGTTGTAGAAAAACTGTGTAAAGGCGTGGCTTCCGTCGCAAAGAGGTTTATACTCGATTCTGAAATGTTAAGTCTTTGTTCTTAAATATTACATAACGTTTCCCAGTTTCTCACTGCTAAAATTCTATTTTGTCCCTTTTGTCTTTTGTTTTTAACTTGAATATTCTACGATTCGTACATCTCAAGTTAAGTATCATGGCGGTAAAAAAACGCAGTAAGACGAGGACTATTATTTTAAAAAAGAGCAATGCGCTGTGAACAATACTTTTTTTTTACCTTTTTTTTATATTAATATAATTGACTTTTATTAATTTTTATCAGATTTTTTAAAACAAATTTTCTGTTTTAATCTTGTTGTGACATTTTCGCATTCGATTACTCTACCGTTTATGCTATTTAAATTTTATCGCATGACGTAACATAATACAATATAAAATTTTTATTAAATGCTTTTTTAATACTGAATAATAAAGTGGTATTTTTTTTTTTTTTTTTTTTTTTTTAAGTTTTTAATATCTATTATTGAAACAACGCGCAATATTATTTATTTTTATTTTATTTATATTTATTCTTTTATTCTAATCACGGCGTAAAACTGGCGTCACATTTATCACGGAAAAAGAATTTAAAACAAAGTAACATGTCTTATTACTTTTAAAGGTATAGATTTTACGCATTTAAAATTAAGAATTCAAGTACAGTAGACGACTGCAGAACGGGGAATACTCGTTCTAGGCAATAGGAAACAGTTTTTTCTATACCCATATTTCTTTTCATATGGATATACATAATAATTATACTCTTTCTAGTGAAAGTATTTGTATTCATACTATTTTGTTTATTTATATATGAATATAAGAAATATTCTTAAGAAATATCGTAACACACAAATTGTGAAAGAAACGCCCACTGAAGGAGTTACAGATTTCAAAATGACGTGAAACTACGTCAGTGGTCGCGAAAATGTTAAATATCCTTTCTCAGATTTTAGTTTAAATCTTGTTATCTATATTTTTGTATATTATTTATTTCTGGTTTGCACGCCTAAAATTAAATGTAAATCTTTATAGTAACACTTTCATGGGAGGCTTACTGTATAAAATAAAAATATACCCAACAAGAAGTAGATAATAATTGTTAGTTAATAGATTTTAATTGTTTATATATATATACATATTTTATTATATATGTATTTCAACTTAAATTTTTGTCTCTTAAATAAAACAGTTTTTGTTTTTAAGAAGTAGATAATTCTTTTTCTTAAATATTAAACACTTTTTTTTTTTTTTTTTTTTTTTTTAACCGCTATTAATATTATTATCATTATTACTATTGTTCTTTTACCTTGGTATCTAGATTTTTGTAATTAAGCATTGTAGGGTTCATATGATTCAAGCTATAAGTGTTGTATTTAACTATTCAATGTTTAATAAATTGAAACCAATAAAAATCTTTTAATTTATAAGCTGAATCAGGAAGTTCTGCGAATTTGAATCGTTTTTTATTTTATAACTAACATCTCTGATTTTTTTTTCCGGTGTGAAAATTAATAAATAATGTATATTGTGTGGTGGATCACGATTTATTTTTTTCTAAATGTATAGACGGTCCCCTACCACATTTTCACGTGTAACTCTGTTTAGAATTGATTTAAAGTATATAAATAGGTATGTTTTCCGAACTGCCTTGATCTCAGAAATCTGAATATTAGGTCAAAAATAGGGGTCGTCATTGAAAAAAATGAAGTTTATACGTGTTTTAATATGTAGATGACCCCTTAAGCAAAATCTGACAACACCATTAAAAACTAGACGTTATTACAGATCGATAGGTACCAGCCGCATATTTCTACGATAATTTACGGCGAAATTAGGTGGGGGGGTGGTGTTTTTTTTTTGGGTGACTGTACTATGTATTCATCATATACGCCGTTAGATTATTGAATGGGAATTTTGGAGAAAAACATGGAAAACGAAGAACGGATTTTTCTTTTATATTTGATTTTCGGAGAGAACCAGGGCCTGATTAAGCTTTGAAGCTAGGGGAAGCTCAGTAACATTTCGGGGCCCTCTTTCATTTCAGAAAATCTTGTTTTCCTGTTACGTATTGTAATATAAAAATTCTATAGACCAAAAATTAGTGTGTGTTTATAGTTATTTTTTTTTCATTCATATATCTGGGTAGTTTCTACGCACAACATTAAAATCGTATAACTTATTAATTAAGTACATTCAAATTTTTGAGGTTAAATAATAGATTTTTCCCGAAATAGTGAGTATTTTATCTTGTTTTAGGCGAATTTTCTCAGAAAATTTTCAATCTCAGTATGAAAATATAAAACAGAAAATTCAAGGCCCTGTTTTTAGTCATTTTGGGGGGGCCCTCTTAAATTTTAGAGGGGAAGCTTGTGCTTCCCGAGCCTTTTGGGTAATCAGGCCCTGGAGAGAGCCACGAATAACTCAAAACGCTGTTAATATTTTATACTTTGCAGAATTTTTATTATTATGTTAGTTCACGTGAGAAAAAGTGTAAAATATTATATTTCTTTTATATTTTATGGACTTGTATGTATATTTTATGGATAAACTGATATACACCGTTCAAATTTCGTACGGGAGTTTCGGAGAAAACCATGGAAACTCAGAACTGTTCTTTCTTTCATATTTTGCAAACTTTCGAATTTCGATACTCCGTACACATTTCGCACTAATGACTTTTATCGGTATTTAGCCCTGAATTACTGAAATTTCGGAGAAACCAAGGAAAAGTCAGACTAAAATCTTTTTATAAGAGTATTTATATTACTTTTGTATCCCAACTTCTAATTAACAAAATTGCATAAGTAATATATCCTTTAAAAGCTTATTTGAAATGGAATCGAAGAGTAGATGTCGAAAATCTGTCGCCAGATAACACTTTAATATTTTAAAATTTTAATACCTCCAATTCTAATTATGAATAAATTAATTATAATACATGATTCCAAAAACATTTTAAAATAATTTTATTACTGTTATATTGTTATTTATAGTTACTGCTATTAACATTTTAAGATACTGTTATTGTTAATACTGTATATTGAGTATTGCGACCTACACAAACAAAACCTATATTAGAAATAAACACTTACATAAACTTCCATCATCAATTCAAAAATTAAATTATTCTTCAAATAAGCATTAACTACATTCATTTGCATTTTACAGCAGTTACATGCAAGCAACTCCCGATTTGTGTTGATACGTAGTTGATGCATCAATAGTAGTGTGATTTGCCATACACCCAATCTTTAGTCTGTATTACGAGCAAAATTTTTAATAAAATTTTACAGCAAATACTTTTAAATAATGATTGAATTCTTAAACGATATTAAAATTAAAAATATTATACAACGTATTTTTATCTTTTAATCCTTATTAAAATTAATTTTTTAATGAATTTTCTAACTATACGTAACATGGTATATCATTATGATAAAATTCATCGTACTGAATTAAAAAAAAAGTAGGAGAAATTTTTGTAATTAAATGTATGCATTAAGTGATTTTTAATTCTGTTGAATGGATATCATTAATTTTCAATTATCGAGAAAGAAGTTAATGATATATTTGAATAATGTGTAGTATCGGATGCATCCCAAAGGAATTTCACATTAAATTGAATTTTAATATTCATGCGCCACTGAATACTTACGAATACTTTATTAAATGCATCAATAAAAAAGTATAAGTTTAAACCGAATGAAAGCTTAGGCAATTTTAATTAATTTCAGATTAACAGAATCTAGTTATTAAATTATGCATAAAAAACTTATTTTTCAAATTATGTATAGTAAGATATTATGTCTAGTGTGAACTATATTCGCTTCATGGTATCAATATATCTGATAACCTTATTCAACAGAAATATACTTAAAAAAATTTAAAATATAGTAATTTCTATTGATTTTTTTATTATTACAATTATTTGCCAAAAAGTTATTTTATTAGACATCTATGTGATTTATGAGAAATGAAGTTATTGAAGCCTATTTTTTATTTTTTATTATTTACTTTTTTATATTTTTACGATATAAACTTATTCATTTTTACTTTCTTATATCTTCAGCAGAAGAAAAATATTGGTCTTGTAAAACTTTTCGACCTTCAGTTTCCAATAGATTTACACGTTTTGAGAGTTCCAGAACAGGATTCGACAAATTTTTAAAAAATGTCTGTATGTGTGTATGACAAAAGATTCTGGAAACGGTTTCCTAAGAACTACAGCATAAAATGTACTACAAATTTATATGTAGTTGCAATTTTTTTTCAACAGGTTGCGTTGCTATCCAGCTTTCTATCGTGACGGTAAAGAACAAAATTTCGTACGCATAAATATAATTGAATTACTTTTTAAAAATCATTATGAAATTAATATATATATATATATATATATATATACATTTATAATAGCAATCGTCGACAGGTATTATATATACATATCTGTGTGTGTGTGTGTGTGTGTGTGTGTGTGTAGGAACATCGCTTTCCCACCAAAGAGGGAAGCTCTCTCCGGAGGGACGAAATTTTCCTCATAGACATCTTTAAAAAGAGCTCATCAGTATCTTAAAAACGAATACTTGAATAATCGATATGTGATTATAAAAAGAAAAAAAATCGATTTTTTTATTCTTTTTAAGAAAAGAAAAAAAAATTGTTATTTTAAGATTTCATATAGAGAATAAATTTCACTTTCTTCATATATTCAGTGTTATATTTCTATAGAATGATAATCGTCTGCATTCATGCGAGAGGATAATTGTAATAAATAATTGTAATAAATCATTTTTACTTAGTGAATTTATATAGAAATAATCTGGTGTTTCAGTCACACTACTTTCTCTTACCCTGAAATTCAAATCTATAAATACAGGTTGGAGATTAAGAGGAAAGATAACGAGTGCTGTTATGTAAACCTAAGTTAAAGAATTCAAATTAGGCTTAGGAAGAGTTTTATATGATAATTAGTTCTGTGTGAGTGGAGCTACTGCTCCTTCAACCCCCCGTTTCATTAATTTACAAAAAACAAGCGATGAATATTTAGCTTAAAACATACATAATTTACCATATCTCCATAAGGAATTTATTTCAATTCCCGAACAGCTTTCCTGGAAATTGTAAAATATTATTAGTAAAACACATCCACTAACAACAAATAACTAGTGTGTTGTGGCCACCACACGACTTTCTTCTATTTTTTCCTATACAAACTCACTCAGTAAAAATAATTTATTAAAATTATTATTTAAAAATATTATCTTCCATGATAATGTACACGGTTTCCATATTAGAGAAGTAGTATAACACTAAATATCCAAAAACAGTTGTATTTATTCTCAGTTTTACATTACTATTATTATTATTATTTTAATTTTTGTTCTTTTGTTAAAAACGAAGAAAAAATCGATAACTTTATTTTAAATTTTATTATTATAGATTTTCGGAGATCGTTGGTTCAACCATTCGTTTTAAAGGTATCGGCGAGCTCTTTTGAAAGCTACCCATCATGAAAATTTACTCCCGTCGACGGGGGACTTCCCCCGCAGGGGGAAGGCGAGGCTCCTACATACACAATTTTTTTTACCCAGTTGACTATCTCTATTACACAAAATATATGTTCGTTTCATTTGTTTTAGTGCAGTCTATAGATCTTAAACTGAACTTTCCTGCAATCTCACCCATAGACGTAATGTATTCGAATATTTTTGAGCGTCCCTGTACATGAACCATTGGCTTCATCTCAACGAAAAGCTTAGTGTAGCATCCCTATCCCTACACAATTAGAATACCGAGTTTGGATTGTTTGCTACAATTTTTTTTAAAGATATGCTGGTTACAAACACACAGACAGGCACACAGACTATTCGCTAAAAAACGTGATTTTCGTATTCATGGGACCTCAGAACATGTAAATATAACAAAAACTGATGTTCGAAAATTTAACACTAAAACAAAACTTTCTCGACCCTATGGGTAAGAGAAAGTAAAAATTATAAGAAAGATATTTCAATGAAATTAAATATATTTTAGTTTAATTTTTACCTGGAGAGATTCAAATGGGTCCACTATTGGAACAGAAAAGTTGTACATCCCTGTGTTTTAAAACTAACGCATTTTAAGCTCTCTGAAAAATTTATTTTTTTTTAATACAGTGATTCAATTAACCTTTTTCGCAGTACGATCACGTACACTAAGAATTAAATGCGGTATCGAACACTAGTTGTTGCTACAGGGTATAAAATTCAGACCGTCACGCATTAAATAACAACAACAACAAAAAGAAAGTTCTTTAAGTGTATACTACTGGTGCAGTTAACCTCCCATTTTATATATATATATATATATATATTCAGTTAATATTTATTTGGAAATGTTTAAACTCTATTTCTAGCTTTAGTATTGACACCTTTTATTAAATATTACATTGTTACAAAAATGGCAACTATTATCTTATATTAAGTGCAATAAATTATGGTTTTTATAAAATAAAGTTACAGTCATTAAAGTACAGTATTCTTTTTTTTTTTTTAAATTTTTATTGATATTTTGAAAAAATATGGTATTTTTTTGAAAATATTTATCGTGCATACCACAAAAATTATAAACAATTTTTAACGGTGTGTAGGGGTGTATATAATGAATAGGGAAATATACGAGTTTATAATTAAATATCTGTGTTCGATTTCGACATAGGTGTGAGTGCTTGCTTATGATCCTTTGTTTCACGCGTTCGATTTGAACTTTCCCTGGAAGCAAAATATGAGTACGGAACGGCTTCCTCGCAATTTTGAAACAACAGCGTACATCTGGTGGCATTTTATTTTATTTTTATAATTTTTAATTTTATTTCACGCGTTCGATTTGAACTTTCTCAGGACGCAAAATATGAGTACGGAACGGTTTCCTCTCAATTACGAAACAACAGTTTACATCTGGTGTTTTTTTTTTTTTTTTTTTTAAACTTTGTTTTACGCGCTCGATTTGAACTTTCTCTGGGCGCAAAATATGAGTACGGAACAGTTTCCTCTCAATTATGAAACAACAGCGTACATCTGGTGGCATGTTATTATTTTTTAAGTAATGTCAGTCAAAAAATCAAAATATGTCGCATTACTTTTGGGGAAATTTGTGTCTCAAAAATAAACCCACATTGAAAATAAGCCACGTTTTCCAGAAGAATTTGTATTTAAAAAAATGAACACTTCCTTAATTTATATATATATATATATATATATATCTTTATATATATATTTCTTTTGTGCGTGTGTATGTCACTGAACTCCTCCTAAACGGCTGGACTGAGTTTAATGAAATTTTTTGTGTGTCTTCAGGTGGATTCGAGAATGGTTTAGATTTACAGATGAAAGTTGTAACTTAATTAGTTCTTTCTTAATTAATTTTTAACCAACTCTTTCAACAACTTTTCCACCTAGATGGCGTGAGTTGTCGTAAACACGATGTCAGAATTTATTTAATGTTGAAATGAAAAATGAATTTTTAACCGTATCTTACGAAGTGTTTAAAATATTTTTTCAAAATTAATATTTTTAGAATCGTAACCGTATCTTACGAAGTGTTTAAAATATTTTTTCAAAGTTAATATTTTAGAATCGTAAACACGACGTCAGAATTTATTTAATGTTGAAATAAAAAATGAATTTTTAACCGTAAGTGTTTAAAATATCTTTTCAACGTTAATATTGTTAAAATGTTAAAATTAGTTAAAATGGTATATTCTTTTAAACAATTCGTCAATATCCGACGGAGTTATTTTATGTTAAAATGAAAAATGAATTTTTAGGCCATTATTATTTGTGCAGATGGAAAATGAACTAAATGTTTTCCGAAAAATTTCACGATCACAAATGTTGACGGATCTCCAATATATCGTGGAAGAAATCCCGATAATGGCGGACAATCTTATCATCTATGGCGGTCATCTATGTCAACAACATAGATATTGACATTGATAACCCTTCGGTGGTCCCATATTCGCCTCTGCTGAGCAAAACATTCAATGCTCATATTAATGTTCAGTTCTGCAGTTCAGTGAAGAGCATCAAATACATTTGCAAGTAAGTGAATAAAGGCAGTGATATGGCTGTATTTCGAGTTGAAAATACCAATGTGAATGCTCCTCCGGTAAATAACAACGATGAAATAACACTTTACCAAATTGGCCGGTACGTCAGCTCCAATGAAGCTGTTTGGCGTATCTTTGGTTTCCCAATTCATGAACGGGATCCAGCAGTTCTTCATTTAGCCGTCCATCTTGAAAATGGCCAGCGCGTTTATTTCACGAGCGAGACAGCGATTGATCGTGCTATAAATCCACCAAAAACTACACTCACCGAATTTTTTGAATTGTGTAATCGTGCGGATGCTTTTGGTGCTTTTGCACGGACATTACTCTATTCAGAAGTACCACGCTATTTCACATGGACTCCAACAAAAAACAATGGATGCCCCGCAAGCAAGGCACGCCGATTGATGCATGTTTCGATTTATTCAAATCAAACACCTTGGGACGAGTATTTACAGTCAATCCAAGGCAGACTGAATGCTTTTATCTTCGACTGTTATTGGTTGATGTCATCGGCTCTTTGTCATTTCAAGATTTACGTAAAGTGAATGGACAACAGTATCCAACGTATAAAGATGCATGCCTTGCACTCGGCTTGCTGGAAGACGACAACCAGTGGGAGTGTATGCTTGCTGAAGTAGGACTGAACTGTAGAGCAAAACAAATTCGTCTACTATTCGCTATAGTGTTGACTGCATGTTTCCCGGCCCGAGCAGAGACATTACGGGATAATCACAAAGATTCAATGACTGATGATATATTGCATCAACATCGTTCACGGTGCAATGATCTAACGATAGTATTCAGTGACGCTTTGTACAATGAAGCATTGATTGCTATTGAAGATCTTTGCATTATCATTGCCAACTTACCACTCAGTCATTTCGGTATGAATTCAACAAATCGAAATGCATCTGATTTAATAAGTACTGAATTGAATCGTGAACTACAATACAATACTGTAGAAATGGCAGCGGTTGTTGCTCGCAATGTTCCACTAATGAATGAAGAACAAAGAACCATTTACGACCGCATCATGCTCGCAGTTTTGGCAGGACAAGGTGTATTCTTTTTTTTTTGGGGGGGGGGTGCACCAGGTGGAACTGGCAAAACATTCCTTATTTCGCTAATTCTCGCCGAAATACGATAAAATAATGGCATCGCATTGGCTGTTGCATCATCTGGCATTGCGGCAACTTTATTCGATGGAGGTAGAACAGCTCATTTATTATTTAAACTGCCACTAAATATTCAAAATAACCCAGACGCAGTGTGCAACATAAAAAAAAAAAAAACAATCGTCCATGGCCACAGCTGAAATAGTGTAAAATTCTTATCTGGGATGAATGCACTATGGCACACAAACATTCGATTGAGGCGTCGAACAGGACATTGAAAGATATAAAAAACAACGACAAACTATTTGGCGGCACTCTGTTACACTTTTCAGGTGATTTCAGACAAGCACTTCCCGTTATTCCGCGTTCAACATACGCTGATGAGATCAACGCGTGCTTAAAATCATCGTCATTGTGGCTTAATGTTGAAAACGTACAACTGAAAGTAAATTTGTGCGTTCAAAAGCTTCAAGATCCATCCGCTAAAACATTCTCAAAACAATTGTTAGATATCGGCGATGGAAAAGTTACTACAGATGAAACTGGATGCATAAAATTACCGACCGATTTCTGCACAATCATTGATTCTCAAGATGCTCTTATTGACCAGATATTTCCCGATGTACACAGACGATACACAAATCATAAGTGGCTGGCAGAAAGAGCAATTTTGGCAGCAAAAAATGTGGGCGTGAACGAATTGAATCTCAAGATACAACATTTGTTACCAGGAGACTTGGTGTCATGCAAATCTAATGATACAGTTTGAAATGCCACCGAAGCTGTAAATTATCCAACAAATTTTTTTAACTCATTGGATTTACCAGGCATGCCACCGCATATTTTACAACTGAAGGTTGGATCTCCGGTTATTTTGCTTCGTAATTTGAACCCACCACGGTTGTGCAACGGCACGCGATTAGTCATAAAAAAATTAATGAAAAATTTTATCGAAGATCGATCATTTATATATCGATCATTTTAAATGACAAATTCCGAGGTGAAAATATATTACTACTGCGAATCCCTATTATACCCACAGATGTGCCAATTCAATTTAAACGCCCTCAATTTCCAATTAGGTTGGCATTTGGAATGACTATCAATAAGCCTCAGGGCCAAACGATGTCTGTCTGTGGCTTAGATTTTAACACATCATGTTTTTCACACGGACAATTATACGTGGCTCTCGAGTGGGCAAACCATCCAGTTTGTTTGTATTGGCGAAAGATGGGAAAACAAAAAATATTGTACACTCTGTTGCATTAAGGGATTGATATTGTTTTTTAGTAATATTGTTATAAGTAGCGATATGTATATAATTTTAAAGAATCAATTTTATTAAATTAAAAAAATAAATGATTGGTGTTTTGTTATTTTTATATTCTTTCACAGTTCACAGCGCTCCGTACATCTTCCACTTATATACCACATCCTTACACACTTACAATAAGTTAGTTATTTTTTTCTAACAAAATATTCTCTAGAAATAATTTATATGGCAAAACAACGTTTGTCGGGACAGCTAGTATATATATAAATCATTTTGATTCGAAGCTATTCTGAGTATATGATGTACTTAAAAAAAGGCGATTTTCTCTAAATAAGAATAAAAATACACATGTAACATTGTATAAAATTTGCAGCTCAACATAAATAAAAACTAATCTTTGAAATTGAGATTATGAAAAAAAAATTATTTTTTAAATGATCATTGTATAAACTTACTAATAAATGAAAACAAAAATTTATATATAGTAGTATTTATAAGAATTTCCTACAAAGATATGCTTATAATCTTCATCCGACTTACAAATATTGAAATTAATAAATATTAAAATTTAAAAACAAGCATTAAAAATCTTATAAGAATGTAAGAACATTTAAGATAAAATTAACGTTATAAGAAATATTATTTCCTTTAAAAAACTAGATAAACTACGAACGAATCCTCACTAGTAATGAAATCATCGCTATTTATATCCAATATATCAGTGAGATTATAACTCAACCCAAATAAATTATAATCCATAGCATAAAAAATATTGAAAGAGAGGGAAAAAAATGTAACAATTTCAATTTTAAACCTTTTTGAAAAATAACATTTTTACACCTGTGCTTCAAATATTTTCCTACAAGTATATACTTACGTTTGTCGCAAACTTAAAAGCGATTAAACTTAAATTAAAAAATTAAAAACCTTCTTACAGTGTAAAGAAATTAGCGGTAACTTTTTAATTGTTTCCTGTAAAAAAGTAGAAAATTTATAAATATAATCCAATTAGTAATCAATATATACATCGAATATAATAAAAACCTTGCTTTAATCACCATTTAATTTTTTTTTTTTTTTTTGAGGCCCACAACAGATTGTAAGTATATACGGATTATCCATTTTTTTTATTCTAATTTGTAATCAATAAATATAATATCTACACACGATTTAATGAAAAATTTATAATCAAACAAAGGTAACTAATAGTCTAAAAAATAAAAATAAAAAACCTAACAATGTAAATGTATTAATAGTCTAAATAATTCCTTTTTTAAGATCCTCCTTATAAATGAAACATAGTGTGTATACTAGTATTTAAAGCTTTTTTTAAAACACAGGACAGAAAGTACATAAGATATATTATCTCATTAATATATATTCATGTATATTTTTGTTATGAATTTTTTTTCTGCTTATCCTAAGTTTTCTTCAATTTACGATTTTTTTCTTTTCCAGTTTGAATAATATATGCATTCATTATCTTTCTCCCAGTTCTTTTTTGTCAGATAGCTCGTTTTGATAATTAAACCGACTATATTTTCTCTTTCTTTAGAAATAATATATTAAGGTTTATTTTTAGAGCACGAAATTTTACACGTCACTTTAATCCCAGATTTGCTTTTTTACTTTATTATCCACGTCTCTAAATAGTAATAATTAAAGAGAAATACCTAAAGGAAAACTTGATTGATAATTAAAACAAGAGAATTCGTAACAAAAAACAAGTCCATAATGAAATATTGATGGATTTTTTTCTTGTTTATGTTCGAATAAAAATTGCATTAGTATAAAAAACAAGAATATTTCTAAAATATTTTCATGCTTCAGATTTATTTGATTACAATAAATTTTCTTTAAATAAAAACGTGAAAGAAAAATCACGCTATTTGTATATTATATGACACGTTCGAACCGTAATCATCCATTACAAGATATAAACTTCAATGTGTTTAACTTTTGCGATAAGATCTTAATATATATTTTGATTTTGACTTTTTTTTTTTTTTTTTTTTTTTTTTGGGGGGGGGGAGGGTTTCGTTATAATGTGAGTAATCTGGATTATTTTTTCGATTCAATTTATCTTACATAAAAATTTTATTTGGATAAGGTAAAATGTCCTAATTTCGTCCCCCAGGCACCTTTAGGCCCTTGGAAGCCACAATTTTTCTTGAAAACCTACCAACTTTGGATGTTACATTCACTAACGATCCACAGATGTTTGACCATAGCCAAATTGGCTACACCTTTTTTTTTTTTTTTTTTTTTTTTTTACTGACTCAGAAAACTGTGTTTCAAAAGTTACATATCTTTGGCAAAAGCAAAAAATTTGTGCCCTCTAAAAAAAAATCATATAAAACGAGATTTTACTTATAAATCAAACTTTATTTCAAAATGAATAAAGGTACAAAAAATTGTAGTAATCAATTGAATTATAACTGAAAGAAATAACACTGTTCGGCATGAAAATTGCCTCACTGAAAATTGACATGAAAAATTGACATGAAAACATTCATTGACATGAACAATTTTACAAACAATTTTACATTCATTGACATGAAAATTGACATGAATTGCAATGTCTTCGGCATGAAAGTTGACACTTTGTCAGCATATTCTTATGTAAAATTCCCTCCTGCACCAAATATGAGGCCTATTTTGTCCTATCACACCCACCGTTTTTTAGGAATGCCCCCCTATTTTTATCATTTTTCGGTGATTTTATGGTCATAAATTTAATTTTTAGGAAGGAGGGGGGGGGGTATTTTAATCGTTAAATATCTTCTGAGTGGCTATAGAGTTGGAAAATTCTTAAACATGGACATTTGCGACTAGGGATAATTTTTTTTTTTTTTTTTTTTTTTTTTTTTTTGGGGGGGGGGGGGGGAGGGATTTGCCACTAAAACTATGCATTACATATCATATTTTTTTAATCTGTTATTAACGTTATTTTTTTAACTTTATTTATTTTATTTATTTTTATTTTTATTTTTGTTTTTGAGTGTTAAAATAATTATTTTTCATTCTTCAAATCAAATTCATGGTCATAAAATTATCGAACATTGAAATAAATTGAAGGAGGGGGTAATGTATCTAGAAAACGATGAGTGACTGGGCAAAATGGGAGTCTTATTTGGATTCAAGAGGTCATTTTACATAAGAATCAGCAAGAATGGTATCAGAATGATATATATATATTTTCTTTTTTATGCAGAGCAGTGTAATAGGCATTTTAATACTTGTAACATATATGGTACTGAATCGCTTCTTTTAGAAGTTGATGATGTGATCACCTTTTTTATCTCTTTTGGGCTGATGGCAGCAGCAGTTTGCTGAAAATGGTCACCATATGATGGTTGATCAGTTACCATGATATTTTCGATGTACGGGAGACGGAGAAAAGGGGGACGAAGTTGGGACCATGCTACTTCTCAACATGGCCGAGCTTAAGTTCTCGTAAAATGAACTGAACATCCGAAGACTCGCTGTAGGCTACTATTAGCATCTTACCAACAATAGAATACATGCAATGTATGAGAAAGAATGATTTACAGCACTCTAAATAATATTCTACAAAAGACACATTAAAGGCCGGTTTCCACCATGGTTGGTTCAAGCGGTGCTATTCAGAATCATTTGTTGTGGTCAAGCGGGCTCAAAGCCATTGAACGTGGTTGGAAGTCTAGAGACCTAACCTCCTGCTGATATAACTGAGGGGCCAGAGGCAGATATCTTTGTCAATTTTGCATGCTTTCCTTTGAAGAAACAGCGCAATCTGATAAAATATGGTTACAATTGGTGACAAGACCTTTGGCTCTTTGTGTCGGAAGCGTGATTAATGGCTTTTTGAACCTCGAAGTTCCAACCTTGGTGGAAGCCGGCCTTAAGAACTTACCTTTTCTAAAAACAAGAAATCCAATCAGATGTATGTGTCTTGGCGAACAAAACTTTCACTGCTGAATACGTTATACTTCTCGCTTTTTCTACCTTGCGTGACAGATGGCGCCCCTCAGGGATAAGCAGAGAGGTAAAGGGGGATGAATTTGGGGAAGGGGACGAAATTGGAGCACTGTTGACATCTATTTGACATCTTTACTGCACTGTACTTTTCCTTGAACTTCTCATAACGAGAGTAAAAAATAGGCAATTTTTGTGTGGCTCTACAGTCGGCTGCAAAATTAGTGACACATACATCCACACTTTACGTGTATATATATATTAGTTTGGTCGTTAATTTATATCATCAGCTTACTTTTTTATAAATAGCATAACGACTAAGGCTATAACTAGACAAATACTTATTTAACAAAGTAGTATTAGGTGCACATACTTTAAATACGAATTATTGTTAGTGCTTCAATAACTTTGCTGCCGACTGATATGACAAGTAAAGACACATAAGTGACCATATAATGAAATAAAAGTTCATTATTAAAAATAAAGTACCACAACGGAATAACAACTTCAAACAACATCATTTTGTATTTTATTATTTAATGAATATATTTGTGGGACTTCGTAACCAATTATTAATCATAATCATAATATATTCCACATGGTGTGACTTTTGGATATCTTGTGTTGTATGCAGTTTTTGTGTTGTATATATCATTTGAGACATTCTAATTATGTTTTTAGGATTATGAGCGCTGACGTCCAGATAGAAGACGAATAAAATTGAAAAATACTTTTTGACTTTAATGAAAAAGTTTTAAAACAGGGAAGTGTTTTACGTACAAAAATCTGTAATTAACATGTTTTTCAAAAAGAATATGATACATAATATTATTTTCGTTGATTAACTGTCATAAAAAAAAAAAAAAAAAAAAAAAAAAAACTAATTAAAAATGTAATTTCAAAAATATGCAGTTATGTTTTGTTTGAAAAAAATAATAATAATAATAAAAAAAAAAAAAATCAAATGAGTTTTTACTTTTTATTAATATATCTCACAGATTTACAATTTACAAAATTTCCTGTGTTTTCTTTGCCCCTTCGTTGAGATAAAAAAATAAAAAAATAATAAATTACAAATTTCGATGAAATTCAGCTTTTTTTTTTACTCCAAGAAAAAAAAGATAGAGTTAAATGTTGATTCATTTTAAATACGTTGATACTGTTAATAAAAAACATCGGGAAATGTCTCTTGAATATAAAAAAATTTAGAAAAAAATTTTAATTATCTAGAATTTTTACTTAAAAGCAAATATTTGAAAAAACAACAGGAATTCGGTGTTACATAAAGTGAAATTTGTAATTGATTTTGCATTTTATTTCCACAATGCATGGTGGAAAAAAACTGGCTTAACGTTTAAGGGTAAACACCAGATTTGCTTAAATTTTGACCACATAAGAATCTCAACCAATTTTATTAATGAAATTTATCCCCTTTTTATTTCAAAATGACGAATATCTTAAATAAGCTGTCAGATGAAATGTGGCTGCCACTTGAAAATGTATCATCACGATAACTTTTGAAATACTGAATTAATTACAACCAAAATTAAAGAGTGGACTTATTACACAAATATCATGGATGAATTCATTCGGCAGATTGCTTCGCCATTTTGTTTCCATATTTCGGTGATTTAAAATCTGGCTGCGGCATAAAAAATAATTTTTATGACAACTTTTGAAATACTAAACTTATTCGAACCAAAGTTAGGTAATGAACTTATCTGTCAAATATCTTAGTTGAGTTCTTTAACCATGTTACTTTGCCATTTTTCCCCAAGTGGCGACCACTTGAAAATTTCTCATCACGATAACTTTTGAAATACTAAATTAAGTTGAACCAAATTTAGACAGCAGAGTTATCAATCAAATATCTTGAATGAGTTGGCTGGGCAACTTGCATTTCTCCTTTGCTTCCAAGTGATGTCCACTGAAAATCACCTTAAAAATTGAAAAAAATATCATGATAACTTTTGAAATGCGAAGTAAATTCGAAGGAAGTTTGGGCAGTGGGATTATCTTAAAATGTTAGTTCACTGGGCAACTTGTTTTGTCATTTTGTTTTCAAGTAGCGTTCACTTGAAAATTTCTTACCACAATAATTTTTGAAATGTTGAATTAATTCGAACAAAATTTGTACAATAGACATGACTTAGAAATACGTTTGATATCTCCGTTAACCAAATTCACCACCCATATTGTTTCCGAGTGCTAGTTACTTGAAAATCAAAAATTTACATAAAAAATAGGTATTTATGAATTGGTTTGCTTTAAACACTATATGTAACTCTATATGTCCCACATCAATTTTTCCAACAAGTTCCTTAATAAATTTTATCCGCCATTTTATTTCAAAATGTAGGCCAACTTTATAGGAAAAAATAAATCAATCTATCCTTTCGAATAAGCCGGAAGCCAGTTGCTTGACTTTTTGATCAATTCAACTAATTTCCCTTCATGTTTGGAGATTTGAGATTAGAAAACAATTAGCTGACATTGTTAGATAAAATCTGTTGAACAAATCCCCAAACGAAAATCATCAAAATTCAGCAAGTGGTTTTGAAAAAGACAAGTATTAAATTTGAGTCATAGGGATCAACAAGGTTTTGTAGTCCCCTTTTTAAAGGCAACTGGTCGTAGGGACTCGGCAAATATCGTTAAAGGGAAATGACTCATTAGAAAAAGATAAGAAGATTATACTATATAACAGGCGGATAATTTCATAGCGCGTGTAATGTTAGTGTTCACAGGAATGAGTATTTACTCTCTAACAATGATCACTATCTTCTTTAATCACAAAAAGTGCTATAAAAATACAACGTATCAGTGTGAAAAGTGTAGGGAAAAAAGCAGAAGTCTCATCTTTCTATTTGATTAATATAACATTTTTTCCAGTTTTACATACCATTATTTCAATAGAGAAAATTCTGTGGATAAAATCAGTTTGGAAAAGTGAATGAATTTTATAAAAGTATTAAAAAATAACATAGAAATTGGCTTGGCAAAGTAACTATACACTGAAAAGAATTCTGTAACTGACATCTAAAAACTAGATTGGGCTCTAAGAAAAATAGTTCCATGCCATCCTTACAAATTTTAGTTCCTTTTGAATGCGAGTTCTAGAAACCTCTATTAGAATTCTAGAGCGTTTGTCTATGTTATAGAGGTCAAATTTATTTAAAAATCTTCGCATATAAATGTGAATATAAGAGGCTTGTTTTAGCAACTATAA
Source organism: Salticus scenicus (assembly GCA_963930645.1). Classification (NCBI taxonomy): domain Eukaryota; kingdom Metazoa; phylum Arthropoda; class Arachnida; order Araneae; family Salticidae; genus Salticus; species Salticus scenicus. The sequence continues at coordinate 378,444,896 of OZ005648.1, forward strand.
TCTTGGTTTATGACCCAATTCTAGAAAATAAAGCGAGAATTTCTCGTAATACAAAGGATTCAGACTATTCAGAATATTAAGAATATTGTTTTGCCATCTAGAAATGTATAGACTAGCAATTCTCGATCATTTCGACTATTCAGCTTATTGGCGTGCCTTATACGCATAGCTTGGAAATCCATATTTCTAATTCAGGGATTTAGAAAATGATCACTTATTCGTTCTAGATGAAGGTGGCATTTTTTTTTCTCCATGTATGAAAAAGGAGGAACAGCAAAATATTAATATACACTAACATACAAAAAATAAAGCAATATGGATGTTTAAATTTCCTTATCGAAACATTTTAAAATAAAAGTAAATTTTAAATTATTTTATAAAAAGAAAAAGAAATGATAGAGGATATAAAAAGGCATTATTTTCAAATAAAATACCCATACAACAGATAATCATACTAAAATCATTTTTCTTTTTCTCTTCTTTTCTTTGTCTTTCTCTCCTCTCCTTTCATTCATATTTTCTTTTATAATAAAAGAAAGTATCAGATTCATTAAAATTTTCGACTTCAGTCTTGAGCTAGTTACACGTTTAGAGAGATCCAGAACAAGATTTGACCATTTTTTAGAAAACATCTGACTGTATGTAGCACATATTTTCAGCCAATTAAATCTCGAAGAATAGTACACAGTATTTACACAAATTTGTATGTTGCGCATATTGACCTTAACATTAATTAGCGTCTATTTACATTTTCTTCAAGAGGCCGTGCTGTAGTACAGATACATCATCACTTTCAACGGGACAGAATTTGTCAAATTTTACACAAATGCACAAAATGATTTTGTTCTTAAGGAAGCATGCTGTAATCAATATATATGTATAATTATAATAATCAAACAAGAAATGATTTGTGTGTATCTAATTGCATTGTTTCTTACACTGGGAGGCGATTCCCTTCCCTTAAGGGAATGAGTATTTTCGCAATAAATTTCCAAAAGAGTTCCTCAGTGTTTTTAAATGAGTAGTTGAACTTAGATCTGTGGTAAATTAATAGGAAAGTACTACTTTATTTATCTTTTAATTTTTAACTAAGCAAAAAAAAAAAAAAAAAGTGAAACTTTTTATGATTTTAATTTAATTTATTTATTTTATTTTATTTTATTTTTTCGTTTTAAAGGTTTAAAAAAAAAATAATAATATTTAGTGTTGTACTTCTCTGAGATTTTAATCATCTGAATTCCTTATGAAAATTAATTTTAATGAATATTAATTTTAATTAATTATAATTTTAATTAATAATAATATTAATAAATAATTCCTGCTACGTAAATTTTCATGGGAAACTATAGAAGAAATATTTGTGATGGTCACGACATAACGGATATGCAAGCGAAGAAAACAAAACTTTAAAACAAGAAATTTGGTACTGATATTCGTTATAAAACTATTTATTAGAATTTTTATTGTATTTGACATGCTCATTGTTTACTAAATAACAATTGTATATATATATATTTTTAATAGTCCATTATTGAATTAAAAAAAAAAAAAAAAAAAAAAAAAAGAGAGAGAGAGAGAGAGAGAGAAGATAAAAAAAGAAGAAATATTAAGTCTTAATTGAACATTTACAAGTAAGTTTGTATTTATCTAATTAGATTGTGCAGAAATCGGAAAAACCTGAAAATCAGAAAATTCACATGGCAATTTTTGCTTCTGTAGATAATGGAAAATCATCAAGGAATTCGCGTTTAAGCTCAATTGGTTAAGCTTACCAGCTTAAAAAAAAAAAAAAAAAAAAAAAAAAAAAAATCTTAAATTTTATGATTCTTGTTAGGCGTTTCCCTTTACTGCAGATTTTTTTTTTTTTTTTTTTAACTGGAGAATGTCGTACTATTAAAACACGAATAAACTACTGCGTCAGAAACGCCAAATAAAAATATTTGAGATGCATACAGCTGTCTTGGTAGCCTTAAGCGTACCGTATTCAGTGCAAAAATAATTCTGAATCTGGAGAAGTAGTCGTATATATATGAGAGGATCCGAATTTATTTCAACCAGTAGGATTACGGGAAATGTTGGAAGTGCGGCCACTAGGAATTTAGGAATGTTAGCTGTGTAAACAGAAGAAAAATTAAGAAAATGTGGACTCAATGTAAAATTTTCAACAATCAGACAAATAGGGAACAGCGAAATCCCAATTTACAAGGTTTTTAACATTTTTATAAATATGAAAACCTTCAAAGAAATCGAGTTTATGAATGGATTTAGGTCTGCAAATTATTTTAGCTAAATTAAATTTAAAATAACGATTTTTCTGCCAGCAATGTTTAGAAATAGCCGATTTATTGGTTTCTTGTTTGCGGTCGCAATTCATATGTTCTTTTAGACGAAATTTAAGACTGCGTTTAGTTTGGCCACTATATGACAAACTACACTGACAGGAGAAGCTATAAATGCCCCAAGAATTATGCATATCAATGGGATCTTTTAGCTGAGAAAAGATGAGTTCATTGGAAGGCGAAAATATTATTTTAAAATCATATTATTTGAGATTGTTTTTGTTTGAGTTTGCTGTTCCCTGTTTGTGTGATTGTTAGAAATTTTACATTCAGTCCACATTTTCTTAAATTTTCTACTGTTTACATAGCTAACATTCGTAAATTTCTATTGGCCACACTTTCCACCTTTCCAGTAATCTTATTGGTTGAACTAAATTCAGTCCCTCTCCTATATGTACGAGCACTTTTCCGGAATCAGAATTCTTTTTGCACTGAAGATGGTACGCTTAAGGCTACCGAAACAGCTGTATGCATCTCAAATATTTTTCTTTGGCGTTTCTGACGTAATAGTTTATTCGTGTTTTAATTTTCCAACGCCAAGTCTCCTGTTATTATTAATGTCGTACTAAACCTACGCAGTGGTTAAATGGCGAAGTCGAGAAGAGGTCGAAAACTTGCCATCACAATTTCTATCCTCCGTGGAAAAGGTGGCTCCACTATTGATTTTTTTTATTAGGGAAAACCCATAAATTAAAATAAAAGTGAATTATCATGAAAATATTTGGGAATTTTAAAAAGCGGTGCTTAAGGCAAATGCATTGTAAAGCAATCATAGTGCCAACTTTCATCCTGTTTTCTTTTCATTTTTTAGCATATTTTTCTTCTAAAGTTTTTTTTTTTTTTTTTTTTAAGAAAAATCGAATTTATTTTACATAAAATATATACGATATGAAGATAAAGTAAATTTTGAATAATGATATGATAGCAGACATGCTATGGAAATTTATTAATTGCCGAAACGTCAGTGGAGGCCCTACATTGAGACTCAAAACGGTTTTGGGCTGTGTCTGTCTGTCCGTCTGTCTGTCTGTCTGTCGCGCGATAGCGGCCGCAAAATTAAAGCTATTGACTTGAAATTTGGTACACATGTTCATGAGCCCCACGAAATTAGCTGTATAGTTTTTGGTATGTATTCCATTTGTAGTTCGTATACAGGGACACGCCAAAGTTTTTCTTATCATTACGGCCTATGGGAGGAATTTGTACATATCGCGATAGCGGCCGCAAAAATAGCGCTATTGACTTGAAATTTGGCACACATGTTCATGAGCCCCACGGAATTAGCTGTATAGTTTTTGGTATGTATTCCATTTGTAGTTCGTATACAGGGACACGCCAAAGTTTTTCTTATTATTAAGGCTTATGGGAGGAATTTGTATGTATCGCGGTAGTGGCCGCAAAAATAGCACTATTGACTTGAAATTTGGTACACATGTTCATGAGCTCCACGAAATCAGCTGTATAGTTTTAGGTGTGTATTCCATTTGTAGTTCGTATACAGGGACACGCCAAAGTTTTTCTTATTATTAAGGCTTATGGGAGGAATTTGTATGTATCGCGGTAGTGGCCGCAAAAATAGCACTATTGACTTGAAATTTGGTACACATGTTCATGAGCTCCACGAAATCAGCTGTATAGTTTTAGGTGTGTATTCCATTTGTAGTTCGTATACAGGGACACGCCAAAGTTTTTCTTATCATTACGGCCTAAGGGAGGAATTTGTATGTATTGCGATAGCGGCCACAAAAATCACGCTATTGACTTGCAATTTGGTACACATATTCATGAGCCCAACGAAATTAGCTGTATAGTTTTAGGTGTGTATTCCATTTGTAGTTCGTGTACAGGGACATGCCAAAGTCATTCTATCATTACGGCCTATGGGAGGAATTTGTATGTACCGCGACAACCACCGCAAAAATCAAGCTATTGACTTGCAATTTTTGCAGAAACGTCAGTGGAAGGCCTCTGTTGAGACTCAACAGGATTTTGTGTTCCGTCTGTCCGTCTGTCTGTCTGTCTGTCGTGTGATAGTGGCCGCAAAAATAGCACTATTGACTTGAAATTTGGTACACATGTTCATGAGCTCCACGAAATCAGCTGTATAGTTTTAGGTGTGTATTCCATTTGTAGTTCGTATACAGGGACACGCCAAAGTTTTTCTTATCATTACGGCCTAAGGGAGGAATTTGTATGTATTGCGATAGCGGCCACAAAAATCACGCTATTGACTTGCAATTTGGTACACATATTCATGAGCCCAACGAAATTAGCTGTATAGTTTTAGGTGTGTATTCCATTTGTAGTTCGTGTACAGGGACATGCCAAAGTCATTCTATCATTACGGCCTATGGGAGGAATTTGTATGTACCGCGACAACCACCGCAAAAATCAAGCTATTGACTTGCAATTTTTGCAGAAACGTCAGTGGAAGGCCTCTGTTGAGACTCAACAGGATTTTGTGTTCCGTCTGTCCGTCTGTCTGTCTGTCTGTCGTGTGATAGCGGCCGCAAATATCACGCTATTGACTTGAAATTTGGTACACATATTCATGATCTCCACAAAATTAGCTGCATAGTTTTTGGTATGTATTCCATTTGTAGTTCGTATACAGGGACACGCCAAAGTTTTTCTTATCATTACTGCCTAAGGGAGGAATTTGTATGTATCGCGATAGCGGCCACAAAAATCACGCTATTGACTTGCAATTTGGTACACATATTCATGAGCCCAACGGAATTAGCTGTATAGTTTTAGGTGTGTATTCCATTTGTAGTTCGTGTACAGGGACACGCCAAAGTCATTCTATTATTACGGCCTATGGGAAGAATCTGTATGTACCGCGATAGCCACCGCAAAAATCAAGCTATTGACTTCGAATTTTTACCGAAACGTCAGTGGAGGGCCTCTGTTGAGACTCAAAAGGATTTTGTGTTCCGTCTGTCCGTCTGTCTGTCTGTCTGTCGTGCGATAGCGGCCACAAAAATCACGCTATTGACTTGCAATTTGGTACACATATTCATGAGCCCAACGAAATTAGCTGTATAGTTTTAGGTGTGTATTCCATTTGTAGTTCGTGTACAGGGACATGCCAAAGTCATTCTATCATTACGGCCTATGGGAGGAATTTGTATGTACCGCGACAACCACCGCAAAAATCAAGCTATTGACTTGCAATTTTTGCAGAAACGTCAGTGGAAGGCCTCTGTTGAGACTCAACAGGATTTTGTGTTCCGTCTGTCCGTCTGTCTGTCTGTCTGTCGTGTGATAGCGGCCGCAAATATCACGCTATTGACTTGAAATTTGGTACACATATTCATGATCTCCACAAAATTAGCTGCATAGTTTTTGGTATGTATTCCATTTGTAGTTCGTATACAGGGACACGCCAAAGTTTTTCTTATCATTACTGCCTAAGGGAGGAATTTGTATGTATCGCGATAGCGGCCACAAAAATCACGCTATTGACTTGCAATTTGGTACACATATTCATGAGCCCAACGGAATTAGCTGTATAGTTTTAGGTGTGTATTCCATTTGTAGTTCGTGTACAGGGACACGCCAAAGTCATTCTATTATTACGGCCTATGGGAAGAATCTGTATGTACCGCGATAGCCACCGCAAAAATCAAGCTATTGACTTCGAATTTTTACCGAAACGTCAGTGGAGGGCCTCTGTTGAGACTCAAAAGGATTTTGTGTTCCGTCTGTCCGTCTGTCTGTCTGTCTGTCGTGCGATAGCGGCCGCAAATATCACGCTATTGACTTGAAATTTGGTACACATGTTCATGATCTCCACGAAATTAGCTGTATAGTTTTGGGTGTGCATTCCATTTGCAGTTCGTGTACAGGGACACGCCAAATTTTTTTTATCATTACGGCCTATGGGAAGAATTTGTATGTACCGCAATAGCGGCCGCAAAAATTCTCCGATTGATTTGCAAATTGACACATATATTCAGGCTCGGTATAGAAATAGCTATTTACTTTTTTAGGCCTATACTTTTTATGGATTGTATGGATTGTAGACAGGGACACGCCAAAATACTTTACATTACGGCGTATGAGGTGAATTGCGTTTAAACGCATTTTAACATCTTTACTTTGCAATCAAGAAAATTAAACTAGCGTACATGAGTAAGATGTTTAACTTATGTTGTTTGAAGAAAATATGTGCTCTTAAGCTTTCTAATTAATGTACAGGACCTTACAAAATTGTTCTGACAATGTCACGTAGTCATCCAAACGATGTTAAATTTGGAACAATTATTAATTTTAAACTCAAAGTAAGCTGAATAATTTTTACAGGTGTATAGAATGTTTATGGTTTGTTTACAGAGACACGCAAAAGAATTTCGTAGCATTAGAGCCTATGGACAAACTTTTATTTAAGAGCGCACTTTAATGCGTTTATGCTGCATTGAACTTAATAAAATTATCATACATTATAAAGATGCTTAAAATTATGTTTACTCTTAAAAAAGGTTATGTATAGACTAAATAATTTATGGGACCACACAAAATAATTCCGAGTATGTACTGTAATCATGCGAATGATGTCAAATTAGTTTGAAAAATTAATGAGTTATAATTAATTAAGTTTATTCTTATTATTGGCGTTTATAATGACTGCGGCTACTTTTCCGGGATATATAAAATAATTTCGTACTATTACGGTCTATAGTCGATATTTCTTAAAAGTTTATTTTAACATGGTTACACCCCATCAAATATAATGAATTTATGTTAGAATTTTAAAAGCATGTTTTCTTGTTGATAATTGTGGGCATAGAATTGGAAATTAGTTTAAAGGTTAAGCAAAATATTTCCGATATGCTATGTAATTTTTTTTTTTTTTTTTTTTTGTATGAAATTTGGTAGTTATGAAATTTGGTATTTATGAATTTCAGGGAAATAATACAAGACCGTCGTTCATTAAGAATACATATTATTGCGTACTTGGGGGTCCGTAAGTTGTCCGAGAATGAAAGGCAAAACTTGCAAAAATTCAGTGATGTATTCACAGGAAGTTCCAGAAAAATACAGGTCTATAAACCAAGTATCAGCTTCAATTCAACCAGTAAACACAGCTTAAACAACAGCCGTTAACAGCAAAACAACGGTACAAACTATTTAGCAATAACACATAAAGAAAGTCTCATCTAAAGAGGCTCAAAGCAAAGCAAGAATTTCACGAAACTGACACAGATCTGAGACTGACTGCCTTGGCGAAAAAATGCTCCTTTTATACTTTTCTATCGAACACAGAATGTTCTGGAAAATTCTCGTATCTCATAATGAGATTAGAGCTTCCATATTTGGTATATCCCTAATAAGGATTTCCTCGCAAAGGTCGCCAAAAAAAATCGCCAAGGAGGGAAACTGTCGCCAAATTTGGCGCCAAATCCATTTCTTCCCTTATTGGAACTTTTTTAAATGTTTTTAAGGGAAAATTAGGCTATTTTAACGCTAAAACGACTAAAAATGCACAAAGTTAGCATTTTATTAACTTTACTGAACTTCTTTGAAAGAATTGATACAAAAATAAATGCAATTATTTACAATTCCGTAACACTTTATATGATATGCAAATAGAGACATAGCGGGGGGTTGAGGGGGGCGGCAGCCCCCCTCAGGAATGTATCTGATTATGGTAACAAGTCGATCGAATCAATATATACGATTATATAATAAGGAATAAATAAAAATGACCTATTGAATAATGTCTAATGTAAATAGGACGTTGAGGCTCCTGATCTGCAGATCCACTAGTTGCCGAAACGTCAGTGGAGGCCCTCTGTTGAGACTCAAAACGTTTTTGGGCTGTGTATGTGTGTCTGTCTGTCTGTCGCGCGATAGCGACCGCAAAAATAGCGCTATTGACTTGAAATTTGGTACACATGTTCATGAGCCCCACGAAATCAGCTGTATAGTTTTTGGTATGTATTCCATTTGTAGTTCGTATACAGGGACACACCAAAGTTTTTCTTATCATTACGGCCTATGGGAGAAATATGTATGTATCGCGATAGCGGCCACAAAAATCACGCTATTGACTTGCAATTTGGTACACGTGTTCATGTGTCCCACGAAATCAGCTGTATAGTTTTGGGTGTGTATTCCATTGGTAATTCGTGTACAGGGACACGCCAAAGTTTTTCTCATCATTACGGCCTATGGGAGGAATTTGTATGTACCGCGATAGCGGCCACAAAAATCACGCTATTGACTTGCAATTTGGTACACGTGTTCATGTGTCCCACGAAATCAGCTGTATAGTTTTGGGTGTGTATTCCATTGGTAATTCGTGTACAGGGACACGCCAAAGTTTTTCTCATCATTACGGCCTATGGGAGGAATTTGTATGTACCGCGATAGCGGCCACAAAAATCACGCTATTGTTTTGCAATTTGGTACACATGTTCATGAGCCTAACGGAATCAGCTGTATAGTTTTAGGTGTGTATTGCATTTGTAGTTCGTGTACAGGGACACGCCAATGATTTTCTATCATTAAGGCCTATGGGAAGAATCTGTATGTACCGCGATAGCTACCGCAAAAATCAAGCTATTGACTTCCAATTTTTGCCGATACGTCAATGGAGGCCCTCTGTTGAGACTCAAAAGGATTTTGGGTTCCGTCAATCCGTCTGTCTGTCTGTCTGTAGTGCGATAGCGGACGCAAAAAATCACGCTATTGACTTGAAATTTTGTACACATGTCCATGATCCCCACGAAATTAGCGGTATAGTTTTGGGTGTGCATTCCATTTGTAATTCGTGTACAGGGACACGCCAAAGTTTTTTTTATCATTAAGGCCTAAGGGAAGAATTTGTATGTACCGCGATAGCAGCCCCAAAATAACGCTATTGACTTGCAATTTGGTTCCAATATTCATGAGCCCAACTGAATTAGCTGTATAGTGTTAGGTGTTAATTCCATTTGTCGTTCGTGTACAGGGACACGTCAAAGTTTTTCTTATCTTTACGGCCTATGGGAAGAATTTGTATGTAAAGCAATACCGGCCCCAAAAATCCTTCGATTGACTTGCAAATTTGCGCACACGTTCCAGCTTTGCATATAAGTATCTGTATAACTTTTTTTGCTATATTTTTTTATAAACTGTGCACAGGGACACTCCAAAATTCTTAACATTACGGCGTATGGGGTGAATTTCGTTTAAGCGCATTTTAATATCATTACTTTGCAATGAAGAAAATGAAGCTAGCGTACGTGAGTAAGATGCTTAAACTTATGTTGTTTGAAGAAAATATGTAGCTTTCTAATTGATGTACAGGACCTTACAAAAGTGTTCTGACAATGTCACGTAGTCATCCAAACGATATTAAATTTCGAACAATTGTTAATTTTAAACGCAAAATGAGCTGAATAGTTTTTACTGGTTTATACAATGTTTATGGTTCGTTTACAAAGACACACGACAGAATTTCGTAACATTATAGCCTATGGACAAATTTTTAATTTAAGCGCTCACTTTAATGCGTTTATGCTGAATTGAACTTAATAAAGTTAACATACATTATAAAGATGCTTAAAATCATGTTTACTCTTAAAAAAGGTTATGTATAGACTAAATAATTTATGGGACCACACAAAATAATTCCGAGTATGTACTGTAATCATCCAAATGATGTCAAATTAGTTTAAAAAATCAATGAGTTATAATTAATTAGGTTTATTCTTATTATTGGCGTTTATAATGACTGTGGCTATTTTTCTAGGATACATAAAGGAATTTCGTACTATTACGGTCTATAGTTGGTGTTTCTTAAAAGTGTATATTAACATGGTTACACCCCATCAAATATAATGAAATTTTATTAGAATTTTAAGAGCATGTTTTCCTGTTGAAAATTGTAGGCATAGAATTGATAATTAGTTTAAAGGTAATGCAAAATATTTCCGATATGTTATGTAATTTTTTTGTATGAAATTTGATAGCTATGAAATTTTGTATTTATGAATTTCAGGGAAGTAATACAAGACCGTCGTTTATTAAGAATACATATTGTTGCGTACTTGGGGGTTCGTAAGTTGTCCGAGTATAAAAGGCGAAACTTGCAAAAATTCAATGATTTATTCACAGAAAATTCCAGAAAAATACAGGTCTATAAACCAAGTATCAGCTTTAATTCAACCAGTAAACATAGCTTAAACAACAGCAAAACAACAGTACAAACTGTTTATCAATAACACATAAAGCAAGTCTCATTCAAAGCGGCTCAAAGCAAAGAAAGCATTTGACGAAACTGACACAGATCTGAGATTGGCCGCCTTGGCTAAAAAATGCTACTTTCATACTATTCTATCGAACACAGACTGGAAAATTCTCGTATCTCACTCTGGAAAATTCTCGCATCTCATCAGCCAATAGAGATTAGAGTTTTCATATTTGGTATATCCCTTATAAGGATTTTCTCGCCAAGGTCGCCAAAAAGATCGCCAAGGAGGGAAACAGTCGCCAAATTTGGCGCCAAATCCATTTCTTCCCTTATTGGAGCTTTTTAATGCGTTTTTAAAGGAAAATTAGGCTATTTTAATGCTAAAACGACTAGAAATGCACAAAATTAGCATTTTGTCGACTTACTAAGCCTCTTTGAAAGAATTTATACAAAAATAAATGCAATTATTTACAATTCCCTAACAATTTATAGGACATACCAGAGCCTCCTTAAGTAGATGCCCAGCGAGTCGCTCGAAAACTTGGCAACAGTACAAGAAGAACATAGCCAGTAGATGGCGCTTGATACCGAGTCGTAAAGTTCTGTTTATTTCCCGCGATTCAATTGAGTTTCAATTGAGTTCTTCATGGTTTACGTTTTATTAATTTAACAAATGTGGGAGTTTATATATATATATATATATATAATATGCATAATGTATTGCGTCGTTCCATTTTGTAAATCGGAGTCGCCGTGAAAATATAAGTTTTCACGGTTTCCTATTTCAAGACAAGGTATGTAAACTGCATAAGTAATTAATGCAAAATTACCAACCCTCCGGATTTTTTAATATCAATAATATTTTTCACAAAAAACATTATTTTTATTTATTATCGTAAATTCTGTGATTAAGACGAGGATGAATTTAAAAGAAATTATGATATAAAAATTCGAAGGGTTGACACCTCTGTTAGTAAGTTAGATTTAACAAATAAAATAGTTATGCTTATTACAAAATGAAATGAAATTTTTATTTATTGATGTAGGAATACAGAAAAATAACTTGTTCTTAGTTACTTTGAAGTAACTCTATATTGTAGTATTTTATAGTTTTATTCATAAATTACATTAGTAACTTATGAATAAAACTATAAAATAGTCCAGTATAGGAACAAGATTGATTTATATTTTTTTTATGCCACTGTTTTTTAAAGACTTGTGTAAATGCGTATAAAAATTTGATTATTTCAGTTAAATCGATACAAAAGTGTTGGGAATATTGAAAAGAAAAAATAGAACATTTTTATTTCTACTTTTGTTCTTTTTAAAAATATTAAGTTTTAAGATTCATAACATTTTTTTTTATTAACCTTTTACCACACAAATGGAATATGGAATTAAAAATTCATGTAAAAATTAAATATCATGATTACTGATTTGAAGAATCATCAGGTATAACAGAAAGATGGCTTGATTTTTTTAAATAGAAATTCTCCACATCCATACACTCACATATACACACACACACATATACTGGCTAATTGCCAAAAACTACTTTTTTTGGACTCATGAGACCTTAAAAATATAAATCAGGGGAAAACTCGATATCGAATTTTTGGACCGAACATACTTTCATTACCTACGGTAGTAGGGTAATGGAAGTAAAAATATTTCAAGGATGTTATTAATTTATCCTTAAATTTGCCAATCTTTATCAATTTTTTCAAATTGAAACCTAATACGAGTTTTAAAATACAATTGTGAATTTTCTGCATTTGTTTGTTTTTAAGTTATTCTGATAATAAATATGCATATAAATCAATCACTAAAAATAGAAAAAAAAAATGCTTTCTGTATTCAGAGAACCCCAAAACGTGACTTTATTCAAAAACCTGAGTTGAAAATAGAACTTCAAAAAAATACTTTGTTTACATTATAGGTTCGAAAAATTAATTTTCTTTCTTCAACAGTATTCGTCGACATAAAAAAAAGTGTAGCAAAGCACTTTCGTCAATTACATTTTACAGAAAAGAACGTTTAGCTTAATTTTGAATAGCCCTGTATGTTTTCAATAAACTATGTGCACATCAGATTGTGCATTTAAATTTAATCGTATATGAAAAACACCTAACACAAAATGAAATACACTTTCAGCATTTTCCAAGTATATCCGAGATAGACAAACCGACGCGCACAGACCAACCGCTAAAAACATTATTTTTCGTTTCAGGAGACCTCAAAACATGTAAACATAACACAACTTTATTTCGAAACTGTCTATCAGTTTCGAAAGCATACACTCTCGGAACTGGTAAAGCTAATAAAATCTTGAAAAAAAAAAAAAACTTCGTGCGAGAGAAAACTTATACTCAAGAAATCCTTAATTTTAAAAATTTAAATCTTAATGGTTATTTATTTATTTTTTGTGACGGACTAGACAACAGATTGTTTTCTTCTCCAATTTTTATTACTGAATGTTAACTTATCTCATTAATGTGCTGGTCTATTTTTCTTATAAATAATATAAAATTCTCGATTTAAGAAAAATAATTCACACCTAATAAGGTAAAAATGTAACGTAAAGGACATGACCAAGAAAAAGAAAAAAAACACATGATTTTAATAATTTATCATTATAAATTATTCATTCTAAACTGAAACTCATTTAAAGTTCAGAGATTTTTATTTATATAAACAAAACTTTCATCTGATATCTAAATTTAAAAAAAAGTTGAAATTTTTATTGAATAAATATATAAAAAATAATTTAATCGCGTGATAGACATGCCATGTTTTTGCTTATTTAATTTTAAATTTCGTTTTTTAATTAATAATATATTTTTAAAAAAGGTGTTATTTATTTGATTCAATTAGTTGAAAAGCTAAAATAGGTCTTGTCCACTTCCGAAGAAAATTAAACCCTATACTTTTTTAAATATAAATATTTGAATTTTTTTTTTTTTTTTTTTTTTTTTTTGAAAATATTTACGATAAAGCACTTTCACATCATTTTTTCAAATTAAAAGAAAAAAAAAATACAATTTTGGACTTTAAATTGAAATTAATAGCTAGATTTTTATATGAAAAATATAACTTATCTATGAAAGAGAAGAAAATTGTTGCTCTGCGTAGGTGCTGTCACCTAGCGTTAGTTTTGTTTTTTAAATGTTGCCTAATTTAACATTGGGATTCGCTGCGCGTGGAAGGCATCTACTTAAGGAGGCTCTGGATATACAAATAGGTATACAAAGAGAGAGACAGCAGGGTGTTGAGGGGGCGGCAGCCCCCTCAGGAATGTATCTGATTATGGTCATAAGTCGATCGAATCAATATATACTATTATATAATAAGTAATAAATAAAAATGACCTATTGAATAATGTCTCGTGCAAATAGGACGTTGAGGCTCCTGATCTGCAGATCCACTAGTTATATGTTTATTTGTTTAAAATTTATACTTAAAAAAAGAAGGAAAAAATTGATATTGTTAATAACAGCAGATTAGAGACATTTATTAATTGAAAACATAATATAATACAAGATAAAATTACACAAAACCATATACGTTTTGCTATATATTATAGCACTTCATCGTATGTGTATGACCAAACTAACAGCTGTAGAAACACAACTGTAGGAATACACAACTCTAGAAGCTAGCAGTGCGTTCCAAGCTCATTAATGTACGTACTGATTAGTTTTCTGGTGTAGCATGTAACGTTTATTTATTTTTTCGTGTAATTACATGCTGTGTTTTTAATTAATAAATGCCTCTTATTAGTTGTTTTTAACATTTTTTAATAAAGAAACGAGACGATTTATTATTATTATTATTTTTATTGTTTAGCCATTAAAACTTAACAAGTCTTACGTTCTTGTTAACCGACTTCAAAAAAAGAAGGAAGGTTCTCAATTAAAACCGTATGTTTTTTTTATGTTTGTTAGCTCATAACTTCTGAACGGATGCTCCGATTTTGATACTTTTTGTTTTGTTGAAAAGGTCTTGGTCTACAATAGGTCCCATTGTAATATCTTTACGAACTAAAGAAAATACAGGGTGCCCAAAAAAATCAGTCCCAACTCTTTTAACTGCTAAATGGCTGCAGCTATAGTGATAAAAATGGTATGTAAGTCTATCAAAGTGGCCATGCTGTACAAGGTTAAACCGCTTGCAGCGCCACCTGGTGGAAAGTAGTGGAGTTAGTGTTCCTACCTCGAAAACGGTTCTAAAGAAAAAGTGCATTACAAAGCTGAAGAGTATCACCGATTTAGTACAAAAAGATTGTTTAGACATTCATGCTAACGTTTCTATCTCGGAAATGGTTCAAGACAGGGGGAAAAATTGAATTATAAAATTGCAGAGCATCATCTATTTAGTGCGAAAAGATACTTTTGACATTGATGCTAAAAATACAAGGCTAAAAACGTGCATTTATTTGTTCGCAATTTCTTACTCTATACATACTTCAGCTACATTGCTCACGTTGTAGCGTAGCTAGTGAGACATATGCTATATAGTTCAAAATACGGTTACTTGATACTTTTGTGTTTGTTGTAGAGATCTTGGTCTGAAGTAGGTCCCATTATAACTTCTTTACAATCTAAAGAAAATAAAGCGCCATCTGGTGAAAAACAGCGGAATAGCGCTCCTATCTCAAAAACGGTTCAAGATGGGAGAAAAGTTAATTACGAAGTTGTAGAGCATCTTCGATTTACTACGAAAAGACAGTTTTTAGACATTATTGCTAAAAATAGAACGCTTAAAACGGGCAGTTGTTTGTTCGCAATTTCCTACATTGTGCACACTTGAGCTACGTTGCACACTTTGCAGCGTAGCGGATGACACGTATACTCTGTGGTTCAAAGTACTGTTACTGTAAGCGGTCACATCGATTAGCGCAAAGTCGTTTTCAACCAACTTCAGAAAGGAGGGTGTTCTTAATTCAAGCTATGTGTTGTTGTTGGTGTTTGTAAACTTATAACTTCGTAAGAAATGCTCTAATTAACCGACTTCAAAAAGGAGGAGGTTCTCAATTCGAAGCGTATGTTTTTTTTGTTTTTGTTTGTTAGCTCATAACTTCTGAACAGAGGATCCGATTTTGATACTTTTTGTTTCATTGTAAAGGTCTTGGTCTGAAATAAATTCCATTGTAAGATTTTTACGATCAAAAGAAAATACAGGGTGCCCAAAAAAGTCAGTCCCGACTCTTTTAACTGCTGAACAGCTGCAGCTATAGTTATAAAAGTGGTATGTAGGTATAGTAAAGTGGACGTGTGCTGCACGATTCAATCGTCTAAAGCGCCACCTGGTAAAAAAGAGTGGAGTTAGCGACCCTATCTCGGAAACGTTTCAAGACAGGGGAAAAAGTGAATTATAAAATTGCAGAGCATCATTGATGTAGTACGCAAAGTCAGTTTAGACATTAATGCTAAAAACAGAACGCTTAAAACGTGCATTTGTTTGTTCACAATTTCCTATTTTGTGCACACTGGAACTACATTGCATATGTTGTAGCGTAGCGGGTGACATTTATGCTATGTAAAATTCAAAGTATGGTTATTGTAAGCGGTCACATCGATTAACGCATAGACGTTTTAAACCGACTTCATAAAAGAAGAGGTTCTCAATGCAAACCATGTTTCTCGTTGTTGTTGTTGAAATTTGTTAGCTTATAACTTCGTAAGAGATGATTTAATTTTAATACTTTTTTTGTTGTCGTAATGATCTTGGCCTGCAATAGGTTTCATTATGATTTAATTACGATATAAACAAATTACAGGATACTCACAAATGTCTGTTCTCACTCTAACTGCTGAACGCATGCAGCTACACTGGTTGGTTGGTTGGTTGGTTGTAGGATTTAAGGCCGATTGACTCCTGATGTGTCCTAGGCCTAGAGGCGGAACGCCCTCCGTGGGGGTCTTTCTAAGGGGTCCTAGCCCGTATTTACGCAAGTTTCGGAGGAAACCACGGAAAACTTCGAACGGCTAGGTCGATGAGCGCGACCTGGGATCGAACCCGGCACCTCCCATCTACCAGCTTTGAGCGCAGAACCGCTCGGCCGCTGGTGGGCGTGCAGCTACACTGGTAAAAGCAATATGTAAGTATCGATGTTGAAACTTCTGTCCATCAGCTGCAATGCATATTTTGCTCTTTGTTTGAACTTTACGCTGCGCAATTTCCAGCGCAGCGGGTGACACATATTCACTGTAAAGTTCAATATATATGCCTAACAGAATTTTCGGTTACGAATACAGCGTATCCGTCCTTTACATTTCTAAAGACTTTTTAGTTTAACGCATGTTCGTTCAATAGATAGTTTTTTGCTCATATCCTATAAAAAGTAGTACAACTTAAAAATGCAGCATTTGAGAAAAATCAACTTAAAAATAACTTGACTATAATAAAACTGTCACAACTGTCTCTCGAGTGGATAACTTTCTAGATGGAGATGTAACTTTTTTGTTCACATTGGGTGCATTTCATGTATTTTTCAGTGACATAAACCATTTTTTGAGTAATGTCACTTTTCTTCGGAATTGTGATTTGTGAAACTTCCGTCGAACGTCTTCTGATGCTCTGCTATATAAATAAGTTTTCACTGAAAAGAGAAAAATAAAATCTTTTTGTAAAAAAAATAGAACCGACTCCAAAAAGAACTACTATTCAAACAACTGAAAATGAAAGAAAATTGGCAGAAAATGAAACTGTAAATTGCGCCTAAAAGTATAAAATAATTTCCTTCGCCAAACAACCTATAACACTACAATTAATCATAACTTTTGAAGTCGGCGCAAAATTAAATAAAAATTCATACCTTTATTCAATACAAAAATCAAATACTATTCAAAATACACATCTCACATTGTTCCCTGCAAAACGCAACCGAGAACTAATTTGATTCAAGAAAACAAATAAGATTTCGTAAGCAGCAAAAGTTGGCGAAGATGCTGGTATCTGACGTCCTTGGTGAAAGAAAAATCGCAAAATTATCTGGCACACATATTTAATTTCTTTGGGATATCATGATTATTTTGATAAGGTATATCAAGAGAGAAATCAAGAATATGAAACAACACATCGTACAATATATATTATGAAAATATACATCTTGCGTATATATTTTTGCCTTACGTTTTGATCACCAAATCCAAAAGCCATCAAGGATGATAGTTATCAAAGATATACCAAATTTGCAAAGGAAACTCTAACTTCGTAGAAACATAAATACCGCATTGTGAAGAATGTTCACTGTTCTATGTAGTTGCTACTAATGGACCAATTGTATACAGTGATAAAATAATAAAGGAAACATGAAAATGGATCATTCGAAACAACAGCATTTGTTGCTACCGATCTAAAGACAAACCTTTAAAAACTAATTAAATGTTATTTAATTTTGCGCCGACTTGAAAAGTTATGATTAATTGTAGTGTTATAGGTTGTTTGGCGAAGGAAATTATTTTATACTTTTAGGCGCAATTTACAGTTTCATTTTCTGCCAATTTTCTTGCATTTTCAGTTGTTTGAATAGTAGTTCTTTTTGGAGTCGGTTCTATTTTTTTTACAAAAAGATTTTATTTGAAGCTAGTGTAAAGTTTAAGAAAAAACTACTTTTTGGGAACTTTAAAAAATATTGTAAAAAAAAAAAGAAGTATTTGATTTCAGATTATTAAGCAGCCACGCGTATGGGACACTGTTCATTTCATTAGGGAAACGCTGAGGTTATAAATAGCTGAGAGAAAATCAATTGCTTAGATAGAGCATTACTATCTATTTAAAAAGTACCTTTAATATTTTATCATGAATTTTATACAAATTGCTTTAAGCTTAATGGAAATTTTCCTCTCATACTTTCAAAATGATTGTTCTCAAAAGCTTGTCATTTCACGGTCTTGCAATCAGTAAAAATATTAAATTTCCAATCGATTTCGTCTTCCATATTTCATATTTCTTCAAATATTCTGCATGAAGAGAATAAATCTCTTCAACTAAAACTAACTGAAGTGTGCAGTCCTGAATTGGCTTCGTAAGAGGAAATGTTCCGTGAAACTTTGAATTTCTATGTAACTTTTATTGAGTGTCGAAAAGCATTAAAATACAAAACTAGTAAAAAATAAAAAATAAAAGGAAACTGATACGTTCGATCGAATTGATATAAAATATCTTTGTTACATAAAAATAGAAAAAATCAAAACATATTTAATATTTCCTACAGATTTATGTAATTTTGCCCAAAATGCTCTTCTATTTTTATATAAATTTAAACTAAAACATTTCA
The DNA here is from genome assembly GCA_963930645.1 of Salticus scenicus. Classification (NCBI taxonomy): domain Eukaryota; kingdom Metazoa; phylum Arthropoda; class Arachnida; order Araneae; family Salticidae; genus Salticus; species Salticus scenicus. Next base: position 378,463,698 of record OZ005648.1, read on the forward strand.
TAATTTAGTGATGCGTGATTTAATTTCTAGTTCATTCTCTATTTTATCACAAAAAGTAACGTAATTTTAAAAATCCATTCATTATCTGGGCATGAATTAATTTCTTAACATCTTATACTTTTCTTTTATAGTTATTATTATTATCTATAATAACAATCACTTGCTAATTCTCGTGACTCATTCTTAGTCCGGACAATCAATGGGAGCTTTTAACTAGAAAAAATGAAATTAGTTCTGTAAATTTCCATACTTTAGTTTTTTGGGTAGCTGAATCGAAATTTTTATTTCCAAAATTTCTTGTATGTGCCCCCAGAAATGGAAAAATGTGTCTCCCCTCCACAAAAAACAGTTTTTTGAAAAAAAAGCTTGAAATTGTGAAAGTAGACAAAATTATCAACAAAACACGTTTTATTTCATTTTGGTTTTAGGATAAATTGGAAGGAAGGAAGACGAAGCAAAAAACTTATCATAACTTTATACTGTTCACTCACATCTCATGTTACCTTTCACGTATCGCCTGCTCAGCGTTCAAAATTTTTAGAGCGAAAACTCCCTTTTTAAACACTTTCCAATAAGGTTGAAATGTGTTAATGACTTCTGTTTGTCTGTCTGTCTGTTTGTCCGTATGTCCGTCTGTCTGTCCGTGCTCTAACTCCCGTAAATATTTATGCAATTTCTTGAAACAGATATATGTTATTCAAGTTCCCTATATAAATCGAGTTTACACCTTTATTGGTTTGTGTACAGGGATACCCTAAAGTATTTCAAAGCATTCTGTTCTAAGAGAGGTATTTCTATAAACCATATTTTCGTACCTTTACTGTACACAAATCTTAATGAAATTGAAATATGTTATTTACGTTCACTATAGTATGTTTCCTGTATACAATGGAGTAAATGCCACCACTGGTTTGTGTACAGAGACACTCAAAAGTATTTCAAAGCATTGCGTTCTATGAGACATATTTCTATAAACCAAATTTTAATAACTTTACTTTGCACGAAGTTTTATAAAATTGAAATATGTTATTTATATGTACAAAAGAATGCTTTACGTAGAATATAGCATGATTAGCATTAGATTTACAGGGTGACACAGAAATATTCAATTATATTAAGAGCTATTAATAAAAATCTGCTAGAATTGTGCTTTCGTTTACATTAAATATTTCTAATGCATATATATATATATATATATATATATATTTAATGTGAATATGTTTACAATTTTTGCATCTGTCTGACTGTTCTTCTGTCCGTCTCTCTGTCTGTTTTCTGCGCTTTAACTCCCGTAAATATTTGTGGAATTTATTCAAACTGATATATTTTATTCAAGTTCACTAACGAAATATTCTTTTTGAAAATGGAGTGAATACCTCTTCTGGTTTGTGTACAGGGATACCCAAAAGTATTTGAAAGCTTTCTGTTCTACGAGAGGTGTTTCTATAAACATTATTTTGATACTTTTACTGTACAGAAATTTCAATGAAATTTTAATATGTTATTCAAGTACCCTATAGGATGTTTCCTACGTAAAATAGAGTACATTTCTAACTTTGTTGTGTACAGGGACACTTGAAAGTATTCTAAAGCTTTGCGTTCTATGAGAGTTATTTTTCAAAACCAAATTTTAATAATTTTTCTTTCCACAAAGCTTAATGTAAGTGAAATATATTATTCGTATGCACAAAAGAATGCCTTCTATATGATTAGCATTAGATTTACATGACCACACAAAAATATTCAGTTATATTAATAGATATTAATAAAAATTTGCTGAAATTGCACTTTCGTTTACATTAAGCATTTTAACACTTTCTTACAATTTTATTGGGAATGTGATTTAAATTTATATATCTGTCTGTCCGATTGTCTATGTTTCTATATGTTTGTCTCCGGCTCCTAGCGTTCGTTAATATTTTCAGAATTTAAAAAAAAATCATACAATCGAGTTCAATATGAAATGCTCTCTATTTAAAATGACATTAATAGGTCCTGTACAACTAGTTTATGTACTGGGAAAAAAAATCAATGCATTTCGTTTTAAGATAGACATTTTGAAAAGTTAAATCTAAAACTTTCTGCTGTAAAAATCATAAAAACATTGACATGTGTTGTTAATATTTTAAAATGATGTTTTGTATGGAATATGATATGATCAGATTTACAGGACTACACTAAAATATTCAGATAGATTAAAAGCTGTAATTATAATCACACTACTGCATTTTCTTTTGCGTTAAGCCTTTTGAACACTTTCAAAAATGCCAAAGAGTGATTATAAAATCAATTAGTCTATCTATATATTTTTCACTCCTTCTGTCAGCTGTGGGATAGTGTAGGATACTAGAAGTTATACGATACAACAGTTACGTACAGTTAAAAAGTGTTACTAATCAATGCTTGCTGCATGATTTTTCTATCTTGTTTCCTCTACTCCTTTCCCTAGCAAACAATTGATATAATTGCTCAGTAAAATATATGTTTTTAGATGTGGTCGAAAATTAAATATTTTTTGAAGGTATTTCAACCGTGTTTGCTTTTAATTTCATCCAGAAAAGGAAATCGATTAAACGAAAGGTATGTTTGTCGAGACTATTTTAGTTAATTTTATAAATGAAACTTTTATTATAAATTAAGAAGAAAAATACAAGATAAAAAAATATAATATCAATGTTACAAAATGTTCACAAATTTCTTTAGTTTTTTGTTTAACCTTTTTTTTTTTTTTTTTTTTTTACTTTTCCCTCTCTTTCTTTGTTTTTAGATTTTCATTTACATCTTCTTTATTTTTATTTTTATTTTATGAGAAGTAAAAAGTATGAAATGGATGTTTTACATGCTCAAAAGGAATTTTTCTGGTAAATTTTGAAAGTATTTCATCATTCGTGAAGACCATCCATCATAATGTACTTATATTTCATCCACCCGCCCCCCCCCCCCAAAAAAAAAAAAAAAAAAAAAAAAGAAACATGACGCAAATCAAAAATAAAACAAATGCTTTTCCAGCAACTTTCATCCCTAAGTTTTAGTATATTTGAAGACTTTTTAGAAGCCCTGTAAACCAATGGTAAATGTTTTTCATGCTGTAGTCTATGGGGAAAAGTCAACCCCCGTTTGAACAGTGTACCGAGATTTATATAGAATTCAAAAGTTGTGATTAAATTTAAAAGTTCACTCCAAATTATTCAGATAACATTCATTCGCACAAACACTTGAAACTTATTAATCTTTACCAAACTTTCAAGTAGCAGCCTTACATCAACTTCAAAATACAACATTTGAATTACCTGAAATTACTTTCTTTTAAGTTACTCTGATAAGAAATATAGACAGAAATTAAATTTAAAAAATTTGACTTCAGAAAAACTGAAAACGTGTATATAATCAAAAAAGGGCTGAATATTTAGCATAAGAAAATATTTCCTATGTTAATCGTTCACTGGATATTTTTTTTTTTTTTTTTTTTTTTTTTTTTTACATTAAGGAAAATTATCTCCCGATTTCAATCCCCATATTTGGGTATAGTTACATATAAATTCTTGTCTGTGTGTGTTAGATTAATTTTTCTGTAAAATTCATAAAATTTTAACTTTAAATTTAAGATTTCTAGAAAAATAAAATGACAGACTTCCCTTTTTGTATATATACATAAACGTTTAATTTCAGCAGAATGAGATTCATTTCAGAGGAACAGTTTTCATATCTACCGTCCTTGGCGGGGAAAAAAAAAAAAAAAAAAAAAAAAAAAAAAAAACGATAAATTATCGCCAAATTATCTGGTGAACATATTTAATTCCTTTCGAAAATCATGGTTATTTTTATAACAAGCAATCAATAACATGAAAAACAATATTTTGCAGAATATGCTATATGTATTACGAAAATATACATCTGGCATGTACGTCGTCGTATTACGCTTTTGATCGCCAAATACACCAAACACCAAGAACGAACATATATCAAATCTAGGCCCATATTCTGTCTAGAGTTTTGAAATTTAAAAATACGATTTTGTCAATTTGACAGCAAAATAACTTAATTGAACACATGTGCACGATGACTAATTTTTAATTATACCCAAATATGGATATTAAAATCGGGAAAAAAAATTTCCTTAAATTTTAATAACTATTTACAAAAAATCCAATGAACAATGAACAATTATTAACATCGGAATTCTTTTGCTTGACCCCTATGAAGTCAGTGACGTCACACTTCCCTTATGTATATATTCTACATATATAAGAAGAAAGTTTAAGATTTGGAAAAACTTTTGTTTTCCCGTTTTCGATGAAATGACACATTTTCAGATTTCCTTGAATTTCAATTAACTGAAATTGACTAATTTTTATAAAAAATAGGGATTTATTATTAGATTCTGCATGTATAGGAAGAAAGTTAAAGATCCGGAAAGATTTCGATTTCCGGTTTTCGATGAACTTACACGTCTTGAGATTTCTTTACATTTGACTTAACTGAAAATGACTACTTATTTCTTTAAAAAAAGGGTGAATTTATTATTCTGTCCTTTGAATATATAAGAAGAAAGTGTAAGATTCAGAAAAAAATTAGACTTTCGGTTTTTGATGAAATTACACGTTTTGAGATTTCCTGAACTCAATTTGACCATTTTTAGAAAATAGTACTGCACTTTATGAACGAATGAACTTCATTTAATCGAATTTGATATTTGGTTGGACCTTTGTTTGAATTGATGCCGATTATCTTTTGGGTTATATTACCGAACAGTGGGTGTTTTCACATTGCGATTTCCTCTCATTTCGGGAAAGGTTCAGCATCTACAGTGTACAAAACTTAGAGAAATATATTTAGTAAAATTCTGCTGATTCACTTTGGACGCATATCGACAAAGAATTGACGCAACTGTACTGTAATTGAATTTCGTTTACGAGAAAGCAATTACTTTGCTTTTCTTTTCAAAAATATATGGTCACGTTTCGACCACTGGGCGATACTATTCCAAGTAATATAATAAAAATAACAAATCTAAATAATATAAACATGTTTAAAAGACATTCATTTCAAAGTGCAAAATTTTGAATGTTATAAAATTATTTATTTTAAACAAACAGTTGCACTAGAGCTGTATTGTCAAATTTTACTTTTATAAGAAGTACTTTTATAAAAAGAGAATTTTTGAATCTTGTTTTTTTATTTACTTGATTTATTTGCTACTTACTTTTCAGGATATTTTTCAATCACAATCAACCATCGAAATTAGTTTTGCTTACTGTAATTGCAAATTAAATAGAATGTCCCATTTTATAATTTTTACATTTACCCAAAAGCCAAAAATTCAAATTTTCGCAAGATTATATAATTAATAATAATAAAACAGAATAATAAAGGAATTAATTTAATAAATAAATTAGTAAATAAATTCTCGATACATTTATAATTCGATACTGTCGGGGAGGGCCGAAATAAACCTCTATGCAAAATTGTTTAGCTCTGATATGATCTGAACATATCTAAAATACTTCCACATGTATAAATGCGTAGGTATATAGTTTGAGATCAGTTCGACCTTTGATTTATATAAAAAATAATCCGTGTGATGTTTATTCTCTAGTGGAAATGAATGTTGTTCATTATTTATGTTAATTTTTATTGTTTAATTTTAGAAAATTTCATATTTTTTAATATATTATGGACAATATATTATGGACAAAAATTGTATTCAATTTTGTTTTATTAATACAATATGTTTGAAGGTTTTGCAAATAACCTTAACCATGCTTCTATCAGTAGAAGTCTTTATCGATTGAGTCGTTTAAACATGCCGTCTAATGGAAAGAAAGTGTTTTCATTTTCGTATAGTCCCTAATATTTCTCTAGAGAACCAGAATATTAAACCCATTTGCACAAAGAAAGTTCTGCATGTCCTTTAGGGATTGATTCTCTGCCGTGGAATGTTCTGATAAAAATAACTGCATTTTTATGATAATCTGAGGTAATTTTTATTCACATTGCATTCAAGGATTAGTATTAAAGTTTGTAATAAAATACTTAAGAAACACTCGTTATGCGTTTTGTTATCTATTAATTGTGTTTAAAAAATTTAATTATTCATTTGAAAATTAGTAAGAAATGGTAATGTCTTGCTTAAAAATATCTCCTTTTAAAAAAATTTGTTTCAGTTTTGTGTCAATGTGTAGCTTTATTTAGTATCTATTTTTTGTCTACTTATTTAAAAACTAAATATGTTCTCTTATAATTAAGCAAATATTTGCTCTAATAAATTTCTGTTATACAACGTACAATATTTAAGATAAGAACAATAAACTCGGCTGGTAACAGATCGGGTAGGAGACCGAAAGACTAAGCCTTTAAGCTACCCTTTTCTTATGTCTCTGTAGATTAACCTTATTATAATTTGCTGTAAGTTTTCATTGATATCAGTTTCACATTATTTTTTTAACGGAATTATCTGCTGTTTCTCATACAATAATAGTACAACAAAAAAATTATAGAAAATATTGCATATATATATATATATATATATATATATATATATATATATATATACATACATACATATATATATATATATATATATAATAAATTAGGATAACTTACAAATTACTTATTCATTATGTTTCAATAATAATTATTTAATAGGGCTGCGGCCATTATAACAAATGATAGTCTAAATCGTTTTGAAATTTATTACGATAAAATTAGTCACCATGGTGGACGTTTATAAGAAAAACATTCAATGGCTCTCTTTTAAGACATTTTTTATGTAGTTAAAAATTTTATTCGATTAAAAATTTAAATTTATCGAACTGAATTCGAAAATGAACTAATTAATTACGTTAATTTATATACGTTAAAATACATGAACATTAGATTAAAAGAAAAAAAAAAAAACATATTGCAGTGGAGTTAATTTCTATTAAGTGTGTAACAATTAACAACCTATACTGTATGTATAAGTTTGCATTCTTGTTTCAAATTACATACCTTAGGAGGGTATAAAGCAGAATAATAATCTCTGACTTATAATAAATATAAGTAATCATTTGTATGAGAAATTCATTTGGAAGAAAAAATAAACTGCTTTTATATACTTAACTCGGTTTTATTTAACATAACAAACCAGAATGTAACTGGTTAAACAAATGCTATGAAGGCAAAAAAATTAGAGCAAAATAAGATTGTTTTTATTATTATTTCGAGAAGATACTTATATTTAAAGGTATTTCTGCTACATAAATAATTTTTAATATTTAAAAAAAGTACCAAATATTAAAATAGTTGTAAGATGTTATAACAATAATATACTACATTGAACGAAAATCATGAACGCATATGTTGGCATTTCTCTTTATAACTGAAAAAAGCATAGTAACGATTCAGATTTCTATATTTTAGTTCTGTGTTGACACGAAAAAAATAAAGCAAACAAACTTTTTTAAGACGCTTTCAAGAAAATAAACATGCCAGAGTTTCAAAGTCAGCATGTCAGTTTCTTAGAAGATATTGTTCAAACTCCTCGGAATAAAAATCTGATCCTGACGTTATACGCGATTATTTTTAAGAATAAATTGTTACGACTCAACATCTGTCACAAACATTATTGAAAAGAATTCTTTAAAATGAAGAATTTTAGATTCTAGTACCGCCTTTTCCTTTTTCTCAGAGAAGCAATTCTGTAGGCATTACGTTGAATTTTAAAAACAAGCAAACTTCAGCATGACTTATACTATTTATTGAATTTAGTTTTTTCTTATATTTGTTGAATAAAAGAACTGCATTAAACATTTTTTTAGAATTTAGCTTCGAAACGTTTTTTATCTGAACTTTTGAACAAAGGTGATTTGAAATTCTTCCGGGAAAGAAGAGCTAAATTTTATTCCAAACTGAAAATGAAGAACAAAAATATCTTAAAATATTTACTTCGTTTAGAGTGCAGAAATAGGAAAATAACATAACATTCTTCTACACATTGACAAAAAATCTCTAATTCATGTTTCAAATGTAGCCACATAATATATTTAAACTAAATCTGCATATAAGTAACATGTATATAGTTGTCCCGTTATAGTATTATACAAAATAGTGAACATGGTAACTAAAAATTCATAAAGTACGCGATGTAATGTATCTAATGGTTATGGCAAATTTATTGTATCTACCTGTATGGCAAATTTCCTATTTTTTTAGGATTGCCCATCTGCGCAGCACTAGTGCGACGTAAAACCCAACCATCAACCTGTTTCTTCAGGTAATAAAAAACAAAAAATCAGTAAATTTTCGAAAAAGATGAAATTTTCGATGAAAATCATTAAATTTTCATTCATAATGGACAGAAATTTGATTCATGAATATAGAAAAACAGAGTTATCAAGGGAGTAACTTTGCAGTTCTAAATGGAATAACATCGCGATTCGATTCCTATCCTTTTACACACCGTAGACGCTGATGAGAATTCAGACACTTACCCAATTAATCTATCTCTCCTTTAATGTATATATTCTCTTGAACATTTTGAGTACATTGGAAACAAACAGGAAACATGACGTTATGCGTGGTATACAGAAATCTAGAAATATAAAAACTTTTTCTCAGATGACTAGATACGTCTAGCTATAAGATTTACTCATTGGCAAAATGCAAAGTTCAGTAAATAATTTACTAGATCTAACTAAATATATGCTCTTCTTTTAGTAATTTTAGAATGATTTAGCGGTTTTAAAATTACCATTTTTTAATGTTGTTGAAACATATAAACAATTTAAAATTGATAATTGACTTTCTCTAACTATATCTTCATCCTTTAGCTTTCAGTTCACAAGTGCCCAGTTCGAATATCAATTTAATCAGGTATTCGTAGCTGTTAGGAACCAATTTTAAACCATAGATCAGGATTTAAAAAAAGCCTTAATGTGTAAAAAATGAACGTATACTGACACTCTACACCTAATTAGGTCTATGATATAATTAGGAAAAAAAATGCTCAGATCCAAAGCATCATCATATTTTAATACTTAAAGATGGTGTAAAATTGTGTATAATCTTCTTAGAAAAAAAAAAAAAAAGTTTTTTTTTTTTTTAAATCAAAAATGCAGCCTGAAATATATATATATGTTTTAAAATAATATATTGATTTAGATGTACAGAAAAATATACATGTATATAAGGCACTGTCTGAGTGTATGTGTGTGTGGTTGTGGACTATGTATTGCAAAGACGGTAGCTCGGACAGTCACATGATGCTGCCTGTAGTCTCATGATGGTGCTCCTCGTGGTCTGCTATTGCACCTCAAAGCCCAATTTTGGAAATTTTCATTAGTTTTTTCTTTGTATATACAACTTCAGTGACTGTTTGTATGAAGTTTCTTATTTATAATATTGTGTGTATCTTTAAAATGTGTAGTATTTTCATAAATTTGTATTTCACTGTAATTTTAGAAATTTGTAATTTGACTGTATAGTAATTTTGTAAATATATAATTGACTGTGTACCTTTCTTTATCTTATCATATATTCATATTAATGTTATCAAATTTGTGATTTTTTCCCATCTCAAAAGCGGATGTCATGTTATTAAAAAATTCACTTCTAATGTGATTTAAACAGCTCAAGTCCACTTGGCAACTATTATTTATAGTTGATTTTTGCATGTCTGCTGGCTAGCCTGCATGGCTGTGAACTATGATGTCGACGTTTAATTTTAATTGCTTATTTTAACTTATTATTTATGAAATAAATATATTTTATTCACAATGTGTTTTAATTAACAATAATAAACATGACAGAAATGATAGAAACATTTTCATAAGAAAATGTTTCGAATACCTAAATATTTTGAAAGAAAGAGGAGAAAAACTAGAATATCATCTAAATAATTATCCGCATTTCTTTTTGCCCTTAAAGTGTATTTATCCTTTTCATTTAAAAAATATTTTAAAATATTCAGATATATTTTGGAATAAAAAAATATTTTATAGTAAAATTCAAACTTATATTTATAACAGCATCCTCTAATTTCCCTCTAATAAATTTTACCATTACATAATTAAACATGTCTAAGATACATTTCATATTTCTAAATATTGGAAGAAAAAAAATCATCACCTAAAACTCTTATAGAGAACAGAGTAAATTTTAATCCTTCGTTATTTCACAAAGTAGGCATGAAAGAATTAAAAAAATGCAGCTGTAGGTGATTTTTCCAAATTAAAATAATAATAATATTTTTTTTTCTTTTCAGATATTGACTAATGTCAAAAATTATTACCTAGATGTAGATTAGAAATATATAGAGGGAGAAAGAGTATTCTATATTGCCCAAAATTTACTAAAAAAATACAATAGTAAAACGTACAGACATTACATACTACATTCTTCACCAATAATAATTATAATAATAAATTAAATAAATTAAATAAATAAAAAATTTAAATAAAAAAATATAACAAAGAACATAATAAATTCCTGTAAGAAATTCACTTTTCTAATTGTTAAAAAAAAAGGGAAAACAAAGTGTCTGCAAACGATTAATTAGAGTTATAAATTCATTTTTTTTTTAAATTAAAAATAACCAAGATAACACTTTTTATTTGCTGACGAAAAATTTCTTTGTTAACAGTAGTTACATTGACTTTATTTTGTTTTAATTTAATTTAATTTAGTTTTAATTATAGTATGTATACTCAACAATGTATCATTTTTAATACAACCAATTCAAATATTTCACAATATAACTGCTAAAAAACCTTTATAAAGTATAGAAAACCTATAAAAACATTCTCTTAAATATATAGCAAAACATTTTATTTAGTTACATTTTCATTTAGATTTTGTTCTTTTATACTAATTTGACTCTTATGTATTTTATTAATGGACTTTTTTTTCTTAATATATATCTTTGAACTTATGGAATTTTATTATAACACTCTGAAGAAGACTCAATGAGAGGAGCCTCAAGCTAAGGATGATTTTGTAACTAATTGAAATGTTTAAATATGTATTGAATAAAAATGTTTCAATAAGTTTTTTATATTTATTTAGAAAAAAATGCTTTTTTAAGACCAGACAATTTATTTCTACGAGCACTATTTTAAACCTTGCCGAGCATTAAAAATATAAACAGAATGTGAATATTTTTATAAATTTATAAAATCGTTCATTCAATCGTTAAAAATATTTGCAAAATAATTGCTTGAAAAAGTCCCCCTTTTTTATACAAGAAATTATACATACATATATATATGAATCCTTTTCCGAAATGACGACAAATTTTAAAAGTTGCCAAAGGGCGCCATAATAAAGCTGTACCGTGATCTCTTTTACACATTTATTTATTAATTTTCCTACACCAACCGCTATTTAGACATAAAATACTTAAAATTGAGTATATATATATAATCACAAAATAATTAGTTGGCTCATACGGTAGAATTAAAGCCAATATGACAATTTGGCGTGAAAACTGCTGCATTTTCATGATCGATCAGATAAATCAAATAAAAAATAGTAAATAACGCGAAAGTATATAATATACAGTACATATATAGTACGTATAGAGTTGTTTATATGTAACTGCGATTTAAATATATCAGGCTACTTCGATTTTTTTCGATATTGTCCGTTTCGAAACTGTTATCAGATAAGCAATCAAATTGAAGTCCACTTATATGGCATTATTGCAGACAATAGTGAACCCAAGAATTTGCGAGTAAGGAAAGGCGCTGTGGAACGCAGTGATTTCCCGAAGCAAGCTTTTGAGCAATTGCAATGAATTTTCTTTAATTTTTTTTGTTTATAAAGCGATAGGAAAAGGATGATTCTTTTTTAAATTCATTTATATATAGTGACCAGGGTAGCGGTCAAACCTGCTAGTGTGTTTATATTTAAAAATATTTAAGTGAGTTACCATCCATAGTTATACATACTGCTATTTTAGCCTGACCAAAGCTGCATGTAGGGATAGTCATCACAATATGTTACAGGAAAATGAAATGCCAATCAACAATTCTTAAAAAGTATTTATATAAGGAGAAAATCATATAGTTTGCAGTCAAAAAAAGGTAACAGTAGCAAAAAGTTAAATGCATAAAAATCAGATAAAATAAGCCACTTTGCAATTAAGCATTAACCAGTTAAGAGCAACACAATAAAAAAGATTTTTTACTGAATTTCTATCAGTAACCAAACCAACACCCCTACATAATATTACTTGCAAATTTATAACATGTCACAAGATGAAATATTCAAACTCATCATTTTCTGTTCAAGTTAAAAGTAAAACCACTAATAATTTATGTTTCAGTTCTTTTATGCATTTAACTTTAATAAATATGAATTTAAAATAGCATTAAGAAGATAATTTAAGACTTAAATCATTTTAGGCAGCATGGGGTTTCGTTTACATTTGACAAGTAATAGCTTATTTGGGCTAATTTTAATTTTTATATAGTTTTTACATAACTGAAAGCTGTAGTTAATATATTATTTAATATATTTCATTTGTATATTGAATTGTTTTTAAATATTTATTTACTTTGCATTTATTACTCTTATAATTGTGAATGAACCAACAGCTTCATTTTCTATTATTTTTCATAACAGCTCAAATCGTCTCATTTTTTAATTATCTGTAATTTAACAATTTATTCAATGTGTTTAAAAATAATATAAAAGTACTTCTACCTCTTAAGCTTTTACACACTATGTATTGCATTATATTGAAGCAACTAAACCAACTGGACATCTAAACAAGTGTTGAAAGAAAAATGTGGTTAAAGTACCTGTAGATTGTTTTGAGGTTGAGGTTTATGCTTTAGCTGGTTTTATTGCGACATTTTATTACTGAACGAAATATTTTTACTAAATCGAGACATGCATTTCTCAATAAAAAATGCTTGACCTTTCAGTAGGTAGGAAAAGGGGGAAAAGAACTCCGCAGGCGTTCAAAAGTGGAATCGATAGTCAAATATCATAAATGGCCAAAATACAGAGAAATTTTTTACCTCAAAATAATTAGGTATTTTCTTTCATTTAGCTAAAGAAATAAGAACCCAGGTAAGCAAAGGAGGCAGCATGAACGCATAGTTTCATTCTTTGGCATTCAGCACTAGTATTTCACTGCATTCTTTTTGCCAATTATTATATAAGTATTCAATCTATATTTATGTAACGCAGCGCATTATATAAATACGAAACTAAATTTTTCGTATTCTATCTAGATTTTATTCTTATTCTTAAGAAGAATGCATCAGTAAGATGCCCTTTTATTTTTTAATACCATTACTAGAATAGAAAAATGCCAAAATATGTCATTGTGTGAATTATTCTTTTCTATCTAAATGTCCAAAATGATTCTAAGTGAACATCAAACTTCCGTCATTATGTAAAAGGTCTTATTTTAATATTTTAGCATGTAATGCCCGAACAAATGTGCCGGATAAAGACAAATCTATATGCTGGAATATGCATGAACTTCATTTACGAAATTCAGCAAAATTTTTCCGGGTAAACAGAAAGTTTTCTGAAATATATTAAAGCAAATACGCAAAACTGAACAATATGTCTCAATTTACAAATAAAATTAGAACGCTGAATCTTTTTCTACAACATTTGCCAAATATTCTACTATTTTATTTTATTTTATTTTTTTTTTTTTTTAGCTTTTATATCTTTAGTTGCTAAATAAGTGTTAGAAAGAACTATGTTACAAATTACCCTAAACTGTTTTCTTAAAAAAAAAAAAAAAACTTCAGTATGTAGTTTTAAACATTTATTATTAATTTTCGTTTTCAAGAAAAAAAAAATGCCTAGTAAAATTAGTTTATTTTTGAAGATGACACAACATAAAATGTTTAATATATTATCTAAATGCGAATTACATACAGTTACTATGTCTTTTTTGCATATTGAATTAATAATATACATGAATAAATGTATTTAGGCTAATTAGTTAAATGAATATAAATGAATCTTCAATACTGTAGAATCGTTTTACTAAATATATATTCTAATATTTTTCTAATAAGCACTAAAACACGTTCGTAGATATTTTTAAATGATCTATAAAATAATTACATAATGGTAAAATAATTCTTGGTTATATACATATACGCACACATACATATACACACACATACATATATATATAGATAGATAGATAGACAGATAGATGGATAGATAGATACAGGATGGCTTTTTTTTTTTTTTTTTGTTATTTTTGTGTTGCTTTTACCTTTAAATATTATTTATTTATTAAAATAAATAAAGTTGCATTTTAGGAAGATAAAAATGTCTATGCACCGAGAAGCTATTATTCGCATTCACCAGTCTGAGATTAAACCATTGGCTATTGCAAAGAAGCTTACGGTTCCTAAATCGACTGTCTACGATATGTTGAAGCTATAAAAACGGAATGCCACAGTGAAGATGAATACCGGGGTGAAACCCAACTGTGAATACCCAGAGAGATCGTGGAATCATCAAGTAAAGGACCGACTGTAACGACAAAATTAGTAGGAACAAGACCACAAAATTTCGCATCGATCGGTTTAAAAGATTGTTCCCAACATACTGGAATTCTAAAATTATCGTTTAATTTAGAAGTTTTTCGTGGTCAACTGATTCGAGGCAATTACATTCAAAATTCAGTTTATGAAATCGCATTTTCTAGCAGTTACTGCTGCATAACATAGTTTTGTGTATCAACAATATTCTCCAAACAATGTTTCTTAAAAATATTATTAATTAGATCCTTCAGGAAGGAAACTAACACGATGCCTATAGAAAATGTCCTGTAGAAGGCTGAGCGCCACCGTATAGTTGAAGAAACTAAAACTTCAACTAAGTAATAAACACTCCTTTTGAATTTCTTTGGATGAGGAGAACATGGGTAAGATTAGGACCAGCGAACAATGAAAATATATGCACTGATAAATTTTTAATTGAAACAAAATAAGACAATATACTATGTTAAAACCAATGATAATTTTAGATAAATTGTTTCGTAAGCTTTTAATAATAAGACAATCTCTGATAAAGAAATCTACGTGAGAATCATTAGCTGCGAAGCGAATAGTAAATAAAACATTGAAAGTTGCGTCTATCCTCACATATACTACAACTTCATATCGGTCTTACGTGCATTATGCTTTTAGTATCTGGACTTCAGTTAATTCATCATCCTATCGTCTTGATTCGAAGTTTCCATTCACCAACCTTTTGGAAAGTGATCGTTCAATAACCTAGATGACCTTGAATTGTGACATAGAGTTAAAATATATCCGATATATCATAGAACTGAAAGACTTCAACACAAGCAATAGCGGTTCGTGAATCCTGGACATACTGGCTGTAGATAGTTGCAATGTTCTCCTTTCACATTCGTGAACTTTTCTTTCTTCTTTTCATTTTACGAGACGATAGAAGTCTTTTTTGTAAGTCTATAAAAATACATCTGAATTCAGTATTTTTTATTTTCCTTTTCTGTGGATTGAAGACTATTAATGCTAGATTGTCCAAGCAGTCAAATTCACTGCTTTTGGACACTATAGAAAAAAAGAGGGCATGTTGATAAAGACTACTATTAATATATGCACTTATATCATGTATCCAAACTCGTGTAAAATCTAATAAATGCTATCATTATGAATGATATATATATTTTTTAAAGTTACTGTAGCTTGCGTCAATTTATTTTGCCTGCGACCTCCTCTCCACGCAGAGAGCAAGGCGCTCCGTGTCATGAGCAGTACCAGTGGTTGCCGAATACTCCAAGGTAAACATTTCAGTCAGTTAGTAACTTCTATCATTGTAATTAACGAAGTTGTTAATTAAAAACGCTGGCTTTATAAAGGTACTCTATTTGCGATCTTAAAAATAACTTCTGTTATTACATCATTTTGCACAATGACGTCATTTTCCACAGTAAAATTAAATTGTGATCAATGGTGGGAAAAAAATGTTATTGTTCTTATTGTCGTCTGCAAATATCTTTTTTTTTTCTACTTTTAGAAATTTAATTTTCTTACTGGCAATTTCTTTTGTTTATATATATATATATATATATATATATATATATATATATATATAATAGATAACGTAATAAAATTTAATCTTAAAATTTAGCAATTAATAGAACTAAAACAATAACAGCACACTAAAATATAGAATTGAATTTAACATAGAGGAAAGAATGACACAAAAAGTTGCGATATAGGTAAGGAACCAATGAGTTACCATATTAACTTAAAATACTTACGCCGACCTGAAGGATAATAGAAAATTATGCATAAATACTTTTAAATTTAATAATAATTGTCAAATCTCATTTAGGCACTTACAAATTACTAAAGGAATATCCCAATTTTGAACTTAGATAAAACAGTTCTACATCAAAGAGCCATTAAATGCATAGATCCACAAACAGCCAAACGTTGTATATGATTAACAATTGAAATAATACACATCAGAAAAAGCGCCATTGCAGCTGTAATCAAAGTGCATGTAAACTTTTAGAATATTGATGGTAAGCCAAATTGGCAAACATATGTATATATACATAATAATATATACATTAATATATAAACAAGATTTTAAATAAATGAAAAAACTGTTTATATTAAACAAAATACATTTAAATTTAATGCGCATAAGCAGCAGATAGAATTTAAATGCAAATATAAATAATAGATAACTTAATAAAATTTAATCTTAAAATTTAGCAATTAATAGAACTAAAACAATAACAGCACACTAAAATATAGAATTGAATTTAACATAGAGGAAAGAATGGCACAAAAAGTTGCGATATAGATAAGGAACCAATGAGTTACCATATTAACTTAAAATACTTACGATATATATATAGATATATATATATATAATATGTGTACTTTTTTGGTGAAAAATGAAATAATATCTTGTCTGTATAATTTATTGCGTTTATTTTTCTCTTTAAAGTGTATTTATATTTTTTATTGAAAAACATATTTTAAAATACTTTGGATATATTTTAGCATAAAAAAAATGTTTAGATTTATATTCAAACTCATTTATAAATGAAAGAATCGTCTCATTTAGCATTAATAATTTTTTAACATTACATTTCATATATCTGATTATGACAATAAATAAATTCATCACCTAAATTTCTTATAATTAATCGAATAGATTTTGTACTTTGTTAATTTAAGAAGTAGATAGGAGAGAACGTAATTTCCCATTTTGCCGGCGCAAATGTTTTTGGAAACAACAATAGATTATACTTTGCTATTTCGCCTGCGCAAATGTAGCCAAGCAAACTTTATTGGCGACAATAGTAGATTAAAGAATAAAAAGTTAATTTATAACTTAGATTTTTTTTTTATTTATTTAAAGCTTATTCATATACGTTGTTATGGATTTGATAAAATAAATGTTTTATTTTGTTATGGGACAACACTTTTACTTCTCTTTAAGCAAAATTTCAGAAAATTTACTTCTTAAAAATAAAAAAATAAAAAAAATTAAATAAACGGTCGTGTTTCCTTAATTTTTTTCCTTATTATTACTAAGGAGTTTTGAAATAATTACTCTTTCTTTGGTGCTTAATGATTAATATTGATTATATCATTTTTGGCGACTTCATCGCCTGCTCCAGTGAAATGAAGAAGTACGAGAGAGAATTAATAACTGTAGCTGTAGGAGGTTTTTCCAAATTAAAATGATACTAATAATAAACTTTTTTTTGTTTGTGTCAGGTATTTTCGAATGTGTAAAATTATTATCTATCTATACATTAAAAATATTCAGAGAGTATTATATACTGCCTTAAATTAATTAAAAAATTCAATGGCAAAAAGTTGAGAAAAAATTCATTAGAAAAAATTGGTGCGAGATTTTTTTTGTTAATCAACAAGCAATTATATGAAACAAATTCATCACCAAATAGTGACAAAAAGTTTAAAGGGTCAAGGGGTTCATACAGTAAATCTGTAACGTAAATCTGTAGATATTACGACTTTCTTTCTATTTTGAAAAAGAAAATTACTGGTTTTTAGCATATTATTTCATTCTAAAAAATGATATAAAATATTATGTATTTCAATTTGACATAGAATATGGGTAATTCTTCTGTAATTTTTTTTCTTTTATGTTATGTTATGCACTATTAATTTTTCTATTTACGGAAAGGCAAAAATGCGAATAGGGGGGCAGAGCGCCACAGGGGTTAACAAGTGAAGTGATTCGGGAGGAGGTAAAGCTTTCCTTGGGGAATGGGGAGCGGAGCGAGCAGAGAGCAGAGCCTCCTAATATATATATATATATATATATATATATATATACATACACAAACCGGGTGTCTCATAAGTCGTTAGAAATTTTAGAAAAGGGTATTGGTAGATTTTAACGCGGTTTTCAGAAAAGTTATTGTTGTGAAAGGGGATTGATTTGTAAAGAAAAAAAAATAATAGTTATCATTTTCATCGATAGAACGAACGTGAGTAAATCACACATTTCGTAAGAAACGATATTTTTTTTAGATTCAAATATTAACCGATATGTAAATCCTATTCTATGTGTGCACCATCAACAGAAATTACAGTTCGAAAACGAGTTACAACACCGTTACATTTAGCTTTATTCGACGCTTGTTGCGTGAAGGAAAACATCTTCAGCAATACCGTTTTATACGTCAAGTGAGCACCGCAATAAAAACTTCATGTATTCGTAAGTAGGAGGTAAAATAGGAAATAAGTAAGGTTAATCGTAAACCGTGCAGTTTATAGGACTCTGATCTGCCTATTTCTCGTTACGCATGCTTGCAATTGCCCTCTGCTGAAACTTTAACTATTTTTTTTTTTTTTTCCCACAAAAAATCCCCTTTCATGAGAATAATTTTTTCGCAAACCGCGTTGAATTTTACAAAATCTTTTAATATTTATGATTTTTAAAAAATGTAAACAGACTTATGGGACAGCCCGTATATATATATATATATATATATATATATATATATATATAAACTAGTGGATCTGCAGATCAGGAGCCTCAACGCCCTATTTGCATCAGACATTATTCAATAGGTCATTTTTATTTATTCCTTATTATACAATAGTATATATTGATTCGATGGACTTATTATCCATAATCAGATACATTCCTGCTGTATCTCTACATTCAATCCCCTGCTGTATCTCTCTTTCTATACCTATTTGTATATCATATAAAGTGTTACGGAATTGTAAATAATTGCATTTATTTTTGTATAAATTCTTTCAAATAGATTTAGCAAATCAAGAAAATACTAATTTTGTGCATTTCTAGTCGTTTTAGCGTTAAAATAGCCTAATTTTCCTTTAAAAACGCATTAAAAAGTTCCAATAAGGGAAGAAATGGATTTGGCGCCAAATTTAGCGACTGTTTCCCTCCTTGGCGATTTTTTTGGCGACTTTGGCGAGAAAATCCTTATTAGGGAAAAACCAAATATGGAAGGTCTAATCTCACTGGCTGATGAGATACGAGAATTTTTCAGAACAGTCTGTGTTCGATAGAATAGTATAAAAGGAGCATTTTTTTAGCCAACGCGGCCAATCTCAGATCTGTGTCAGTTTCGTCAAATGCTTGCTTGTCTTTGAGCCTCTTTGAATGAGACTTGCTTTATGCGTTATTGATAAACAGTTTGTAATGTTTTTTTGCTGTTAACGGCTGTTGTTTAAGCTATGTTTATTGGATGAATTGAAGCTGATACTTGGTTTATAGACCTGTATTTTTCTGGAACTTTCTGAGAATAAATCACTGAATTTTTGCAAATTTCGCCTTTCATTCTCGGACAACTTACGAACCCCCAAGTACGAAACAATATGTATTCTTAATAAACGACGGTCTTGTATTATTTCCCAGAAATTCATAAATACCAAATTTCATAACTATCAAATTTCATACAAAACAAATTACATGGCAAATCGGAAATATTTTGCGTAACCTTTAAACTAATTATCAATTCTATGCCCTCAATTTTCGACAGGAAAATATGCTTTTAAAATTCTAATAAAATTTCACTATATTTGATGGGGATGTAACCCTGTTAAAATACACTTTTAAGAAAAACGGACTATAGACCGTAATAGTACGACATTCCTTTATGTATCCCGGAAAAGTAGTCGCAGTCATTATAAACGACAATAATAAGAATAAACCTAATTAATTATAACTCATTAATTTTTCAAACTAATTTGACATCATTTTGGTGATTACAGTATATATTCGGAATTATTTTGTGTGGTCACATAAGTTATTTAGTCTATACATAACCTTTTTTGAGAGTAAACATGATTTTAAGCATCTTTATAATGTATGTTAACTTTATTAAGTTCAATTCAGCATAAACGCATTAAAGTGCGCGCTTAAATTAAAAATTTGTCCATAGGCTCTAATGTTACGATATTCTTTCGCGTGTCTTTGTAAATGAACCATAAACATTGTATACACCAGTAAAAACTATTCAGCTTATTTTGCGTTTAAAATTAATAATTGTTCCAAATGTAACATCGTTTGGATGACTACATGACATTGTCAGAACACTTTTGTAAGATCCTGTACATTAATTAGAAACCTTAAGAGCACATATTTTTTTCAAACAACATAAGTTTAGCATCTTACTCACGTACGCTAGTTTCATTTTCTTCATTGCAAAGTAATGATATTAAAATGCGTTTAAACGAAATTCACCCCATACGCCGTAATGTTAAGAATTTTGGCGCGTCCCTGTACACAGTTTATAAAAAATATAGCAATAAAAATTATACAGCTGCTTATATGCAAAGCTGGAACGTGTGCGCCAATTTGCAAGTCAATCGAAGGATTTTTGCGGCCGCTATTGCAGTACATACAAATTCTTCCCTTAGGCCGTAAAGATAAGAAAATTTTGGCGTGTCCCTGTACACGAACGACAAATGGAATACACGCCTAACACTATTCAGCTAATTCCGTTGGGTTCATGAATATGTGTACCAAATTGCAAGTCTTATCCCTATAATAACTAAAGAATAACTATTTATCCATTTAATTACACCAGGGAAACTGAAATAGCGCTAATTCTTAGAATTAAATAGTTTTCTAATGTTTATATTCTTTAAAAATTTCCAAATTGAAAAAAATAATAATAATAAAAGTTTAAATTTCATAAGATTTAAGATTATTTTCTTTTATTCTGAAAACTTCAGTATATGAATCCTTATATAATTAGGAGGGTAAAATTTATATCAAAATTATTATATTGACAAATTACACGTGTTTAGTGAATTCCTGTAAAAAAAAAAAAAAAAAAAAAAAAAAAACATCGTAGACAGTATGTTATGCTATTTAAAAAGAAATAATTAAATTTCTACAGGACAAATTATAGTTTCATTTTAATTACTTTATAATTATAGTAACTGAGAAATAACCATTTATCCTTTTCAACAGAATAAGGAAATTTAAATAATGAATATTTTATTGTGCCCAAAGATTTTAATTTTCGAAAGTTTCTAAAGAGTAAAAGTTCTTAAAATAATCATATATCAAATGTGTACACATATCAAAATGATCATTTTGTAATTTCGCACGGACATAAAAAAAAAAAAAAAAAAAAAAAAAAAAAATCGTTGAAAACACGTAGTAAAAAATCGTAAAATTTCATAGGATGAATAATAGTTTGTTTTAAAATTTTATTTTATTTTACAATAACAAACAAAAGAACTATATCAGTTTAAAATTTCACTAAAGTTTTGGAAATATAAAAATTACAAAAATTTACAGAATTTAAAAATTCTTAAAATTTCTCAATTTTTATGTTTTATTTCTTTTTTTTTTTCTTTCATGATGAATAAATCCATTTACTATCACCATAAAATGAAGAGTGCACTACGTATGAAAATACGAACATTGAAGTGTCGAACATTCATAAAATAATACTAAAAAAACAGAGATTTTGATACAATATTGAATTATCTCTGTAAAATTATACAGGACAAACGATAAATATATATTTTTTTAATTTATCTGATAATAACTTACGAACGTATTCCAATTTTATTAGAAAAGCTAAAGATCGAAAATGTGAGTTTCTAAAGCTTAAAATTTATTTAGAATTTAAAATTGTCCAAAATTTCAATGTTTCTAATGCTTAAAAATATTTTATTTTTAAGTTTGCTAATTTAATAAATTTTTCTTTTATAAAAAAAAAATTATTTCATTATCACAATATAATCAAAAGAATGTATATAAAAATAATTAATTTGACATTTTGCACACGTATACTACATTTATGTACATATATATATATACACATAATGTTTCTTACAGTATTAAAACACTTCGCTAAAATCTTACAGGGCAAATGACAATTTCTTTTGAAAGTATTTTTTTTATTTATATAATAACTATCTAATAACTATATATCCATCTCATCACAACAGTAAAAGTTCAATAACGTTAGTTTATAACAATCCAACTAAATAATTAACTTTGTAACAGCTGTTCTGTTCTCTAAGAAAATTGGAAGCGGACTATTTTCTTAGTTGTGATGAGAATATTTTAATAATGGGAATATCTTAATTATCCGAGATCCATGCACTGAGATACTACATCTTAGATGCAACGGTATTTCAGACAGGGGCTCATCTTAGATCAAAATATTTGTTATTCTAGAATTTTGTGGAAGTATAATGAAACTATAAATAACGACAAATGCATTGATATTTACGAAAATTAAATTTTTATTTATTTAAAAAAAACTGCGGATTTTCAAATAAAAAATTAAACCAAAAAATAGGATAAATAATAGAAAAGTTAAAATATAGAATTGTCTCTTAGAATAAATAATAAAAATAATAACACGCGGTCCAAATATTGTATTTTAAAGTTAATATGTTTGCAACCAGAAAAGTTTGATCAAGATTGATAAGTTTCAAGGAATGTTGCGCGTGAAAGTTGTCTGAATAATTATAAATAAACTTTTGAATTTAATAACATATTTTAATTCTATATAAATGTAAGAGCAATAATGGAACGGGGGGTTGAGGTGGGCGGTATCCCCTCTCACACAAAATTATTCGTCAAATAAAGCTGCTCTGAAGCCTAAATTAATATATTTAGTAGTAATAGTACCCTTTACATAACAGTACTCATTATCTCACCCCTTAATCTCCCATTAGTATTTATAGTATTAAATTTCAGTGTAAGAGAATGTCGTGTGAGTGACACACCATATTTTTTTTTTCTCAAATGTGTTCCAAAGTATCACACAAGGCTTAAGTGGTTTAAGCACTATCTAGAAATAAAAAAGAATTATATATTAGGGGGGCCGGAAAGTAATGTCGTTTTCTTAAGTTAAATTCACACGACTACATTTTTAACAAGTTTTTATTTCTAATCAACAATATATTCACCTTCGTTATCAACAACCTTTTGCCATCTAGTATACAAATTTTCAATGCCGGAGCGGTAAAAATTAATCGGTTTTTCTGTAAAATATGTCGAGATAGCATTTTGGACATCATCAAAATGTTCTAATTTTTTGCCACTAAGACATTGTTGCAGTGATCGGAATAAATGGTAATCCGAGACTGCAATATCGGGCGAGTATGGTGGGTGAGGCAGTACCTCCCACCCCAATTCATTAATTTTTTCTAAGGTCCGTTTTGCACAGTGCGGTCTTGCATTGTCATGTTGCAAAATAACTCCTTTTCTGTTGACAATTGCCGGATACTTTTCAATCAAAGACTGGTTTACTCGTTCCAATTGTTCACAATAGACATTAACAGTTTGTCCAGGTTTTAACACTTCAAAGTGTATTCCGCGTGTATTCCACCAAGCACACAGAAGTGCCTTTTTGGGGTGTAAACCCGGCTTTGCAGTAGTTCGTGGTAATTCATTTCGGCTGAGCCACTGTCTACAGGACCCATTTTTCGTCTCCAGTGATCAAGCGATCTGTACGGTGCCGTTGAAGCAATCCGTTGCATGTGATGGACCGGTTGGCTTTATTCTGTTCGGACAGATTATGGGAGACCTAAACACCAGCTCTGCTTATTTTTCCAATCTGCGGCAAATGTTCTTGGATGGTTGACCAAGGTTGGTTAAGGCTGTTTGAGAGTTCCTCAGTTGTTTGACATGGATTTGCTTCCACTTCTGCCCTTAGCACGTCGTTATCTAATGTTGTTGGTTTTCCTGATCGATGGGCGTCCGAGAGGTCAAAATTGCCTGATCTGAACTTGGAGAACCATCTTTGGCATTTTAGAACGTCCAATGCGCTTGGATAAACATCGCAAATGTTTTTAGTCGCAGCAGTTGCGGTATTACCCTTGCGAAACTCAAAAAGCATACAATGCCGGATATGCTCTTCTGGTATTTGTCTGGCCATTTCAACCCAAATTGCAAAATAAAAAGTCTAATACTTAATTATTCAGAAGCAAATATGATACAATAACCTCAAAATCTCTTTGACACGCCTTCCAAGTACGTAATGAGCTACCAAATGACAATAAAATATCGACATACACAGAAACGACATTACTTTCCGGTCCCCCTAATATATATATGGTTGAATACAAGTATTAAAAAAGGGTAGAATGGTATATGAAAATATACTTAACATTTAAAATCTACGACTAGATGATATAAATAATTTTAAATAATCTGGTGTGTCACTCACACGACTTTCTCTTACACCAAAATTTACTATTATAAATATAGATTGGAGATTAAGGGGTAACATAACGAATACTGTTATGTTAACTTTTGTCAAAACAATTGAAATTAGGCTTCGGAACAGCTGTATTTGACAAATAATTCTATGTGAGGGAGGTTACCACCCCCTCAAACCCCATTTCATTTTTGTACTTACATTTATATAGAATTTAATTATTTTATTAAATTCAAAAGTTCATTTAAAATTATTCAGACAACATTAACAGACAACATTTTTTAAACATATCAGTCTTGACCAAATTTTTATAGTAACAAACGTATTAACTTCAAGATACAGCATTTGGATCGCCTTAAATTGTTTGTTTATAATTTACTCTAATACACACAAAGATCAAACTAAAAAAGCTTGACTTCGGTATTCAGGAAGCCTCAAAATGTGTAAATATACAAAAATTCAAGAGATGAATATTTAGCTTAAAGAAATACATTATTTACCATGTGGCTATGAGGAATTAATTTCAAATTCCTGATCAGCTTTCCTGGACAAGGTAAAATATTATAGTAAATCACTTCCACTAACAATAAAAAAGAATGTTATGGCTTAAATACTGGCAGCTCTGCATACCTTTAGAAAGTTATGTACACATCGTATGGTGCACATAAATTTAATTCTATGTTGAGAACACACGGCACAACCTGAAATACACTTCCATCAATTTTCAAGTATTGTCGAACTATAATCTGGTTCTTTTGTGTAGCCCAGTAAATGAACAAAGAATGATTTCCATACTATATTCAATATGAAACATGTTTTTTCGCATATAAAATATTTATATACGTTTCATTTGGTTTAGTGCACTTAAAAACTTATTATTATTAACTTAAAAACCTATTATTTAACTCTTATTACCTGCTATTTCCCCCAGAGATGTAATGTATTTGAATTCTCTTGGGTGTCCCTGTACACGGACAATTTGCTTAATCTCAACGAAAAGTTTAGTGTAGCATCCTTAAATGATTCCCCTTTAGAATATCAAATTTGGAATTTCTGCTATTATTTGTTCTTGAGTTATGCTAATAACAGACAAACACACACCGCAGACACACAGACCAACCACAAAAAGCATGATTTGTAGATTCAGAGGACCTCAAAATGTGTAAATGTAACAAAATCTCACTTTTGAAAATTTGAATCAAAAACAATACTTTCTCTATTATACATATGTGTAAGAGAAAGTAAGAAACTTGAAATGTCTCAATTTAACTAAGCCAGAAGGAATAGGTAGAGTTCCTTTGTTCTATAATGAGTACTTGTATCACACACTTTTAGTTTTGATAATGAAGTAACTAATCTTTTAGATTTTCTCGGTACTGCCCTCACTACAAAGATTTTGTTTATTCAGTAAGAATTTGTGTCATAAATAAATCAGTTTTTAAGAGAGTAATTTTTTCCAAAAAGATATTGCTCATAAAAACAAATAAATAAATAAATAGATAAAAAACTTTGCTTAGATTTTGTTTTTACAAGCTTTCAGTGCATTTTTTGTTTTTTCAAGTACCATAATGAAGAAAAAAGCTATTTAAAGGGGCTTTTTTACAATGTATAAACAATTTAACTATACTGATGGTAATTCACAAATTTAATAGTAAGTCATAAGTTTCAGTTATATGTAATGTTAGACTAACCTGGTGTTACATTATCAATATAAATCTAATTTTAAGCTTCTTTTAATAATGTTAAAGTAATGATAATTGAAAAAACCATCGTTACATTGCTATATTTAAAAAAAGAATAATGAATTTGCAAGTACATTATCATTACAATCTAAATTAAAACTTTTTAATTGTAATTACTTTTTTTTTTTTTTTTTTTTTTTTTGATAATTTTGAATGTATACACTTTTGGGCAAAACTTTGAGACCACCATCGATTTTCTTTTATTTTTTTTTTTTAAAGAAAAAAATAAATGAATATATATATATATATATTTTTTTGGTAATTAAATTTAAACTTTTACCTAAAACTTAAGATACACAAAAAATGTAGATTTAGAATACTAAGTAATTTTCAAGGGATACAAGGAAGTATCCAACTGTATTGAAGTGAAAAAAAAAAAGACTTTGCGATCAGTTTTAAAAGCGATTATTTGCTTAATGGTATCGCATAAGATTTGAATAATTTTGTGCATGATAGTTAGAAAGAAGAATAGAAAAAAAATATTTTATTGTAGTTAGCAAAACTGTTTATAGAGAGAAGAGACACTGGAAGATATATAAAATTATACATGTAATACATGCGAATAATATCATATTCGATTTTCCAAATTTTGCTTTTTCTATACTAAAATTATTTTCCTTGCATTCTATACATGCTAATGAATATTCAAGCAAAAAATAAATTCGAATACACTGTTAAAAATAATAGTTAAACGTTTCACCAAAATATTGGAGCTTAATAGGCAATTCGAGCTGAAAATAATATTTTGGTACAAAGTTTCACCTTTTCTAGAATGCTTACTACTGAAATGGCGTGACTAAAATAATGAAACATTCCATTAAATTTTTCGTTGCAACTCATCTGTATAATATTTCTCTAACATGGACCAGCTAAGATTAAATTTTGTAGAAACGATAAGATATTAGTGAGGGTAAATAATGATACAAAAACAATATATATTTAAGAACACGGACTCAGTTCAGCGATCTATCTCAGGAAAAAAAAAAGACTACAATTGTTTGATAAGATCATTTTATAGAAAAATGTATTTTTAAAAGTTGCATATTTTACAACCTTCTGAAAACGTCATTTTTAAATCTAGCAATACTTTAAAGTTATAAACAAAATCAACTTTTGTCATAAATTGACTGAAAAACGCAAAACTATAATAAAAACAAGTATTAAGCTTTTTTAAACAAAAAATTGAACCAAAATGAATAAAATAAAAAATAAATAAATGTAATAAAGTCTAAAAGCATCACCAACATGGCGGGAAATATTTAAAAATCGCCATAGGGGTCCTATACTAAAGCTGTCCTGGTTGAGGAAATATGAAAACTGGTTTGTCAAACAGGAATTTTATGTTAAAACATTTCTTTGAATGACTTGGTTTAACTACCATTAGCGTTTCATCCCTCAAAATCTAAAAATAATTTGACATTTGATGAATTAAAATTTAAATTAGGAGGTGAAACTGTTATAAGACTTATAAGTTTCAAATTTTAAAGGTAATGAACAATAAGCTATTTAAAAAAAAAAAAAAAAAAAAATTAAAGCCCAAATGTATCGTATCACGCTGAAAATTGCAGAAAATCAAAAATTACAGAATTTAATACCATATGAAATCACGTGATAATTTTAACACCAAAGGATTTTGCATAATTCCTTTTCCTTAGACGTTTATCTCTAATGATATATTAGGAATTTAATTGTTGCTATCAGAAATAAATATTAGTTTAGTTAATTAAAAAAATCTGATTATCGCATCGATTTGCGAGTTGTACTCCTGGATTCAGAAAAGTTGTCTCTATATAATGGTACCGATTCTGAGAAAATCGGACGGTTACTTCTATTTTATCTGGCTCTTTTAACGGTCTTGCGGCTGCTATTGCTTTTAAATGAAATTTCAAACAACAAATTCAAAAACTTAACGTTCCAGATGAGAGTGAGTGCATAAAAATTTGGGAAAAAGGAAAATAAACAAATCAAAATTAAAATATTTAAGATATTTGAGGTTGAGTTGGTTTTAAGTTTTAATTCTACAGCTATGCAATGGCGACAGTCTGGGATGCATTCCTAGAGATGGTCCGTATATGTGCTATTACAATTTTGATCCTTTACGAAGGGGATTATTTAAAATTGGAAAAAGAAAAAAATACGAAATTTCCGCATGGGTTTGCTAGTTGAAAATATTTTTCTAGTTAAATGTAGGATTTTATTTTTAACACAGTTTAAAGCAATTTGTTTGGACGTACATTATACCACAAATCTTTACATTAGCAAAATATTACTATACTAACATTTATTGTTGTAAGATTACCAAGGCATTAATACAGCTTTTATTTATTTTAGATCGATTGTACTAAGAATTTATTATGCTAGTCCTGCTTTCATTATGATTCAATATAAGTCCACCCTTATCTTCCAGGCAAACTTTTAACGATATTTAGGCCAATTATCTAAATACTTCAGTATAAACCTATTATTTTACTTTGAAAAGAAATAGCTCATATAAATCTTTATTCCTGCATTCCATAATTGTCCGATAAGCCACAATACTAAATTTCAATGAGAAAGCAATTAGATGTAGGGATCGTTTTATAGAAAGGTCCAATTTTCCATTTATAATTTAATTGTGTATTCATTACAGCTCAGTTCAGACGTCACTTTTTAATCGATAAATTTAATTAGGCACAAAATCGCAAACGACTTCCAACTCAAAATACGGTAACGTTTCATTAAATTATTAAATAAACTTTAACTGGATTAAAATTAATGTCTCAATTGAACATGTTGATTGTTCTTTAATTCACTGTGGGGAAATAAATTAATTGAAACGTGATAGAAAAATTATTATTTGTTTAAAGTTTAAAATTAGTAAATACTATTAATTTTTTTACTGACTATTAAAGTAATTATTATTCATGTAGAACAAAATATTATTCAAATAATTACATAGAATTAGCTTAATAGCTTTGCATGACATTGTAGCTAGTATACGGAAGACCACAAAAGAATTAAATAAATATTACTAAATAGATGTTACTAAATAAAATTAGTAAATACTATTTATTTATTCTGTTTACTATTAAAGTAAATATTATTCATGTAGAACAAAATATTATTCAAAAAATTACATAGAATTAGCTTAATAGCTTTAAATGAAATTGCAGCTTGTACATAGGATACCATAAAAGAATTAAATAAATATTTCTGTTTGCAAATGATATTTTTTAAGGAAATAACATCACAATAACATTGAATTCAATGAAATGAAATTAAACTTATTTAATAAGGTATTGAATACAATTTCCGTAGATAATATTTTATGCGAAATGAAGATGTGTATTTTAAGGTGAGTAGAAAAAAAAAATAAATGGTTTTAATTTTTGACCATTATAAAGCATGCAAAAAAATTACCTTTTACAATGATGATAAAAAAAAAATGCAAAAATTTTTTAATTCAATAAATATTTCTGAACGCGCATCGCAGTTTAACATTGAATGACTGAAACTGATGTTTTTTAATAATATTTTAATATTATTTTAATTCTACGATTGACGCTCTGTATGGAGTAAAATAACAAAATAAATTAATATATAATTAAAACATTAATTATTAAACCATATGGACATTCTCTTAACCATATAGGATAGAGAAAGTATTGTTTTTGTGTCAATTTTCAAATTCAGCTTTTCTACAGTTACTTTTTCTGTGTGCAAGTGTGTACTTGTTTTTGAATCTTTTATCAGCACTTTTATCTCAAAAATATCAGAACAATTTCCGAACTATATACTTAATATCTGCATTTTATAGAGATTCTACTCTAAGCATTTTGTTGAGATCAGAGAAATATTATTTGTACAGAGTGTACCAAGATTTTTCGAATGTATTACGTTAATGCGCGAAAAATCTGGTACATACAGTTTAACATATTTATGTTTTAGCAAACAAAATCAAAAGAACATGTATTATTTATATGTATAAAATCTTGTTTCGTATAGAATTGTTTCGTATAGAATTGTTTCGTATAAAAATTTTTACAATACTTTTACAGGGCGACATAAAATAAAGGAATATTTTAGGGCTATACTTGAAAATTGCTGGAAGTGCATTTCAAAATATACTCTATGCTTTTGATATTGGGCCAAACAAAAGTACAGTGTGCTGTGTTTCTATAAATTATGGATAATATACAGGACTATCTAAGATTCCGATTTTAAAAGTTTTTGCATTATATTTTTCTTATCATAAATTCTCTCTCAATCATTCTTGCGTTTTTTGAATTACAGATATATGAATACATTTTTTTTTTTTTTTACCTATCTTATATCAATAATATTACAGGACTATACAGATTAATTTTCATAAATTATGTATTCTGCAGAAAGTGTCAAATTTCTCACTTATAGGAAAAGTTTTGTGAACGAGATGGCAAAGAAACTCAAATATCTCAAAACAATTCAAATAAGGTGAAACAGTTATACTGGATCGAAAACAATCGAAAAAAAAATATATGAATTTATTTTCCCCTATCAAAACAATACAAAATAACTATACAACAAAATAAAACAGACGTATGCATAAGAGATCAAGAATTTCGTTCGATCACAAACGAAGACCAACAGCTTAGCATAGTCTCTGGAGAACAAAACGCTGAACATGAACACAAGCTGACTTCGTAATCTGGATCTTATATATATACATATATATATATATATATGTATATATATATTGAAGATGTTTGTCGAATATTAAAGATTGTAAGAAAGAGAAATGTCTGCAAAACTCTAGATTTTTACAATCCTAGATTTCCATTTATTTATTTATTTATTTATTTATTTTTACAGATTTGTTCTCCAAATCTGACGCCATGTCGGCAAAATATAGCTCAAACTCACATCCGTAAGAATCAATTTATCGCGTATTTCTCTTTTGCCTACAGTCTATTTTTTTCTGTAACAAAAATTGTGTAGTGAAAGGGTATTACTCTTCTCAACCGTAACATTCATTGCAACTAATATATATCTATATATCATATTCAATAAATAAAACAAATTTTCAACTAAGTTTGTAAGAGAGCAGCAAACCTTTCACCGAAAAGTATAATGTATGTGTGTAGTGTACGTAAAATGTCAATATCTCATTTTCAGCGAATTATATCTATTGTAAATAAATGTACTTTATTGTTGATTAATGAGAAAATCTGCTCTTGGCCTTTTACTCACATGGCTCCATATCTATAAATTCACTATTATTGTTATTAATATTATTATTATTATTATTATCATTATTATTATCATTATTATTTACTATTGTTTGTTTTTAATGTGTTCCGAAAATCCTTAAAAGATTTATTATTAATGTAGTTGTTCAAACTTTCTAGTACTAAACTTCATGATAATGTATTCATTTACTTTCGAAACAGTAGTTCATTAATCTGCCTTAAAATATTTATAGTCTAGCTTAAATTTTAAAGTTTTATGAAGCATAGTTTAAATAAAGTTTATGTTTGGATATTAGAATTTTAGATCGTGAAAGATGGAACAAAAGTTTCTCGCGTGATATTACATGTAAGATAATTTATGAAAACAGAAATAAAATTCACTAAATGTTGCTTAAAGTACACTTTCCATGCATTTTTTATAGAATGGCAAAATTAATGCGTGGAAAAAAATACTTATTCTGCAAAAACGATATGAATTATAAATCGTAAAATGTAAAAAAACACTATTTACTTATAACAATACAAAAAATAAATAAATAAACATGAGAATTTGAAAAGTGCGAGTAGGTGTGATTGTGTTTAATTATGTGAAATATATCTGCTACAGACTTCGATACAGCTTCCTCTGTGATGTTTAATAATTTTCCTACAAGAAGAAAAAAACATTTGATAAATTATGATTTATGCATTTTTTTTAAAAAGATTTATTAAATCGTTCTCTGAATAAATCTCCCTTTTACTGTTGCTATAATATGAAATATATGAAAGTATTTTATACTTCAAGAGTTGTACATGATTTTACTGTCTTCTGTTTACATTAATACGGTTTTTTTGCACAGGTAAATAAGCATAATTAAATACCCATTTTCTTTCCCATGAGATGAAACTGCATCCAATAATATGGAAATTTGTCTCATTTATTTTTATTTCAGACAGCCAACTGAAATGGAGACGAGGTTGATAGCAACAGCCTTTGTAGGGTAAAAATTAAAAATTGAATTTGTAATATAAAATGGGATTGATAGAGTGACAGAAAACTATACCTAATTTATGAACTAAAGATTAAATAAAAAAATAATGTATTTTGACTGCTTAAATTTATTTATTTATTTATTTTTTAAATATATGGATTCTATTATAAATATATGACATTATAGAAACCATCAAGCATTAAAAGAGAATAATCGAATTAAAAACTAGCTTAATAAATACTCCTGACACACTGAGTGGTTAAAATCAAATATATCTAAGAACTGTTTTTATTAAAACAGCCAAAGTCGAACTTGAATTTAAATATATATATATATATATATATATATATATATATATATATATATACTTATATATATTTTATGTGTCATTTTCAACGAAATTGATTTTTTTGTTTCACTGTGAACACATAATCCCAATTGATAGTTGAATTTCTACTTTCGTTAGCAATGGATAAATATTCACAATTTACTAAAAAAAAAAAAAAAAAAAAAAAAAAAAACTTTTATTTCGTTTAGACCTCGTCTGTATTCGATTCTTTTTTAAATGTGTTAAGGAAAGAAAAAATGTTGTTTTCTAAATGCTTATTAGTTTCACATCATACACCGAGAACAAACACACACACACACACACACACACACACACACATATATATATATATATACTGCCTCCATCTAGAAGGAAAGGTAGTCATTTTCTGAAGCCCTAAACTAGAAATATAGATTTACGAGCTATGCGTATAAGGTAAATAAATAACCTCACTGTAAATCTTTTGTGTAAGAATACACAACATTATGGAGGGAACTTATTTTCCTCAACCATGTTGAAGAATGTTATCAGCTACAGCTGTGTAACAGAGGCATACAGTGGAACGTTACACAATTACAACTGGTAACATTTCTCAACATGGTTGTTGCAAGTGATCTGCATCAATATCGAGGCAGCCTCTGTTACACAGCTATAGCTGATAACATTTCTCAACATGTTTGAGGAATGTAAGTTCCCTCAATAATGTTGTGTATTTTTACACAATCTTTTTTACAGTGATGGATAAACGAAACGATTGGGAATGTCCAGTCTAAACTTTTCTAGACAATTTTACGAATATTATGGATATTACGAATCCTTTTTATCACAAAAAATCATCGCTTTATTTACTAGATTACCAAGATTAAATATAAACCAAGATTATAGATATTAAACTCACCTCTTAAGTTCGCATTTAGTTGCAGAGATTTTTAAGAAAGTTTGATCACTATAATATAGGAAAATGATCTAGAATAATAATAGGGGTTTTTAGAATTCGCTAACAAAGGGAATTAATAAGGATGACATCAAGTTATATTTACTAAAGACACAATTTAATTTCTAGATGTGAGTCACAGAAATTTTTCTCAATGTATTATAGTTATGCAAACTTTGTGATTTGTGTAAACGTTTCGACTTTGTATTTTTCACATTTCATATTTTTTTGAGAAATGGAAAATGTCCAAAAAATCACAGAATATTTGCGGCTTCCTTCGCAAGATAACTAATTTATTAGTTTGTCAGTCTTTGTAGGCATAATCTAAAGAGTGATTAATTTTAACAAAGTCGAATCAATTGAAAATATATCATTTAGGTGCATGGCAAAAATCTTAATTATTTAGAACATTTTACTTTGTAATAATATTAGAAGATTAGTATTTTTTTACATATGGAAAACTAGGTCAATGTACATTATGAATAAACATTATGAGGTCTATTTTTAACGTAAGAATATCAACTGTTTTAAAATACACCCTGAGAAAAAAATATACCGTCTTCATCTAGAAGGAATAAGTAGTCATTTTCTAAATCACTTAACTAGAAATAAATATTTCCAAACTATGCGTATAACGCACGCCAATAAGCTGAATAGAAGAAATGGTCGAGGTTTTCTAGTCTATACATTTCTAGATGGTGAAACAGTATTATGAATATTATGAATTCTTTGTATTGATCAAAATTCTCGTTTGATTTTCTAGAATTGGATCATAAGCCAAGATTATAGTTGCTAAAACTCACCTCTTCTATTCGAATTTATTTGCCGGGATTTTTAAACAAGTTTGACATCAATAATACAGGCAAACGCTTTTGAATTCTAATAGAGATTTTTAGAAGTCGCTTTGAAAGGGAGCTAGAATTCATAAGGATGGTATGGAACTATTTTAAATAGAGCCACAATTTAGATTCTAGATGTCCGTTACAGAATTTTTTCTCAGGGCAATTAATGATAAAGGAATAAATATTAATGAACCTTGGTATTCTTCTTTAATAATTTTGTAATTTATTCAAAGAAAATATTTCTATGACACCGTATTATACCGCAATATTTCGCTGAAACTAATAAACGTGGCTCATTTTAAGGGAAATATTATTAGAACTGCAATAAAAAGTAACAGCAGTAAATTAGAATAAGATTAATGTATCAAATAGTGACGTAGTGTAAAGAAATACGATGTGTATTTCAGTCTCCAGCTGATTGCGGTTATCAAGATTATAGTTTAAATGTAAAAACTAATTCGTATATGCTTACGATAAAAAGCTCAGCAGAATCTAAATTCCTTCTACGTTCACGCGAATAAGGAAAAGGTAAATTTTACAAAAGTTATTAAACAAATAAATAATAGAAATTATTTAAAAGATCTTCTAGTTTGTTTTCAAATTAATAATTATGCTGTACATAAATACTGAAAAACTATTGCTTAGCATATTCAGTACTGATACATTACGTCATGGATATTAAAATAACTAAACTTTGTTTATATTTCTTCTCATTATTAATTTACCCTTATTAAAGATTAGCAAAAAATAACTGTCGTGATAATAAAAAACAAAAATATAAAAATAATTTTTTGTATTAATTAAGTCATTATAAAAAAAAAAAAGAAAAGAAAAAAGAAAAAAGATTTTTTTATTACCTTATTTTAACATATTTTCTACAACCAAGTGAGGTGTCAAGTTTTAATAACGAAAGCAAACATAGATTGTTAAGTGATAATTATTAGCTACATCCGAAAATGTCATTTTAATAAACGTGAATACACAAATTTAATTTTCACGATGCAGAACTAATAAATGTCAAGTTATCAGACTAGAAAGCGCATAACAACGTATTAAACAAACTAAATTCATGAATCTTGTTCTATACAAAATTTATTGTTTAGTTTCATTAAAATAAATGTAAGGGTAAAGAATAATATTTTTAATAAAAAAGTTTTTTTTTTTTTTTTTGAAACTGTGTTTTTAATAGTTTAGCTCTATTATAACTACTGATAAATAGACACACATTAATAAAATAATATCACAAACTAGTTTTAGCAAATGTTGTTTATTTTTTAAGAACAAATAATGCATCTGAATTTTTTTTATTTTTCCGACTGAGTGAAAATAATGCCTCCACCGGGAGATCTTTGACTTACAAGGTCAAGGCTCTACCAACTGAGCTATCCAGGCCGACAACCGTAGGACATTACTCACTCAGACAACCTTTAGGCAGAAATATCTGGTCTATCATGTAAATAGCTCGACAGAAATAAGCCGCAGGTAAAGGAAAACACCATTAAACAATGATAGAAAGAAATACAATAAACTAAAATTACACAATCAACTGATTGGAAAGAAAATCATATTCATTGAAATACTTATTGATTTGGCAAAACACAATCCGTATTCTGCCATATTATGTAAGTATTTCACTTCAAACAACTAATCAAAGTTTTGGTGCAAAATATTTAAATTAAATGGAGTTAGCAAAAGCGATATTTTAAAACAGTTAAGACTTTCTTACCGACCACTTTTATTGATATAATGTAAACACAGTGATATTTTTTTTTTATTAACTAACTAACTGACTGACAAGCCTACAATAGACAAGCCTACCTACTGCCCTACATATTTTAGGATCTTCATATTCCTAACTCCTCAAAACTTAAAAAAAAAAAAAAAGGTAAATGAAAAAGTTTAATGAAAAAATTTCAAGAGCACAATGATTTCTCATGATGGGAAACTAAAAATCTAGAAACAAGCTGTCATTCCTATATATAAAACTTTTACAAAATGAGATAAGTTCTTTTAGGACAAATTTATTTCAATTAACTTATCATTTATATATATATATAGATAGATAGATAGATAGATAGATAGATAGATAGATAGATATAAGAAGTACTGGATTCGAGAAAATTTTTAACTTCCGGTTTTCAGTGAATTAACACGTATTGAGATGCACTTAATACATGACCACTTTTAGAAAATGTCTGTCTGTGTGTCTATATGTATGTATCACAGAATTTGTGATGCTGTATTTCTCGAATCAATGAACTAAATTCAGACAAACATAGTATTTAGTTGGACTATGACCTGAACTATTGCAGATTACGTTTGAAGATCCCTTGCTCAACATCATCTTATTTGTTCATAATTTTTATACGGCAGTATAAGGGCGAAATTTTGTATGAATGTAATAAGAATTATTTTTATATTTTCAATGTGAAATTAAAAAATATATATATATATCCACCGATAAACTAACTGGCACCATTAGTACAGTAAGGAACACCCAAGACTTAGAAAATGCAACCTCTTCTATTATCTCCACAATACACGCTGCTGCCTCTTCAGCCTTCAGGCTCAAACAATCGGGACGGAAATTCACCTACAATTTCTGGTCCCCTCAACTTAGATCCATGCGTAACCGCTTGACAGCACTCCGGAGACAACAAAAATATATCAACCCCTCAGATCTAATGCAACACAAACTTAAAATCCGCCAACTCTCGGCAACATTCAAAAAACAAATAAACATTGCAAAACATAACGCATGGAAACATTTTTGCACAACACAAACAAACATCCATGGCACTGCACAGAAATTCTATAGTAATAAATTTTTCACACCAACAGAACTCAAACTTGAACGTCCTCCAGCTCTTTCCTCTAAACACAACAACCTAGAATATATCACCTCAGTTCTCTTCCCTCCGAGTAAATTCACCAGCCCCCATATTCCAATTTTTACAGGTCCCATGGACGAAGCCTTCACGGAGGCTGAAATCCGGGCTGCTCTTTATAGCTTTAACGTAAATAAGGCCCCTGGCCCTGACAGCATAGACTTCAGAATCCTTAGACACTCCTTCAATACACTCACATATATTTTTCACACATGGACAAACTTATGCCTCGAACTACAATATTTTCCAGAAATTCTCAGAAGGGGTGAAGTGGTGTACTTTCTTAAGCAAGGGAAGCTTCCCTCTGAACCCTCCTCTTATCGACCGATCTGCCTGCTCCCAACAATAGGCAAATTACTAGAAAAGCTCATTGTCAATAGACTAAATTTCTACCTGGAATCCAATAATCTTCTACACCCCAACCAATTCGGGTTCAGAGAGGGCAGATCATGTGAACTCGCTTTGCAGCAAATTTTAAACTCCTGCGCTCTTAACTTTCAGTCTGGAAAGTACACCACTCTTATTTCACTTGACATTAAAGGGGCTTTCGACAACATCGAATGGCCACACATCCTACACACTCTACAAACACTTAACTGCCCGGGAAATCTTGCGGGAGTCATCAGCTCTTACCTCTCCAACAGGAAAATCTTGATTAACTGGGGCCCTAACTACAGTGTTTTTCCACAATCTAAGGGCTGCCCCCAGGGATCGTGCCTAGGCCCGATCCTCTGGAACTTGGTGGCCAACAAAATTCTTCTAAAAATGAACTCAGAGGGTTTTAAAACCCTCGCATATGCTGATGACTTCTCTGTGATTCTCTCGGGGTTAACGAGAAAAGTTCTGGAGGAACAGGCCCAGGCTGCCCTCTCCCTCTTCAGCTCCCTATTAATAGAATCAGATCTATCACTCTCACCCTCGAAAACGCAAGCATTAACCTTCTCCTTTCCAAGACTCCTTAAACGGAACCCAGTGATGAGGATCGATGGCGTCAGTGTCCGTCATGTTTCACAACTAAAAATATTGGGAATCACAATAGATAGAAACCTAAACTGGCTGGCACACATACAAGACCTAAAAATAAAAACTTCTAAAATCTTCCACAATTCAGCAAAAATGGCAGGGAAGAGGTGGGGTATATCCACCTTCTTCCTAAAAACCTGGTATAAAATAGTAATAGAAAAGATCCTAACCTACGGCGCTGGCATTTGGGGGGGCAACCTCACCAAAGCAGCGTCGAATAAACTTAACTCAATACAGAGAATGTTTTTGGTCCAAATCTCTAGAGGTTACAAAACAATCTCTACTGATGCCCTCACAGTCATCACTGGTATTCCACATGCTCACCTCCAATTAAAATACAACTTTAACAAAACTAACGTCCTGCAATTAAATAATTCCATTCTCACAGGCACTCTCCTCCCTAATATTCGTGTCCAACAGCTTTCTAACAGCTGGCAAATACACCCAGCACAGAATGCTGCTTCCCTTTTCATAAATTGTGCAAAAAACAGCTTCTCCCCGTCTGCTCAACTGGCGATCTACACTGATGGCTCCAAAACCGATCATGGAGTGGGAGCTGCACTCTGCGTTTTAAACAATAACAAAGTTCTCCATCAGTGGGCAGGCAAGCTCGCAGACCACAATTCGGTCTTGATGGACTCTTTGCCATCCTGAAGGCAGTTGAGTGGTCAGAAAATAACTCTCCAGACTACAATCAAATCTCAATCTTCAGTGACAGCCTCTCGAGCCTGCAGTCCATAGCTCGCCACAAGAGCAGACACCCACAAGTAACTGAAATTAAAATAAAGCTCTCAAAATTAAAAACTAAAATCTCCCTGGCACACGTTTCTGCCCATAAGGGGGTCGTCGGAAATGAACTAGCGGACTCTCTTGCAAAATCAGCAACAGAATCTAGTGACATAGCCTATTCACTCCCAGCTCCCCCTTCCTTCATAAAATATCACCTAAATCAAAAACTAATTAATGACTGGCAGAGTCTCTGGAGTGTGCCTCCAAAAGGGAGATACACTCACGAGCTAATACCAAATGTCTCACTCAATATTTGGGACCTCTCTCCGGAAATCTCTGCATTTCTGTCAGGTCATGGCCCCTTCCCCAAATACCTCCACAGATTTCATTGCCGACGATCACCCTTATGTTCATGCGGTGAGGAGGGGACTGCACAACATTACAACTTTCACTGTCAACTTACAATACCTTACCATTTAAGGAACCCTTATCCTAGACCCGCAACCTGGCTGAACAATATAATAACTAGAAAGCCCCTACGGCTCAAATTAAAGCGCATCTATGCCTTCCTTCAAGATTTATCAAATTCAACAAACTAAATTCCTTCTCTATCTTTCCTTAATTTTTCCTCCTCTCCTACATGGCGAATACTGGTCATGTCTGATGCTACAGAATTCCACTGAAGTGCTCTCGGAAAGCAATCATCCTGCGCATGATGTTGCTAACCAACATTGTTCTTAGGGTGTTTGGGCTTCATTTAAAGACTGCGAGAACATTGTATAAAGACTGTGAAATTTGTACATTACCTGAATGAACTTTGTAATTAGACTTCCACTTGGCACCGGTCCTCTTTCACTTTCATGCAACTTTGTCGCCTTTTGTCGCGGGAGAGCTCTGCTCTGGCGACCTTTGTATTTTTTTTTTTCCTTTCTTTTCTTTTTTTTTTTTTTTTTTTTTTGTTATTTGCTATGCAATAAACAACGGGGGAGGCTTAACCTTTGGAGACGGGCTCTTCTGAATCTCTACAGTGGCTTTGGAGCCCCTCTCTAAAGGTTAAATCGCTCAAAACCACTGCATAGTGGTGAGCGGCTTCTTTCCGTCTTAGAATCTTAGAATAGTAACAGTCAACTAAGAAATTTTTTTCGTATATGTAGGATCTCACTATTATGGAAAAGTGTAAACTATCAGTATGCGCATCTTTTAAAAGAACTCGTCTATAGCTTCAAAAAGAAGTGGTTGTATCATAGTTCTGTGATAATTGAAAACAAAAATATCGATTTTATTTTTTCACTTTTTAACCAAAAAAAAAAAAAAAAAAAAAAAAAAAAGAATTTTTTCAGGTGTTGCCACAAAATTTATTTTCTTTGAACATTTAAGTGCTACATTTCTTTGAGATGAATATCGTCTGCATTAATCAGGGAAAATGATTTCATTAAACAATAATTGTAATAAATAATTTGTATTTCTATAGGAAAATACACTCATGGACAAAAAAATTAGCGCACCAAGAAGGAGTCATCAAAATGAAACGAAATTTTACATACGTAATGACTACTTTGATATAAGTAAATGATTAGAAAATCAAAGAAAAAAGATAATTTATTTCAGAGAAAAAGGCAAAAGAACGGAGGATTTAATACCCTGTTGGACCCCCTCTAGCGCGAATGCACGATGCGATACGATCGGGCATTGAGGCATACAAGTTCTGTATGATGTCTTGAGAAATTTCGTTCCATATTTGCTGTAACCTTGCCTCTAGTTCGTTCAAACTCGTGGGATGGCCAACTCGCCGTCCCAAATGATCCCAGATATGCTCGATTGGAGACAAATCTGGGGATCGGGCAGGCCAAGGAAGGGTATTCACAGTGCGGAGAGAGGCTTGTGACAGCCTTGCCATGTGAGGCTGAGCATTGTGTTGTTGAAAAATGGCTCATGGAAGCCGTTGCATGAGTGGCAACACATGTGGTTGCAGGATGTCATGAACATACCGCTGGGCTGTCATGGTGCCATGGATCAATACTAGGGATGACCGTGTATTGTAGGCAATGGCACCTCATACCATCACACCAGCTGTGGGAGCGGTGTGTCGCTGTAAAGCAAAGGCAGGATTGTGGCGTTCACCACGGGGTCTCCACACACGAACACGATTGTTATCACTGCTGAGATTGAATCTGGATT
The DNA here is from genome assembly GCA_963930645.1 of Salticus scenicus. Classification (NCBI taxonomy): domain Eukaryota; kingdom Metazoa; phylum Arthropoda; class Arachnida; order Araneae; family Salticidae; genus Salticus; species Salticus scenicus. Next base: position 378,505,201 of record OZ005648.1, read on the forward strand.
CGTCGCTAAAAACGACCTAGTTCCATTCCGCTGCAGTCCAGTTTCATAGTGTGCGGCAAAACTCCAAACGGAGGCGTCGATGGGCAGCACACGTAATGGGCGCCGCGATACCGAATGTCCTTCAGCCAGGCGCCTTCGTATGGTTCGAGAAGACACAGGTGCCCCTAGTGAAGGTGCTACCTGTGCCTGGATGGCGGCCGATGAAACAGTTGGCTGCACGCGTGCATTTCTTAGGATGTGGCGGTCTTTTCGACGACTGGTCTGTCGAGAGCGTCCTGAGTCTGATCTTCGTGTACATGACATCTCTCGGGTCCACTGGTCCCAACACCTCCTCACAACACAATCAGAGCGGCCTAATTGACGATGCTACTCGCCTAGCCTACCACCCAGCTTCCATCATGCCGATGATTCTCCCTCTCTCAAACTGCGACAGCTGCTCATATTGTCTTCGAAAACGACGTAATGGCATGTCTACCTCAGCTCTTCCGATTCAGCACACTCAAATAAGCTTTGGTTGCCTTTTTTATACTGCACAGAGAACGACGTTAAACGCCCTCTACCGGCTATACGTAATGCGCAATCACGCTGCATTTCTAATCATTTGCATATCTCGCCGACACGTACCTTAATGCCAAATTTCGTTACGATCCCGCAATTATTTCTTGGTGCGCTAATTTTTTTGTCCATGAGTGTATACAAGAAAATCTTTTTGGTGGCCACAACATTCTAGTTAAATTTCAAATTCTCAACAACTTTTATTCTCTTAGAATAAATACAACGCTTGAAAACATTAAATATTAACATTTTATGTCATCTAACTAAAAATGACCAAGAAATAAAATAATCATAATAATAATAATAATAATAAACTCTGTCAAAATAAGTATATTATTTTTATTACATTATATTTATTTTTTTACAGCAATGCATTTTTAAAATAGAGATATATTTATCAGCTTCATTTAACTTCTTTTTGAGCCGTTTTCTCATAACTAATCCACAAAACAATTTTCAGTCAAATATATATTTTTTTCTCGTAATATGACACGAATTATTTAATGAAAAATTTGTTTATTTAAATTAAAAATAGTCCTTTACATTTTTAAACACAATAATTACATAAAACATGTAAGCGAGTTTATTCGATGAAATATTTTAAGGTTTATAACATTATTAAATTTGATTAACGCAGTTTTTCGTCTCCTGCTTACATCATTAAAATATATAATTTCTGGAGCTCAGATGTTTATCTTTTGAAAATAAACTACAGAATTTTTTTAATTTGTTTTAAGAAGAATCTTGTAATGATAATTTTACATTATTTTTTTCTCTTTCGCAAAATTATGATACAAATAATTTCCCTTCATTATCGTCATTTATCTTTTTCGTTTTTACTTTTTATCAGTACATGCCGTTCTCGAAATTTTAGTTACATATCTTTTTATAATCCTAATGATGCATAGACTCTAAAAGTAAAAGTGCAAGACTTTTAGTCTAATTTTTAGTTAATGATTATAAAATCTCATTCTTGCAAGACTGGTAATTATATATTTATTTTAAATCTGATTATAGAAATTTTAATCTCAAATATGATTTACCATTAATAACGGTAAATTCTAAAGTAAGTTTATTGTTTGAAAGCAGAAAGAGAAGTTTTTTTTTTTTTTTTTTTAAATATATATAGGTACATTTTTTTTTTTTTTTTTTTTCAGGTTTAGTTATGGGGTAAAATCATTGCTTAAAGAATTATTTCGTTCCAGTTATAGTAAAATGACGTGTATAACATTCAGTTAAAATATTGAATATGTATAATTCAATAAATTATTTGTCCATTTACTATTTCCTGTCTCTCATGATTTAAAAAAGGTGTATTTTAGTTTTTTTTAAAATAAAAAGCAAATATGGTTGGAGTTGCGTGGATAATTTCGATTTACTTCACTAGGTTCTTAAATCAGGGTAGAATGCTGTCCATGGTTGTCTTTCGAAGAGGTCCTAGTTTGAATATGCGCGTGTTCTGAAGCAAACCACGGCCAACTTTGAATGGTAAAGCCGACAAATGTGACCTGGGGTCGAACATGTCACCTCTCGTCATCCTCCTGCGAATACAGAAGCTCTTAGCACTGGTATTAAGAAAAAAAAGTAGAGAGTTATTAAAGAGTTATTAAAAAATAGTATTAAGAAAAAAAAAAGTTTATTAATTATGATTACTAAATTAACTTAAACTTTCAATAACAAATGTAAAAAAATGTTTAAAGCAACGTAATTTTTGTTTTCAAAATCTCAGTTCTGTTTATTAAACTAAGTTATGATACAGTATTTATACTGTATTATTCTTCAGTGTAATAAACGGTAAGTTCCTAAATTCAGAACAGTACGTTCCTTTAGTTTCATAAACAGTAGTTCCTAAATGCATACACATTATTTAGTGTTTTCAAGAGGAAGTTTAGAAAAAAAAAAATCATACACAAACAAATTTTATTTTGATTTGATGTATTCGACATCATGATTGTGAACGCCGCACCTCTGATTTCGAGAGTATTCCAAAACAAGAACTGAAAAGTTTGGTACGAAAATTGGCAACGTGTGTGCGTATGTGAATCAAGATGGACTAACGTTCCATTCTATATGTTTTTTTAGAAAATACTTTATTTGATGTTAATTTATGTGTTCGTTATGTATTTTATGTTTGTGCCGTAAGTAAAAGTAAAATCTTTAAAAGTAAACAAAGCGTGATCAGTGTCTTAATGTGTCTCGAGATGATTTTACAGGAAGAAAAGAACCAGGTGCGAAAAAGAAGTCGCCACAATGATGAATAGTACATACTTACCGTTAGAAAATCGTTTGATAAAACAGAATATTTATTACGATTCGAATAACCAATTTTCATTATGCTTACATATGTTATATTTGTTTTTGAAATCATTATGTGTCATAGATAAGAAAATCTGGAGTGACTCCACTCGACTTTCCGAACATTGAGTAACTAACAGTTTTGTAGATAAAATAAAGAAAGAGGAGTTGCTAAACAAACAAAAAAGAGAAAAAACATAACAGAGTGTTTGAGTATTTTTCTCCATATATCACACGAGGTTTTATTTAACGCTACTGAACTTTGAGCCCTTAGATCATAAAGATAAAGAATTTTTCGTTGTGTCCCTGTAAAAATCTATAAATGCTAGATTCACCAAAATGCTTATAGTTAGTGCAACAGTGATTTATAATATTCATACAAATTTTCCGCTCAATTGAATAAGGCGTTTAGATGCTATCGCTGGTCTCATAGGCCATAAAGATAAAGAATTTTTCTTTGTGTCCCTGTAAAAAAATAGTAAGTGCTAGATTCACCAAAATCTATACAGTTGGTTCAAATGTGACCTATAACATGTGTACAAATTCTTTGCTGAGATTAATAAGGCGTTTAGACGCTATCACACTTTTAAAAATTTGGCAAATAATATTTCTTTGTGTCCCTGTAAAAAAACTATAAGTGCTAGATTCTCCAAAATCTATACAGATTGAGTATCTGTGACCTATAATATGTGTATAAAGTTTTTGCTCAATTGAATAAGGCGTTTAGATGCTATCGCACTTTTAAGATTTTGGTCCCTTGGCCATAATGATAAAGAATTTTTCTTTGTGTCCCTGTAAAAAAACTATAAGTGCTAGATTCACCAAAATCTATAGGGTTCGTACTATGGTGACTTACAATATACGTACCAACTTTCAGCTTATTCGAACCAAGCGTTTAGACGCTAGCGTGTTCACTCACAGACATACACACATACATACACACATACATACACACATACATACACACATACATACACACACACATACATACACACACACATACACACACACATACATACATCATCGTAAAAATAATGAAAACGGACTCGTTGGACCTCGAAACGTATAGAAACATCAAAATCTCGAATTCGGATTTTTGACATGATTACAATACTTTCCTCACTATAGTGTTCGGAAAGTAAAAATGGTACTAATACAATGTACTTAAAAGGATACACAATGTTTTAAAGGTACCTTTTAAAAATCGGACATTTATTTATGCACTCTATTTCATATACGTCTGTAATGAAGATAATAACTACAGTCGGCAGCAAAACTATTGAAGCACACATCCACACTTTTCATCTATTTTTACTCCCATTACCTTACTACCGTAGGTAATGGAAGTATTGCATTCGGTCCAAAAGTTCGATATCGAGTTTTTACCTGATTTACATGTTTTAAGGCCTCCTGGGTGCAAGAAAGTAGTTTTTGGCAATTGGTCAGTGTGTATGTTTGTGCGGAGTTCCTGGCTATCATATCTCCGAAACTAATAAAGATAGAGCTACGAAACTTCACAATTGATTACAGGTCTGGTGTACAGATGGATTTTCCAAATTTTGGTGAAAATTGGAAAACTGGAAGAGGTCATCGAAAACCGGAAATGAAACCGTAAGTCTGTATCTCAAAATCGGATCTAACGATTTTCTTCAAAGTTGCTATATAAACGCTCTATTAGATGCTCTTTTAAATGATTTAGTTAGTTAGTTCAGGAAAATTGAAAGCACCCTGTATAAATAGCTCAATTTCAGGTCTCGCAAGCGCGTTTCTTTAAATACGGCTGTACGGAGTTTTTTTTCAAACTCGCCATATTAACTCCCTTTTAAATATCCTTTTTTATATAATTATTGTTTTCCGGTCAATAATTGAGTGTACCAAGTTTTGGTAAAAGTTGTTATCTCAAAAACAGCTCTAACGATTTCCTTGAAAATTGTTTCATTAATCCATTTTAGATACCCTTTCTCATGTATTACGGGGTTATTAAAGGAATATTAACCGTCATCCGGATTAGGTAGTTCAGTTTTAGATCTCGAAAATTGGTGTTTAATAAAATAACTCTATTTTATTATTATTATTATTTATTTATTTATTTATTTATTTTTAACTCGCTATGTAAACTCTGTTTTATATGTCTTTATACGCATATCAAGTTTCTCTTACTGGAGGATTCCAAAAAATACATATAATTTCTGCAAAAAATGCATATAATGCTTGTAATAGTGGGTAATGGAAGCCGTGTGGTTGTTTCGCACCAGATTTTTAATTTTAATTTTAATTTTAATTTTTAATTTTTTAGTTTAGTCGCTAATTTGATTTTTGAAGTTGTACGATCTTTTTACAACACGAGATATTTCCTAATCTATGTAAGCACAGGATAATATTTCTTTTTTTCTAACAAAAACTTTAAAATCACGTTGTTATCAAATAAAGAGATGAACGTAATTATTCAGTCATTATAAGAAATTAAAAGTACATAAATTAAGAATAAAAAAATTGTTTAAATATAAAAATAAAAATAACACTTCATCAGATTGAGTTTCGAAAAATCCTCTACAAAATCAATGAAGAAAAATAGGAAAGGAAAAAAGGAAGAAAAAGCCTGCTTGAACAATCCCTTTTAATGGTAAGAACAGTACATTCTAATTAACTTAGAAAATTCAGTTTCTCAGGGGAGGAAAGAAATAAACATAGAGGGGGAATAGAAAATGAACTTATGTTTAACTTAACAAGGAGAGCTCGAAGCGCTGAAATATAATAAATTTTATTTTAAACTGCGGCGCAAGATTAAAATAAAAATGAAAATCTTCATTTTTGAAAAATTCCCTCTTGTTTTTTTTTATTTTTAATTCTTTTTTTTTTTTTTTTTTTTTTTTTTCTCCTGCAAAGAAAATTTTGCTTTTAAGATTTAGGAATAGATAAAATTAAATATATTTATAATTTATTTTTTCAATTAACTGACATCGGGATGTTTTCTATTAAAAACCGAGTTTTAATTTAGAGTAAGATTAAGAAAAGGAATGATTAAATAAAAAGTGATACAAGTTATGATATGAAGTTTAAAGTATGGTTATTATTTATAGAAATTTATCTATATTTCGTTTAGTTAAAGTAGATGAAAAATATTAGAAAAAATGATTCTTCTGTATAAGGATAAGAAAATTTGAATTCGAATTTATAAAATGCGTGTGAATCTTTTTGTTTTAAAGGAGGAATAAGGGTTTACATAATAAACAGATTTTATTTTAGTGCCAGGGTCCTTTACTCATTAAAATTCTTGAAATTTTTGTTAAAAAGTCAAGAAAACTCACAAGCAATTTATGTTTGCAGACATCCCATGTAATCCAAAGGAATTACGTAATTAGTAATTACAAAAATTTGCAGATTAAAATACACAACCGTGTGCCGGCAAAGTAAATTAATTTTCTCATTTATCTAGTGATTACGCTACTGTGTAAAATTGAGATAGTTTTAATTAATTACACACAATTGTCCTCTAGTTCTGAAAAATAAAAAAGTAAAATAATGAAAACGTATTGCATAAGCTTTTTTGAAATCAGTTATAAAGTAGTCTTTCTTGAAAAAGATTAGACTGAGTGAATTTTCTGCTAACACAGGTTTACTAATACTTTTTGACAAGTGAAGAAAAGTAAATGCCACATTTATTTACTTAAAGAGAGAAATTAAAATAACAAAAGCGAGAAAATTATAAATGTCAATGAAAAAAAAAAAAAAAAATCAAACATTAGGTTCCATATTTCTATTTGTTATTTAAAGGGTCTTATTTATATTTATAAATAACAGCCTATAAATTATAAATCTCAGTGTTAAATAATATCATACATAAATTTAGATAATTTTAGTAATTCTAGAAATCTTTTTTTCTTTTCCCTTAGACCTATAAATAGCTATAAATGTCGGCATTAAATACATACATATACCGGGTGCGCCAAAAGTTCGTGAAAACTTTAAAAATTCATTAAAAAACAACAAATGATGATAAAAAAGTGCGGTTTACACGAATGGCATCCAAAAGAGGGCAGATTTTTTTAAGAACAAAAATAAATAAATAAATAATAATAATAATAATAATAATAATAATAATAATAATAATAATTCAAAACTTGACCAATAGATGGTGCTGCGGTGCATACACGAAGCACATTTATGCAAATTAGGTTGTCAATAAAACACTTGAATGCTCATGGACTTTTCTGGAATTCATCTATATATGCTGTACCTAGCTGTCACATGTGTTGTGACTCGCCTTACTTGCTCCATACAATGTGGTGGAGGTCATTTTGAACAAGTTCAGCGTAAATAACTCTTTGAAAACGTAGAATTGTATTGGTATTGTATTTCTGCTCATTATATTTTAACGTATAACTCATCTGTATTAATTTGCTTAACGTATTCAACATCAGCGCCGCCTAACGGTCATTTTTTGAACTAATTTTTTTCCCTTAAAAAAAAATCCGCCCTTTCTGATGTCATTCGTGCAACCGCCTGCCACAAGTTAACCTGTTACGTTTCCGATCCAAAGAGAGGGATGTGCATGATGTATGTCTAGCTCCGTACACTTTTAAGAATCCATCTCCCGTTTGTTATTCTTTAAAGATTTTATTTATTTATTTATTTTTATTTTATTTTTAATCTTCTGCACAAAAATATTCGAAGCACAAAGCCTAAATTTCACTTGATTTGAAATGTTCTCGTTTCAACTTTAAAATTCCTTATGTTTATTTTATTTATTTTAGTTTATTAAAATTTAGACTATTACAGTCCTTAAAAAGAACTTTGAGTAGGCTGGTACCTTTTGCTTGCATTCCGTTTTATCGCTTCTGTTTAATGAGTATCATATTTGAAAGTATTGCAAAACTAAACAAATATACAATAACATTTAAATACCTTGCGATAATTTTCCCATTGGCTTCATGAGCTGAATTCCATCAATCGTGCCACTCCTTAATAATATTAAATTTCAGTTTATGGGAACAGTCACCAAAAAGATGTGTCATCTCGAACGGGTTAAACTAGTCCAGTCACTTTTCGAAGTTATTTGCTGGTACACTCCCAGACATTGAACAAACTCATTCTCGTTGTCTTATTATTACCCTAACAGCACAAAATGTTCCAGAAACGTAACAATCATATAACATTGAAACATTATAAACATTTCCGAAGCGTTTAAAAACGTTCAGATTGCTTTCCGATTAGTTTCAAAAACGTAGAAATGTCCGCGATCGTAACAAAAAATCAGATACGTAACAGAAACGTTACAATCACTTAACAGATAGAAAATCAAAAGGTCGAAGGTTTCAGAAAGGTATCAGAGAGTATACTAAAACGTGTTACGTTTTTGAAAGATTGTAAGCTTTTTGCAACATAACTGAAACCTTTTGTGCTGTATGGGTACCAATAAGCTGCAAAATCTCTATTAGTGTAGAATTTTAAATACACAATCACTCCTAAGTTGTAAAAGCGCAAACTCTCCTATTTTGCTAGGAGAGATTCCGCCGAGTTTTGTTAAATAATTAATCGCCTTTAAAAAAAAAAAAAAAAAAAAAAAAAAAAAATCGTGGTGGTTGTACTCTTTGCCTATGTTAGTAGCTTATGAGATTTTTTTTTAGTTTAAAAATATTTTGTATTACTAGAATTCTATAGAAATTCCTAGGAAGGGTTATGAAAATTCAAGCATTTATTTTTGGAAACGAGAAAAAATAACCACGTTTTATCTTAGACTCTTTAAGCAATCAACATGTATATTCAAGTCTGCACTTCACTATTGATGTTGTACAACCACCTGAAGTCGCAACATGCCCACACCCATTTTTCTCGCCAATCCCTTATGTGCTTTATCTCTCCTACCACGTGATCTTATCCAGCTTCACCTTATATGGATAAAATAAATTCGAAATTGTCAAAAAAAAAAGAAAAAAAAAGTTACACACCTTACACAACTATCAGCTGATATATAACTTGCAAAATTTGTTAAGATTTTATTAATAGCCTTTCTATAAAGTTATTAATACTAATAACTTCTCTGTAGTTATGCTTGCTAATAACTTTTCTGTAAGTTTCTATAAAACTTACTAAAATAAATCCCTTGTGTGACCCTACTGGAGCTCAACCTTTTTTTCTAAATTCATATAACGATGTGACTACGCTGCGAGATATTATTGGAAACCTCCAGTCTTCTTTTTCAAGATTATATGTCTTCTATAAGACATGTGTCCCTAGTGTGATCCTGCTGAAACTCAAACTTGTTTCTTGAATTTATACAACTAATGGACTCATCATATTGTGTACACGCAATTTTTTTTTTTTTTTACTGTAACGTATCAAGTTTCTTTGTTATGTAAAATGCTGTCTACACTTTGCTTGTGTAAAACAATTACCTGCAGATGCTACAACGTTGTAGTGAAAAGCTTTGTGAACAATTTTTAATAAATTTTTATAAGTGTTTTAAAGTGGTTATATACATATATATATATATTACTTACTAAAATGACATATTTAAATATTAAATATAATCTACAATAAAGCTTTGCCCTTCAAACAGTTTATATCATCATATTTATCCCCCCCCCCCCCACCAAAAAAAAAAAAAAAGCGATAAATGGGAAAACAGCGGCATTTGATTATTTTTTCTTTTTTCCTTCTCTCTCTGTGTCTCTAACTTTATTTATTTATTTATTTATTTATTTATTTTGAGATATAGAAGAAAGTAAAAAAAGTATTTAAATCGGCGTTTTTGTTTGGGAGTTAAAATGCCACAAATGCACGCAGAAATACATACACAAGGAGGAAATTAAACTTTAAACTTAAGACCTATTTTTTTGCGTTAGAAGTAAAAAAAAAAAAGTGAATACAATTCTCTGACAAATAATTTCACATTCATAGTTCAAAATGGCATTATAGGTAGTCAAAAGCAGCGGCGTGATTCGGCTGGGGAAAATAACAACACATTTTTTTAAAAAACGTCAATTTGGCACTAATAAAAGACTTCTAAGAGGTTTTACTTACAATAAATTTTCCTTGAATATTTTAAACAATTCTTTAACATTCTTTATTATTCAGTATAAGGTAAAGCTAGGAGAGATTGCTCGAGCGGAGAGTTTGCTCATATAGAAGTTCGGAAGGAAGGAGTAGAGTGCGGGTAGAGCGATTCCAGGTAGTTGTACAACATCAATACTGGAGTATGTAATTAAATGTTCAAGTTTATTTTTTTTAACCGTTTAGGATTAAGAATCATTATTTTGTTTTGTTTTCCAGAGTAAGTGCTTGAATTTTCACAACTCTTTCCGAAACATTCTAAATAATGGCAAAATTACAAAATATTTTAAAACTAAGCTGTTTCTAAGGTACTAACCTAGACTGACTGTACACTAGAGAATCTTTTTAAAAACAGTTATATTTAAAACAAGGGCCGCGCTTCTGCTAGTTAGGAGAGATTGCGTGTTTTTCGCATTAAATTTCTAAAAGAGATTATGAAATTTGTTGAGTAAAGCAACTTACAAATTTTGCACGAATTTTTGGAGTTTGTGAAGCTTTGGTGATTAAGTTCGTTTACATCGTTGGATCCACTGACTTACCGTTTTAGAAATTTCGAAAAAATGTGAAATGAAAATCTGGGTTATTGAAGGAATAGTCTTGTTTTGAAGGTAATGTTGTTTTCTAGATTTCATTGTCTGCGAGGTTTTTCGAAATTCTTAAATGGGAAAGAATTTTGCAAATATTAAAATGCGAAGTTATGCACATTGACTTTCGAGTGATAGTATTTAAGGAAACACAAATTTAAAGTCGAAATCATTGAGAGATTGCTAAAGTTCTGAGATGTGACTTCATTTACTACAAGTAAGTTCTAGTCAAGATATTTTAATTTTACTATTTACATATAAGACACATGCATTAATTAATTAAAAAAAAAAAGAATATGAAAAATACATAATTTTCGAAAGTAAGTCTATCTAACGAAAATTTAGATTCTTAAAAATTATTTTTCAGATATCTCCTTTTTAATAAGTAATAATAGATTTGTAAATAAAGTATTTTTTCATAAATATTTTTGTTTATCTCTTAACAATGAAACTTTTAATAAGTTAAATTTGTTAACTAAAGATAAATTTTGCTAATAAATCATCTTTTTTTCTTTATTAATATATAAAGTATTGTATTCGTAAAAAGTTTTTAAATAAAATTTCTTCATGGTCATGTGAACAATGAGCAGGTGTGTACTAAATGCCTTGTACTGTGCCACGAAACAACTTCCAGGAATGATTGGATTAAATGTCTTATTTGTTGTAGATGGTTGTATGAAAATTGAACCGTTTACAATAATAAGTGCATAGATTGCAGACGAAAACAACATCAAAAATATATAAAAATGAAAGTGACTAATTTGTAGTTAAGCATATCATCTAGTAAAGTAATGTCATTTTCTGAACCAATCAAAACTTGTTTTCCTGATTCTTTAATTAATTAATTAATTTATTTATTTTTCAATAAACTTCTATAATTCTTCTTAAAATTCTTTCCTTTGTTTCTGATTCTTTAATTATTATCTGAATTATTCACCACTAATACAGAAATATTTGCTTAGAAAAATCCTACAACATTGTAATTTAAATGCAAGTATTATTGTTCACAATTCAATTGCAGTTATGATTAAGCGCGATATCTCCTACCCATTTGAGCAATCTCACCTACCCAATAAGGAGAGATAAAAACAAAATAGTGCAATGGAAATGCATAGAAAACGAATGAATTTAAAAGTATTCAGCAACAGTTTAGCAAAAAATTAATATTTGGATTTTTCATATCATTTTATTTAACTCTATTAGCTTTACCTTAAATACTAAAAAATTCTGTTTTTAGTTCTTCTGATTTTTTTAGTAATCATGCTTTAATTTAATTTATTGCGAGTCCTATTTATATTGCTGTTTACTAATCTCCTATCTCCATAAATAAAGTAATTGCATTAAGCCTTTGATATTTTCTTAACACATTGACATTCAGGAATCGACTTTCGGAAGACAAATTGGTTTTCGAAATGAAGTTAGAAAGCAAACATTCTCGGCTAAGCTTCCGGTTCACTAAGCGATTGTTTTTGTTTTGTATTTTATCCGCAGCATACAAAACATAACTTTATCATTAAATCTGTCGTTAAAAGGAGTTCTCATAAAATAATGAAAGAAATAAAAGGAGAAAGAATTATATTTCATTCAGCATTGGTTGCATTGCTTCATGTACCCACAAATGCTGAAACCTCAGTTGCGAGCTTCCAATTGTTTTTTGCATGTATGTGAGTGTTTCTGTGTCTGAGAACAAAGCGTTGCCGCTTTGCTTGCAGCACTCGCGACTACTTTGGATGCCTGATGAAGGGTCGTGTCTTCCTTCTACCTGAAACGATTGTCGTGAATTCTTGCATTTTAAGGTGCTTAATCAAGTTTTTGTACGTATTACTTTTAAACACCAGTTCTGTAGTGCTATTTTATAATAAATGTCCATGGTTCATACGAAATTAATTGTATATTTTTCCGTAATTATAATAATTGTGGTTCGTTTACAGTGAAAATCCTAAATATTTTCTATCACTATGGCCTATAGAAAATATTTCTTTTCAGACAATTTTAACTTGGTTACAATTATTTCAACATAATCTAATTAACATACAGTATTGAATTGATCAAAACGATCAGTGAATTGATCAGTGTTGCCAATTTTTAGATTTTTTTCTGTTCCATTTTTTGTTCAGCTTCTATTTCTTACCACATTATTTATAGAATAAATTTCTTCGATATAAAACTATGAAAGGAATAAATAACAATATACTCTCTAAAATATGAAGAGTGAGTTCTGACTCTAAAATAGTGGCATATCACTCTTTAAACATGACAAAATGGAGCCAACCTCTAAAGAGTGAAAAAAGTATATTTTCGAAAGAGCGAGATTTTTCACTCTCCGTTTAAAGTATGAATATTCCGAGTTATTCAAATAGTTTGACTGTTTATTTTTGCTTCCATTACCCGACTACCGTAGGTAATGCAAGTATTGTATTCGGTCCGAAAATTCGATATCAAGATTTCACCTGATTTACATGTTTTAAACGTTTTATTGTCTCTTAAACACACACGAATTTTCCAAACTTTGGTGAAAATTGGAAAACCGAAAGTCAGACATCCAAGACCGGAAGTTCGTATCTCAAAAACGGCCTAACGATTTTCTTCAAAATTCCTACATATAGACTCTACTAGATGTCCTTTCGAATAATATAGTTGGTTAGTTCAGAAAAATTGATAGGCGCCCTGCATAAGTAGCTGAATTTAAGGTTCTGCAAGTGCGTTCCTTTCAAAACGGCTCAATGAACTTGCCATGTAAATCTTTTTGCATGCAATTATTGTTTTCTGGTCAACAGTTAATTTTGCCAAGTTTTGGTAAAAGTCAGTGTCTCAAAAACGGCTCTAGCGATTTTCTTGAAAATTGTTACATAAACCCATTTTAGATATCCTTTCTCATGCTTTAGTTACACGAAAATTAATAGTCATCCTGATCAGATAGATCAGTTTTAGATCTCGAAAATTGGTGTTTAAAAAAACAGCTTTATAAAGCTTTACTTCATTTATCAAGAATATGAAATTGCAGAATTCTAATGAGCATTTTAAAATTAAAATTAGAATTATTTTAAATTAATAAAATTAGCATTATTTTAAGATCAAATTGTATACTTGAAGAGAAATCCCTTTAGAAAAATATTTATTTTTAAAGTAGCTTAATGAAAACAAAATTTACTTGAGTGTGCATGTTTTAAAAAATAGTTAAATATTTGTACACAGATCTACAGAGTTTCTTAAAAAACTCGTCTTTTCAGGAATATAAATCTTGTTGATGGTTTTAATTGTTAGTAATATATTATTGCCAACATTTTAAATATTTCACATGAGTCAAATATCAATGAATATAATAAAAATATAAATTTCTATTGAATTTAAGGCGTTATACATTAAATATATGCATTGATATTTCTTTTTTATACTTTATTTATTTCTGAATAAAACTACTCGCTTTCTATCACGAATTTCGATATATTTCTTATGATTTTCGTTTCTTCACAATAACATTAAAAAAAAAAAAAAAAAAAAAAAAAAAAAAAAACACTTATAAAATAAAAAAAATTTATATTTACCAAAATATCTTTTAGTATAATTATTTTCTTCTTTTTTTATATTCTCAAATATCTTCAATAAGTTTTGTTTAAAAAATCACATGCATGAGATCACCCAAAAATTGTTTTTCATATTTCATTCGAAATGTTGTTAATAGATGGCGCCAGAATTTTTTTACTTTTCACAAGGTTGATCTTTCAATAGATGATGACTCCACTCTTTGCAACAGAGTGACTATACCTCACTCTTCCGAGAAAAGTGAAAAATGTCACATTTTCAAGAGCGATAATGGTATTTTCTCGCTTTCATTGGTGTCAAAATAGTGGTCACTTTTTTAAGTCGTGAGATTCTCACTCCAGAAATTTTAGAGAGTAAAATAAGAAATAATTACAAGTAAAAAAAGTAGTATGAAAAAGGGCGAGAATGGTAATGTTCCGGATTAAAATGCAGAAGTTGTAAAATCTGCCAGTTTTCTGTTAAAAATATATATACACAAATTCAAAAAAAAATAGGGTAAAATCCGCACAAAGTAATTCTGATAAAGTTATTTAATCCTCCAAATGATGTCTTTGGTGTAAATATTTATGAGTTACATGGAGTTAGTTATATATTTTTTATTGGTGTTTACATTGTTAGCTTCATCTACAGGGTCACACAAAGGAATTTCGTACCATTACAGTCTATATATGGCATTTCTGTTAAATGCATTTTGACATATTTAAACTGCATTCTATGATCCAGGAAACTAACATATGTATTTACAATGCTTAAAAGTATATATTTTACAGAAATGTTTTGACATAGAATTAGTAATTAATCAATAGGGCTACACAGGAGAATTCCAATATGTTCGATAGTCATACATTTGACTGGATATTTGGTAAAAATATTTATGAATTTCGTGGAATTAAGTGAACTTCACGAATGAATTTTATAAACTTAGGTCTACAAACAACATTTATTTTACTCGCGTTTGTTCTTTGGTATAATATATTAAACACAATAAATTTAAGATGCATTGTTAAGATGCATGAAAGTATAGTTTATGAAGAAAATGATGTTAGGTAATAAATTTAATAACAGTTTTAATTTTGTTTACAGAAAAAAAAAAGGCCAATAAGGTATGCAAAATAACTGTTTTAAGTATGTTATTTTCATTTAGGGATACACACACTCACGCATATATATATATATATATATATAGATAGATAGATAGATAGATATTTAAAAAAACTGTAAGCAAGTATGATATAACATGTTTAAATAAAAAAATAATAATTCTTTAAAAATTACAAAAAAAAAAAAAAAAAAAAAAAAAAAAAACTAACTTACTATACAGGCCTCAGGACCCTATAATTATATTTAGTAAAAGCTGACACACAACCTAACAAATACTGGGTGATTCCAAATAGATGTTAAAGTGATTATTTCTTAAATTAATTCAAACATAAAAATATACTTCCAAATACATAATTGGCGCTAATCAAGAGCAAATTTCAGATATGTCATTTTTGTACAAGGGACCACATAATATGTTACGAAACTTAATTGTTTTACGGTCCCTCCTTTACCATGAGTTTTATTTAGAAAAATATTGCCAAAAAAGAAACCCCATGTCTTTAAAGGAACAATTCGCTGATTTATCGCAATTTAAAAAATCTAGTATTTTTCGCGATGTCTTAGGTGGTTGTTTCAAGAGTGAAAAACTGTAGCTACACTTTTTAAATAATCTTCATTTATATTTGCTATTTATCATAGCTATCACTTCCATTTTTGTCATAGCTAAGATTTCTTTTAGCTAGAATTGTACTTATAAAGCATATTGAATAGTGCTTAAGAAATGTAATGAAGAAGCTCACGCTGAAATATAATTAACAGTGTGGTTGGTTGTTGGTTGCGAGACCGATTGGCAGGAACTTAAAGCGTGGGTGAATTGTCCTCAATGAGGAGTATATCTAAAGCGTCATATTACATATCTGTATATGTTTTGGAGGAAATCACGAAAAATTCCGAGCGGAAATGCCGACGTGTTTGACCTGGAATCCAACCTGGTACCTTTCGTTTTCTAACTATAAGAACGGACTCTCGGCATACATGTCGCTACAATCTCAAAACTTTTGAAATAATTATTACATATTATATAATATTATTTATATGTCCATCATATTTCGTTTGATATAAGATAATATAAGGAATGAGTGTTTAATCAATCCAATATCACTATTCCTAATATTATTATTGATTCACGTTTTAGTGCATTTTTGCATTGCTCAATATAATGTGTAAAAATAGAATATAACTGATAGCGTTTATAGAGTTTAGAATTAAGAAAAAAAAAATCTCATAACTGAACTGGTAGCTCCATTCGTTCATAACTCATAAACTATCTGAATTGAATATTTTGCTGGACTTTCTAAAAAATCAATAACACTAACGATGATTGATTCTGCTGTAGACATATGCATTTAGATAATCTATGTTAATTTTGTTATATTTGGATCAGTATAACTATATTAAACCAGATTTTGAAAAAGTACCTCTGTTAGAGCACCACATATTTGTACTATAATTAATGGCGCTAACTATCCCATTTTAAACAGGAACATGCTTCAATAAATTGGTTAACACATATCAATTTCAAGGCGTTCTTGACATATTTATAAAAATCAGGATACGAAAAGTAGATGGACACACAACTTAAGTTTTGAAACACATTCAACTTTTTTTGGAAATTCTTAAAATGATACAAAATATTCTCTACATTAGTTAATAGGAAACTCTTTTTTATTAAATAAAAAATATATTATTCTGGTTTAGATAAATTTCACACCATGATAACACACGCATATTTGTCGGGCCCGTCTGGCGGCGGAATGGTCAGCACTGTAGGCTTTAGATAACAGAAGCCGGGTTTCAATCCTTGTCCGGCAGAAATGTCCAAGATATAGGCACACTAGTTCAAGGGGGTTCGAAATATACTTTAAATCATAAATCTTGGTCTAATTAGCCTAAATTAGGAGAGTGATATTCCAAATCAAGTTGAACAACTTTTTTATTAATCTTTTGATTTAATTTAATATGTCTTCCTCTCTCTGATTAAATTTGCAAATAACACCTAAGAAATGAAACTATTATATTTTTTAACAAGTCAGAATCACATCAATATGCATTAAATTCTTAAAACTGGTGATTTCTTGTGTTTGAATGATTTTACTTGCTATTTTAAAACAAATGAATCTGTAATTATTTTTTATTATCATCATTTTTATTCCCCCTAAAGTAAGAATTTTCTCATCAAAAATGGATACCAAAATTTTGAGGTAAAATAATGTAAGTCCTCATTTTCAAATAGTAATAACTCAGCAAAATTTTTACTGATTTAATTAAAGATGATTTCTTTTCTTCTTTGACCGAGGATAATATTTTTCTTAATATATGTTATATGATAACAAGGACCGTATAAATTTCGTCTTTTAATAGACCCTTGTATTAAAAGAAATGCCATATATAAAATCTTCTGTAGATTTGCAACAATTTTTATTACTGGAAGTATGTTTCTATGGTTCTTAATTTAAGAGATAATCGCTGTAATATCTATTTTGAATACCCCAGTATAACACAAAAAGTTTCAAAGTTTCTGTTCTTTCGTAATTGACCAAGATATTTAGTTAAATATTTGTGATTTTTCTTATTTTCTAGGGTTTTATTAATGGATTTTACATCCGACCTCTTCATAAAAAGCAAGAAAATTTATAATAATTTAGTTTTTGCAATTTTCAGAAAACTAAATTTTTTAAATTTAAACATTTTTAAAGAAATTTAAAATATTTACATTTCAAAAAACGTTTTTTAATTGAAGTATATGTCTGCAACCAGTAGTTGCGGAAATAAGATATACTGATAAATATGACGAAGGTTTCAAATGCACAAGGAAGTTCTAACTCTGTAAACTAATTTCTTAAAAATTTAACGTGTGTAAGATTTAATTTTTAAAATATGCCTTAAATGTATTTTAAATACGGAATGAGTACACGTCAACCTCTAATTACAAGGCTTTTAGATTTTTCAAAGAAAGTACTGTGCATTTATAATAATTATTCTATACAATTCATCAGTTGCTTTTCTTTCTCTTGCATTATTCAGTATCTTATTTAAATGCGTATAAAAGATTGTAACGATTTTTTTTTCAAGTTTTTTATAACGATATGTGGGTTTATACTTATAATCTGGATTATGCTTATTGTTGTATTAACTGTTATATTCGTACAGTGTAAGAAAAAAAGTCTAAACAAAGAACGTTATTATTTTCGCCAGTTATTTGAATTTTATGCAAATGTGAAAACTAATGAATTCAATTATACGTATAAAAATATTAGAGCAAATGCATTTAATTTTGATTAAAAGTTAATTTTGTTTTTGTGACATGCTATAAAATTGAAAATCTAATAAGGCCAATGTCTCTCTCATAGCTTTTCTCAATTTATATATAATCTGTTGTACTTTATTGTTGTCTGCGAACTGTTTAAAAAAAATCACACAGATGACGGTAGGTGAAATTTCACTAATTGTAAAAACGAGAAGAGGTTGGATATTAATTTTAGCTGAACAAGGTAAGATAAAACTCTAAGTTTTAAACAATTTGGTTTAATTTCTCGGGAAATAGCTAAAAAATAAATAAATAAGCAGAATTAAACTGTAGTTAATAAAGTAATAAAAAACAATAATAATGATTCTTATTGAAATATCATTGGAATCCTCAGGAAAAATTCCTTGACAAAAGAGAACTTTTGTTAGGCGAGTAACAAAAAAAGAAAAAAAAAAGATTACTTCGTCTGAAACTGTAAATTATTTATTTTCTCTTAAACGTACTCAATACGCTATGAAAATTTCATGTAAAAAATAAAGTAAAATAAAAAGTCAACAATATCCAAGTAAGAGGCCTAAAATGGTACGCCTAGAGTTTGCAGCAAAAAAATATGTTGCTTTGTAGAATAAACGGCAAAATCTCATTTATTTATTTATTTATTTTTTGACGAAAACAGTTTAATATCGAAGAGACAGAAGATTTTTGTTACTACTAAAATAGTTGTTGGTGAAAACTATTTTTTATTTTTCTTTTCTTTTTTTTTTTTTTTCAAAAGCGTCAGTTGGTATTGGCTCTTCCATGATTTGGGACAATTTCGTTGCTGATGGAAAACACCAATTGTATAACTGAAAGCAAATATAAATTCGTAAGCCTATCAAGATGTCCTTGCAGAAAATGTTGTCAGAGGCACCTTTGATAATATCAAGCGTTTAAATATTTCTGCTTTTCACAATCCAAAGTACACTATGCCCCTCTACAAAATCCTAGATCCTATCTAATCATGCAAAATTCCTTGAATGTCCATCAACAAAACCTGATTTGAACCCAACAAAAAATTTCTCAAGCATTCTGGTGCATGACGTTTATGGAAATAGAAAAACACAACACCAAATAGATTATATTTTCCATTAATGAAAGCCGAAAAAGCATCTCAAAAGAAATCTAATATATATATATATATATACACTGATGGGAAAAAAAAAACCCAACGCCAGGAAGGAGCTGTGCTAGATAAACGAAATTTGGTAGGCGTGTTTATACATCTGAAAGATGACGTCGATTCAAATTTTGAGCTACGCGCATAAGTGTGGCGCTAGTAGCGACACTCTGAATATGCAAATGAAGGTTTGTTTTAAATAAGCGCTGTAAGGCAGGAATGTATCCACTGTGCATGAGTGTTGGTAGCAGTGTTCAAGGGAAGGTACTGCCTCAAGAAGACCGGGTTCCTGGCGGCCACGTGGCACTACTGAGAGAGAAGACCGCCGTGTTCGGCGTATGGCTGTGGCTAATCGTACTGCGTCTGCAGCTGAAATTCGAGCTGCAGTTGGCACCACAGTGACACAGCAAACTGTTACAAATCGGTTACTTCAAGGACAGCTCCGAGCTAGACGCCCTGTAGCGTGCATTCCACTGACTCTAAACCACTGCCGTTTGTGACGTGAGTGGTGTCAAGCTAGAGCTCATTGGAGGACGGAGTGGAGATCTGTTGTGTTTTCTGATGAAAGCCGGATCTGCCTTGGTCGCAGTGATAGCCGTGTGTTGGTTAGAAGGAGGCCAGATGAACGCCTGCTAGCGACCTGTCTGCAACCTAGACACACAGGGCCTACCCCTGGAGTTATGGTTTGGGGAGCAATTCCGTATGACAGCAGGAGCACTCTCGTGGTTATCCCACGCACCCTGACTGCAAATTTGTACGCCAGTCTAGTGATACAACCTGTTGTGCTGCCATTCATGAACAGCATTCAAGGGGGTGTTTTCCTACAGGATAACGCTCGCCCTCATACCGCTGTTGTAACCCAACATGATCTACAGTGTGTCGACATGTTGCCTTGGCTTGCTAGATCACCAGATCTTTCTCCAATCGAGCACGTATGGGACATCATTGGAGGACAACTATAGCGTCATCCACAACCAGCATTAACCGTCCCTGCGTTGACCGCCCAAGTGCAACAGGCATGGAACTCCATCCCACAAACTGATATCCGACACCTGTACGACACAATGAATGCACGTTTGCATGCTTGCATTCAAAATTCTGGCGGTTACACCGGTTACTAATGTACCAACATTTCACATTTGAAATGGCGCTTCTCGCCAATGGCTCTACCTGTGATCTTGAAACTTTAATCAATTAAATATGTTACCTAGACAAATGTATTGCTGAAATTTCATTACTGTACAATAATTTTTTCTTGGTGTTGGGATTTTTTTTTTTTCCATCCGTGTATATATACTCTATAAATTGAAAAGAATAGGTAGTTTTTAAAATATTAGACGTTTATTACTTAATATTTTATGTGGCCTTGAAATTCTTTTCATGTTTCTAAAATAAAATAGTATATCAAATACAAAATAGTTTAAATTTTTGGAATTTTTTCTATACAAAATAGTTAGAATTGACTTTTCTTACATTCTGTACAAATTTACATAAAAAAATTAAATATACATTTGTGTGAATAATGCAGCTTTTCAGTTGACCTTAACGTTTATTGCAGCACTGTCTCAATATATATGTACATATTTTCCATATTAAATCCGAGATATAAAAAATGATATGCATAGAAACAAAATGCGATGTCATTTAAGCCCTAATTTATTTACTAAAAACTTAATGTTATGTTCCAAAGAAAATTGTATATCCTAATGTCAAAAGATTAAATATTAAAAATAATTGAATAAAAGAACCAGTCAACGATGTTAATAACAAAATGCAGACGAAAATTAAAAAAAAAAAAATAAATAAAAATAGATAAAAGGCAAAGGAATTCACAATATTAAAAATGCGATTTCAAATTAAAATTGAGAAAAAAAAAATAGCCTTACATTTAATCATTTTAATTTTTAAAAAGTGAATAATTTTGAATTTTAATACTTTTAAAGTAAGAAACATCTGCGCTGAGTTACTTATGTATTGAATTTTCAAATTAATAATTGATTATTTGAAATAATTTAAAGGAATTCGCTATTCCTTTTTCATTCAAGATTTTTAATCTGCACTACACTACTTCTCATTACCACACAACTATTATTTTTTCCCGATAAGAACATCCTTTTACCCGATGACATCCTATTATTTTTATATTTGAGAACGAATTCTCTAACGACAGTCTATAAATTCGTTTAATAAATTCAAAATAAAATGCAAATTGCTAATTAGCTCTTGCATATTCTGCATGAAAAACTATTCTAATAGTTCACAGGACAGCTTTTTTAAATTTGGTTTTCGAACATAAAAATCGCATAATATGCACAGAAGAATATATTTTGTATTTCAATGTTTATTTTATATACATGAAATTAAAAAAAAAAAAAAAAAAAAACTATTTTTAACGTATTATACTACAAATACGTGATACAAAAAAATAATATACTGTAATTTGAAACTTAAATGTCAGTTTCAATTTTTAAATTAAAAATAAAATAATAATAAAAACTAGTATGTTGTGGCCACCACATGACTTTCTTCTATCTTTTCCTATACAAATTCACTCAGTAACAATAATTAAAAAAAAAAAAAAAAAAAAAAAAGTGGGACTTTGACAAAATTTTGGGTAAAATGTGAAAATTATTCTAAGTTTGTCAAAACACGGAAACCGTGGGATTTCGACAAAATTGGGGGAAAAATGCAAAAATTTGTTTAAGTTTGTCAGAACACGGAAACCGTAGGACTTTGACAAAATTAGGGGAAAAAAGCAAAAATTAGTTTAAGTTTGTCAGAACACGGAAACCGTGGGAGTTTGATAGAATTAAGGGGAGAGGGAAAAAAAAAAAAAAGTGGGACTTTAAAAAATTTTCACATTTTACCCAAAATTTTGTCAAAGTCCCACTTTTTTTTTTCCCTCTCCCCTTAATTCTATCAAACTCCCACGGTTTCCGTGTTCTGACAAACTTAAATAAATTTTTGCATTTTTCCCCCAATTTTGTCAAAGTCCCACGGTTTCCGTGTTTTGACAAACTTAGAATAATTTTCACATTTTACCCAAAATTTTGTCAAAGTTTATCAAGACACGGAAACCGTAGGACTGACAAAATTAGGGGAAAAAAGCAAAAATTAGTTTAAGTTTGTCAGAACACGGAAACCGTGGGAGTTTGATAAAATTAAAGGGAGAGAAAAAAAAAAAAAAAATTCTAAGTTTTTTTTCGTAAAAAGTAAAAAAAATCGATAACTTTGTTTTAAATTATCACAGATTTATAGTTCAACCATTCGTTTTAAAGGTACTGACGAGACCTTTCGAAAGATACCCATCTTGAAAATTTTTGCCCTATATCACCCTGTTAAAAATTTAGAAAAAGCGGGATGGCAACGCAACCTGTAAGACGATTTTTACCAAAAGTTGATAGGCACTAATTTATGTCAAGGTGCAACTACATACCAATTTGTATGAAATTCTGTGCAGTAGTTCCAGAGATACAGTTGCCACAAAATTTTGTCACACACACACACACAGACAGACAGACAGACAGACAGACAGACAGACATTTTCTAAAAATGGTAAAATCGTGTTCTACATCTCTCAAAACGTGTAAATCCATCAAAAACCCGAAATCGAAAATTTTTACGAATCCAATACTTTCTTCTATTGAAGATAGAAGAAAGTAATAAAAATAAAAATAACTTTTTCTTTTTAAAATATTTTTAAGTTGTATACACTATTGCTCAAAAATTTAGCAAGAGCCATAGATGAATTGTCTTTTTCAATTTGTAAATTTATTGCTTATTTGATAAAATGAGAAAAACTTTGGAGATATGAAGACTAGTATTGTTCTCATTTTTAATAAAGATTTTTTTTCTTGCAATAATAATTAGGTAGCCAACCTTAAATTAAAATAAAAAATAGTGTTTATGACCGTCCTGGATCATTAAAATTTGAAATATGCAAAGGTATTAAAGATTAAACAGTAAAATATACCTTGTGTAACTTATTTATTTATTTATTTGTGTAAGAATGTTATCTATATAAATAAAGCAAATAGTTTGTCGGCGGAATTCATCTGGGCGGACCACTCCTATTTTTGATTAGTCTAGATTTAACTACTTTGGTGATGGATGTCGGCCATTTTTTTTTTTTTTTTTTTTTTTTTTTTTAGTGATAAATGAGGATTTTTTTTTTTTAGATACTGCATTGATTTTATACTTTTTTAAAAGAGCTCTAAAAACTGTTAATTTTTTTTTGTGAGGGCATTATATACAACGAGTTATTGCAAAGTTTCATAACGCGATATCATTCAATTGCTTTTCATAAATGTCGGCCATTTTAATTAGTAAAAACTGATTAATTTTTTTAAAAGATACTGCATAGATGTTATACATTTTTAAAAGAACTCTAAAAACTATTTATTTCTTGTGAGGACACTATATACATCAATGTAATGCCGGCGAGTCCCACACCCATATGGTAGCCCCTATGGAGAGGGGAATATATGTCATTGCAACCCTAAAAGGGGTCAAGAGGGATGCTGAAAAAAGCATGAGTGAATGTGTGTGAGCTGTTTTGGAGAAACGGAGGAAGTGTGCCTGCCGTTCTCTTAGCTCAGATGTTTGTAAGATTGTTCTATGCACTATGAGAGTGCGGGAAACTTATTTCATGCTTCAGAGAGATATTTTGTATATATATGCTTGTAAATAGATATTATTAAAAGTGCCATGCTTCCTGCGAAAAGAAACTACTGATTGTCATTTATCAGAAACAGTCTCATTTTCCCCATTTACCTCTACGAACCAACACCGAGCATCCTACAATCAAGTTATCAGATTTAAAGATATTTCGTTGCAAAGTTTCACAACGCGAAATCATTCGATATTGCTTTTATGTTAAAATCAGAGTCTAATATTAAACAAAATACAGTGTAATATTAAAGAATAAGGAATAACCTTTTTAAAAATATCAGTTTTGAAATTCTAAGAGCTTCAATTTTTAAATTGCAGCGTACTTATTTCCCATACATAATCCATTAAATTTGTGAAAATTTTTTGATTCATTCTTTAGAATAATTCACATAAGGCCATTGAGCATTGCTGGAAAACGAGGGCAAAACGGAAGAAATATTTAATTTAATTAATTTAGTAATATGTTATTTTGTGTTTTTGATCTTAAAAGGAATTTTCAATTATGTTCTAAAGCCCAAAATCTGATATAAAAAGTAAATAGTGATTCAATTCTTTTGAAAATTCATTTAAATTTAGTGACAAACGAAGAGGGCGTAGCCTGCTAGTTTAAGATAAAAAAGCCATCTGTTTTTTCCTAAAATCTTAAAAAATAAAAAAAAATCCGAAGATTGGAGGGCTAAAATTGCATAATTTCTGCATTGAGGATGTTTTATTTGGCACAGAGATTTCTAAAGAGACTATCAAATCAATTTTACAATTGTTCCAGTTAGTTAAAAAGGCAAAGGTGTATTCGATTCCCATAAATGTTGTCCAAACAATCCTGTAGTATAAGAAAACGCACTACAATCTCAAGATGGACAAAATGCTTTAAAGCAAATAATTGATTCAAATCCATTAAAAGTATTCGGATTAAAATGGCACACAGATAATGATGAATTTGCATGTAATTTTCAGATGTTTGATAATAGTAACCAGTAGTTCACAAAAAGACAGGCCTTCTCTTCCTTAATGAAGATTTTCGATCCACACGGTTGGCTAGTGATGTTCATTATATCAGAAAAAATTCGAATTCAACAAATGAAGAAGGACAAATGGACGATCCAGTTCTGAAATAGACGAATAAAAATTACATACTTACTGTAAAGATATAGGCCAACTCGAGTCCATTCACGTTTACAGAAATTTTATCTTACCTAAAGTTACAACTATTAGACTCTGTCTTTGAGAAGTCTCTGAAAAGGCATATGTTGCTATTGTTTATTTGAAATGGTCAGAGCATTCTTTGATTTATGTTAACTTGTGAACAGCTAAAACTCATGTTGCCCCTGTAAAATCCATATTTATATTTCGAATAGGACTTTCTTTAATTATTTCCTCATACATCTGATTAAAGCAGTTCAAAATTCTCTTAAAAATGAAATAGACGTAATTCATGTCTTTACAAAATAGATTATTACATTTTCATAGTTACAAGTTGTAAAAATTTTGTTGTTAACATAGTACCTGAAATACAATCAATCTTATCTGAACAGCTCCGGAATCACCATGAAATCTAGTGTCAAGACAGCTGACTGTGATTTCCGAGGATTGCATCCCTAATAGCTGCTCTTCGTAACTTATGGTGGTCAGGACCAAAATGGTTACAAGTAAATGACATTCCCTTTATAAACCGAATCCCACTTGCGAATGAGTCGTTCAAGGTGGAAAGACAGCAGACTTTTTTCTGACATCCATGAAAACAGATTTTCTAATAAGGATATTAGTGTTGATTTTAATAATTGTATATCTAATCTTCTTAATAAATATAATGATTTTGTAAAACAATCAATTTGTATTTTTAGTTTTGTTTGGAGATGTATCGATTACATAGAGTATTCAAATTAAATCAAAGAATCATTATCAATTAGGGAAATTGAAAAATCACATTGATTTAGTTATGACGTAAAGCTAGGAGCGTTTTCGCACAATTGCAGAAGAAAGATTAAAAAGTAAATAAAAATAAATAAAGTAGCATCGCTTGTGCTCGCATAACAACTCCCTATAGTTTTAACATAAGAAATTATTCATACACTCTCAGAAATGGATACTAAAATTTCACGAAATTATTTCCATTTTTGACGAAAGTGTTTCTAGGGATATGCTCCGAGAGCACATTTCGTCAAATTGACGAAATTGGTTTCGTTACCTATTTGAGAATACGAATTTCGTCTAAAATAAAAAATATATTTTCTCCTTCTTATTTCGTCGAACTGAGAAAATTACTTTCGTCACTTGTTTGAATATACGAATTTCGTCAAAAGTAAAGATACATTTTTTCATCCTAGTTTCGTGATACAGAATAAAATACAAATTATGGAATTATAAAATTACTTGCAAGTTCGTTGCTTTAGGCATTAAACCCTAATTATATTTAATGAAAATATAAATAGAACAGTGCAAACAAATAAAAATCATTTGGACATTTATTTGACAGCTTTGAGTCCTATAGTTGCAATGATTTTTGTCTCAATTGATCCATATTTTTACAGAAATTCACAGAAAGAAGCACACACAATGTTTTGTCGACATAGGACATCCCAAACGTCCATGCCCGCACCGCGATTAGAACCCGGGGCGTGGGAATCCAGAAGGCAGTGTCCTACCGACCGAACCACCAGGCCGGCGGCAAATAAAAGTCATTGTAACGTAAATTCGAAACAACACAGGAAAAACACCAATATGGTGGTAACGAAAGCTAGCACATGTTATTATGAGTAAGCAGTTTCGTCAAATATTTTAGAGTTCACGTTTCCTCAAAAAGCACGTGATCGCTTGACGAAATGGTTGTCAAAAACAACGAAATTAAGCCCGAGGATGTCTGAATCGTTAAAATTGAGTATATTATTTCTGAGTGTACAGTAGATATTATTTCTATAAAATTCAAAAATTCAAACTATGTAAGAAAATGCAACCAACCTCGTTGCTTTCTTTATTCTATTCTATTTTTAAAACAATTTTTATAGATGCATGCACCATATAAACTTTAAATTTTACATCTACATTTTAAGATAACACGCGATCATGTTTTATATAAAAATTAAATCATTAATTAACTTTTTTAGTTATTTTTATTTCATTTTGCACGCACACTTTTTATTTCCTAATTCAAAATTATTAAAAACAAAACTTTTTCGATAGTGTTTGTTTCGATACTGATTATTATTAATTTTCTTTTCTTTTTCTTTCCAAAAAAAAAAAAAAAAAAAAAAAAAAAAAAAAAAAAAAGACTGATTTTTATGAAATTCAGGCAAAATCAGAATTTAGTTTAGGACGGATGACTATTCTTTTTTTTTTTTTTTTTTTAATTATAACATCGCTTTCAAATTATTCAATTACATTTTCGATAAATTTTAGAATGACACCGCAAAAATCCCACATTGAGACTAATAGTCCTCAGTCCTAAAAAAAAAAATATATATATATATTATGTTTTTTTACTAAACAATCAATGTAGACACTTTCTTCTTATATACAAGAGAGTAAAAAGAAAAAGAAAGAAAAGTAACATTGATAAATAAAATTTAATTAAGCAATAATAATACCTATTTACGAAATTTATTAAATATTTTTTATCACATAGAATGCTTCGTTGAAATTCCCTGATAATTTACTTATAGAATGTAAGCAAGCTAAAAACAGTAGATTTTAAACTTGTGGCATTAGTTTCTTCTGAATACTTTATTAAAACACGTTAAGTGTAGAAGGTATTTACAAACAAAAGCGTAACTGAAGAAGGGAGGCAAACCGAACTATAAATATTTTTCAGTTAGTTAAAAATACATAAAAAATAAATTTACATTCAATACAACATAAATTTTATATGAACATAAGAACTTTTGGGAAATTTTATCTTACCCTCTCTCCCCTCCGTAATCAGAACCTATGAACAAATATATATTTTTCAGGTGCATGGAATAATGTTTCCTTTAGAATATGATTAGTTACACTAGAGGCTTAATCATGCAACACCTAACTACTGTAGAAAAGTACTTTATAGTCTATACAAATGTAAAAAAAAAAGATTTTTTTTTTTTTTTAAATGAGGAACTGCCTTTACAATCGCATAATAAATTAATGTATCTATTGTCGATTTCGTTTATATCTTATTACGTTATACCTTATTACTTTAAACCTTTTTTTTTTTTTTTTTTTTTTTTAATAAATACTTAACTCGATTCATCATTCTCTGTCACGTAACTTTCCTTCGTTTGCTCTAACTCAATTTCTAGTTTCTTGAGTAAATTTCTGTCATAGCTCACACAATGGAATGTGACAACATTATCTCGCATACGTTTTTTCGTTCTTGAAATATTCATCATTCAAGAACACACTTTGTTTCTTCCAAAGTTAGAGAAAGATGTCATCGATGCTTTTCTGTTCATACTGAAGAAGATTGATCTATTCTTGTAAAAAGAATATTGTAATAACTGCTTATCACGAATATAACTATTTTTTTTCTAGAAGTTAAAAGAAATGTTTAACCTCCAATTTATTCAATAAATTCAGAAAGATGGAGCCCTTATACTATTTTATCTAACTGCGATATATTCAATACTATATGCAAACAGCTTATTTAAGATAAACACGCCGAAATGATTTTTACAAGAGTAAAAAGTGACCACAACAGGCAATATCATAGTTAAAAGAAAACAAACATTAATTTAACCATCAATCAGCGTGTGTTATTATCAGGCGAAAAATAGAATATGAATATTTTAATTTTTTTTTCAGTGATCGAATTGTGTCGATGAGATGTTGAATGAATAGCTGAGAACTATTTATGTTTTACTCTTGTTACAATTTATTCGGCATTTCCCTCTAAAATATGTTTCTTACATAAGGCTAAATTT
The DNA here is from genome assembly GCA_963930645.1 of Salticus scenicus. Lineage (NCBI taxonomy): Eukaryota > Metazoa > Arthropoda > Arachnida > Araneae > Salticidae > Salticus > Salticus scenicus. The sequence continues at coordinate 378,534,295 of OZ005648.1, forward strand.
ATAAATTCTGATATTTGTTTTTTCACGCAATAAAACTCAAGTAATAATAATTCGAATAAATAAATAATGAAAGACACAATACTGAGACGTTATTTGATAAACGAATGAATATTTCTATTTATTCGAGAAAACGAATAGAGCTGATTATATATAAACCTAATAACTCAACGTTTTGTCACATTTCGTTCGTGTTAAAAGGAATTTAGCTTTATTATTTAAATATCTTACTTTATGATGAAACTTATGATTGAGTGAGTTTTAAATCGTGATTGTCCAGTTTCATCGAAGACAAATTTGCTCCATTCAAATTTTTTACGAATAGCCAACAAAATTAGACATTGAGGGCAACTAATAAATGGAAAAACATGCAATAGATTATGTCGTTACTCACAAAACAGACGAATATCTTCATCTTTAAAGTAAGTGAACAGTGCGGCTCAAATAACAGTACGTCAGTAAGTAAACAATTACCGCATTACACGAAGAAACTAGTTTCTAATCCTGATCAGACCGCTCTTTGTTCATCTTGAAATTAAACCATACTTTCCATATAAATTATGTTATGAACCATAAGACAAGCATGTAGCCAAAATAAATTTCCGAAAGTATTTGTGTGTTAGTGGTCATAAAAAATGGATGGATGTAATTTACAGACATGTAAATATTTTTAAACTCCCATAGAAAGTACGTTATAACTGTCTGCTTTCACACAATTTTCATTCTACAACAGTTACTATTTTTGTATATTTTTCTGTTACGTCTAGTGATATGCTTGATTTTACACAGGGTAAATAAAAAGAATCATAACATTACACAGCTATTGTATAAAGTTAAACAATATTTAGTGTAATATTACACAACTTCTAACGCTATATTACTTTACAGTCGAAGCATTTTGTAAGATCACACTAAAAGTTGGAAAAATTACATTACGTCTGTGTAACTTTGTATCAAACGTTTTTGTGGTTGCTGAGAGTATTCTGTGTCTCTGAGTAAAGAAAAAAAGAAAATTTGAGCTAAAATCTTGAGTAACATAACTGCCTCAAAATTTTGGTGTAATGTTAAATAACGTTATGTAACACAGCATTTGGTGCAATGTTTTATAACTACATACGTAACAGTATACCAGAGGATCAAATACATCATACTTGTGTTACACTGAATATTTTAGACAGTTATGCTACCTAAAATTTTTGAGGTAAAATTACACATTTTTTAACAGTGCAAATTTTGTCATTATTATAATTCTTTGTCTGCAAAATTTTAATTTAAATATCATTTAAAATTTTGAAAAACTGTCACTTTACCTATAAATATCTTTTATCACAAAAAAAAAAAAAAACTCTTTTTACAATGTGTTTTAAAATTATTTTCAGTTGTTTCTAATCATCAGAAAATGTATCTTTTTATAAGTAATTATCCATAAAATTTTAAATAACTTTTTAAGCTAATACACTCATACTATTATTATTTATTTTTTGATAAATTTAAAGCTATACCCTCATTAAACTAATACACTCATACTATTATTATTTATTTTTTGATAAATTTAAAGCTATACCCTCATTAAACTAATCATAAAATAATTAATTTCTTGGGTATCTATACCACTAAATCAGCATTAGTATCGTCTCTCTACTTACAAGTCTTCACACAATTAATTTTCTAGAAATTGTTTACCTTGTCATATATTTGATGTCATATTTTTTTTTTTTTCAATTTCACGCTTTTAAATTTCGTGAAGTAATTTGGTGTGTTAATCTTCCAATTTTTTAGTTACATTGTGTAGAAACCTGGTTTTAACGAAATTTATTTCATTAATAAAATGTTTTATCTTATGTACTTAGCTATATCAAAACCGAATTTTTTAAATGAAACTTCTTAACGACGATAGAATTATGCACATAATTGCTTTAAACGCATGTGGTTATCGAATTAAATTACGTATATATATTTATTAAAAAAAGAATTTTTGAATATCAAAAAAACATATTATATTATTATTGTAGCGTAAGTCTTTAAAAATAAACGCATGCAAATTTACTAAAATGAAAAGAATAATTAAAACTATCTTGCATATTATTTATAAATTTACGCTTCTCATTTAAATTATCCTCATCCCCTTATTCTTTTGAATGCTAATAAGCTTCTAAGGTAGTAAATATTAGCATTTTTATTAACTTTCATTTTTATTTTTAATATTTTCATCATTATTTTCACCTTTGAAAATACGAACAATTATTAGTCCTCATATTGTAGAAAAACAAGTTTTCCTTCTCTTGTTAATTCACTTAATACATTAAAAATATTAGTTTGATTAATTCACCTACTTTTTCTTTGTTATCATAAAATATTGTTTTATTTTCACCGACATTAAGTGCTGAATATAAATCTTTAAAAAAGGTATGTTTCATATTTTTTGGTACTGACACTATAGACACTAAATTATTACTTAAAAATTATGTTTAATAATTTTAATTATTTTCATGCATGTTTATTTTTAAGTTTTTAAACATTTATAATGGAATTTAATTGATTAGTTATTGGTAAATTCATTCATATTCTTTATGTATATAGCTAGAATATTAATTTCTAAAAATTTTTATTTTATGTAGATGTTTTAAAATAAATATGCTCTTAACAAATTATGAACTTAAAAAATTTCTGAATAAATTATAATTGTTTCCAGACGAATTTATATCTTTTAAACATTCTCACAAATTTTAAGCATTTATAACTGTCTAAAACGTTGAAATATTTTATTTTTTATGGTATAAAATTATTTTTATTTTTTTTCCTTATTACGATACATATGTAAAGATTAGATTTATATAAAAGGGAAATCTACGATTTTTAACGCCACAGCTACGTAACTAACAAACACACAAAAAAGCACATAACAGTAGCTTTACGTATACAGTGTTCGAATGGCTCTCGAATTTCCTTGATTTTTCCCTCTACTAATTTTGTACAGCAATTTTGAAATAAAAATAACCTTTAAAATTAAAATCAAATTCATTGTTAAAAAATACAGATGTAAATTTTTTGAAAAAAGCGAGTGTGTACAAATTCTGATAGAGTTTAAGAAACCTATTGCAAATTATTTCACATCTTATTAGATTTTATTATCATATTAACTTCTGGTTGCAATACCTAATGATGATAGTACTTTCTATGACGTAGAAGTAGATTTTACCTTTAAACACACTTAAAAATTCTATTAAATGGTGATAAATATTAATATGTGTGCCGTAATTGTTGCTAAGCACTGACACTAGAGGTAACATTGTTTCTTAACTGTCACATTTCAAGCTGTTGTGTAGTATGATATGCTGAAATGAATAAAAATAAGAAAGTTATAATGAAAATATGATTTTTAAGTCGAATGTTGAGTGTGGAGGTTGAACCATCCAACCCACTGAAATTTGCAGATTCGATAAAATATTGGAATTATATTTCATTTTTAACATTCAACCGCCTCCGTAAACATTTCTGGCTACGGCCTTGATTGAAATTTACGAAATTATATTCCAAACAAATGTGCATATTAATAATGCCGCTATTAGTTACAATAGCATTATTAACAATCATGCAATTACACTTTAGTATTTTTCAGTGAGTAATACAGCAATAAATTTCAAACTCTCACGCACTTGAAATCCCGCTTATGTTTCTAATCAATTTCTAACTTACTTTTCTTGGCAATATCAATAAACCTATCCAAAATGTTACTCCGGTTGGACTAAAGAACAGACAACGACGATAACTTTACTCGCGCTAGAGCATTACTGACATATTACAATATTACACGGGTAACAAGATCCACAATCAATGAGTTAATAAAAAATGGATCGATGTAACAATTATTTTTATTATTATTTTTTTTTTTAAGTGATAATTAGGCTTTTGGATAATAGATGCTAATAATGTAGAAAACTAGCTTGTATTACTCGCAAGATTATTCACTATATATGAACAGACATTACTAAAACAACGCGGTAAAATTTAAACGTTTCGTCGTGTATATTGCAGAAAACTACAAGTTTTAATTTAACATATTGGATGTGAGAGACATACTTATTCGTTTTTTGTAATCGATCGCTGTAAAGCGGGTAACGTGAAAATACAAGAAACGTTTCAGTAGAATGATTTCCGCCTACATTAACACATTGTTGTCACAGAAATTTCATAATTTGGACAGGAAGTATTTCTTGTTGATAATTAAGGAAAAACATGGCCTAACTTACCTGCTTGCAATGTGTTAAAAAAATAAACAACGGTTGTTATGAAGGTACATTCAAACTTACGACGATATACGATGGTGCAAATAATTACACGAATACTCATTATGGTTTCTCTGTTAATAAAGCAGAGAAGTCTTAAAAAACGAAAAACTACAATTTCGTTTACATTTTTACTTTATCTTAGCCATAAGGTAGAGAAAGTATTGTTTTGGGGTGAAATTTTCAAAATGGAATTTTTGTTTTATTTACACGTTTTGAGGTCTCTTGAATCCAAAAATCATGTTTCTAGCGGTTGGCCTGTGTGTGTGTGTCTGTCTGTCTGTTATCAGCATATCTCAAAAACAAATTAGAGCAGAAAGTCCAAACTTGGTATTCTAAATGTGTGTGATATAGGGATGCTACACTAAATTTTTCGTTGAGATCAAGAAAATTGTTCGTGTACAGGGACACCCAAGAGAATTCAAATACATTACGTCTATGGAGAAAATTGCAGGTACAGTCGGTAATAAAAGTCTCCGAGCAATAGCAAAAATTCCTAAATAAAAAAAGTACACTTAATACAGTTTTGTTAAATAAATCCTTGTCGAATCCTGTTTTTAGACTGACTAACAAGGAAAGATTCAAAAGGTGTCGTGTTCAAAAAATATTGAAAAAAATATATGTGATTCTACTCTTCCTAAAACACCAGAAAGTGAAAAAAAAATTATTGTTTGAAATGAATTACAGCGACCACAAACAATTATCAAAACTAAGCATATATAACGATTTCACATTTTTAGGAGATTGATTTTGAGCACTTGGCGGAGAAAACAACATGGTTCTGTTCATACACGGCAATCTGGGTGCTAGTCAACTGAAGGCCTAACAGCGCTAAATCGCCAAATATGCTTAATTTTTCGTGGTCGCTATAACTTATTTCAGCCGATATTTTTTTCACTTCCAGGTGTTTTATGAAGAGTAGAATCACATATATTTTTTTCAAAAATTTTTGGAGACGACACCTTTTGAATGTTTCCTTGTAACAACAGGATTCGTCAAGGATTTATTTAACAAAACTGTATTAAGTGTACTTTTTTTATATCGGAATTTTTCTAGTGTTCGGAGACTTTTGTTACCGATTGTAAGTATAGTTTAACAACTATTGACTGCACTAAATCAATTGAAACATATATATATATATATATATATATATATTATATGCGTAAAAACATGTTTCGAGTAGAATGTGGTATAGAAACCATTCACTGTTCATTTACAGGGCTACACACACACAAAAAAAAAAAAAAAAAAAAAATACTAAATTATAGTACGATAATACTTGAAAATTGATGGAAGTGTACTTTGTATGTTTGGTTGTGCCGTGTGTTATTAATACAGGATTACATTTATGTGCGCCATGTGATGTGTGCATAACTTTCAGAAAATAATTTTTATTTGTAAGTGGAAGCGCTTCATATAATATTTTACCATGTCCAGGAAAGCTGCTCAGGAATTGAAATTAATTCCTCATAACCATATAGTAAATAATGTATTTTTTAAGTTAAATATTCATCGCTTGTTTTTTCGTATATTTAGACGTTTTGAGGATTCCTGAATACCGAAGTCATGTTTTTAAAGTTTGAACTTTGTGCGTATTAAAGTAAATTAGAGTAATTAGAGTAAATGTTGGTGTGACAGTTGTCTCAATAATTTTAAATTAACTTTTTAATTTAATAACAGATTCGAATTCTATATAAATGTAAGTACAGTAGTAAAACGGGTGATTTGCGGGGAGGGGGGGGTAGGACCCCTTGCATAGAATTACTTATCAAATAAAGCTACTCCGAAGCCTAATTTGAACTGTTTTAACATAGGTTTGCATAACAGTACTCGTTATCTTACCCCTTAACCTCCAATCCGTACTTATAGTATTAAATTTCAGGGTAAGAGAAAGTTGTGTGATTGACACATCAGATTATTGATTTGGTATCAGGATGACCGAGTTTATTTGATCGTATTGTAAAAAAAAATATTTTAATGTAGATACAGGGATTAGTTTTCAGATATTTATATTTTTTATTTATTTGTCCAGGGTGTAGGGAGGGTTACTACTGAAAGTTGATTTTCTTGAGGATGAGGAAAATTCAAATTGAGTTATCATATAAAGTTTCTAAATATAATTTAGAAACATAATTTAGAAACATTTTATAAGAAATATAATTTCTTATAAAAATCGTTAAATCAGTTTACTTGTAGACGAGATTTCTACTTTCTGTTCCAGGCAAAGAGCAGCGACGGCTAATTCTTTTGCAGAGAAAAAAACTGAGACCGGTTTTTCATCTTAAGGGAAAAAAAAACTCTTTTTATTTATTTATTTGTTTATTTTTATTTTACTTTTAGTTGTTTCAGTGATTTCCCTGCAAACAAAATTCATGTCGTATTTCTTCCAGGTAGTTACCAAGGAACGTTAATTATACTGAATGTGAATGTATTTCGTATCGAAATGTCATCCACAAATACTCTAAATCTAAATATTTTTGTAAATCGTTTGCATGCTTAAGTAAAAGAAAAAAAAAAAAAGAAGAAATTTCTGTCATTTTCTCAGTGGAAGGGGCGGGTTACTTGTAAACGCCAAATATTCTAAAGAGAATGTTAGAATTTTGTAATTATAATTCAATTGTCCTCCCTTTATCGAGGAATACGGTTTTTTGCGTCATGAAACAGAATGTCTTGAATCCATACGATAAGAATATACAAGAAAACAAATAAAAAATCAACCATTTTCAATTCTTGTGTAGACTAAATGTATTATACTTGAAAGAAGTACCTCTCATAGACATTAATGTATATTCCAAATTTATTTATATTATTAGTGAAAATTATTAGTGCTATTTACACAAATTTCAATAGGAAACACAATATAGAGAACCATATGATATATAGCCAGTTTTCAAACCTACTCAAATACATTTGGAGCTCGGAAAAACATAAGCAAGCAGGCATAAATAGACAAGAAGTTATAAAAAATCTTTCAACAGTTTTTTAAAGTGTTAAAAACATTAGTGGCAATAAACGAAAAAGTCTTGGATACAAAAATGTGAAAGTATACATTAGTTTTTTTTTTTTTTTTTTTTTTTTTTTTTCTGTAAAAAACAAACAAAAAAAAATATAAACAATTGAAAAAAAAGATCAACATAAATTCTGGAATAGAAAAAAAAATATTTGATGGCAACAAAATAAAAAAGATAGATATGATTAATTTAGTTTCTTCATATCTTAACTTGCTTTGGAATATTTAGTATGTGGAATTTCAATCTGAGTTATTTTCATTTCATAAATCAAAGTAAACATTTGTAGCAGAGGTTCTAACAATGCAATTAAATTTATATCATTAATTAAACACGCATTAGTTAATGCACACTTTAGTGTATTTTGGGTTTTCAATAACATTATTCATTAAAATATTCTGTTCTGTAAATGGAACGTAGAATTTCATCTACATAAATCTTTATATAGCATTAACTATATATATCACTTTAATTTTTCTCACGTTAATTATACTATACAAAATTTAAATTAAGATAGAGGATTAGTAGTAAAAATAAATGCCAAAAAAAAAAAAAAAAAGTTGTACATATGTTCGTAAGTTTACACTGCAGGACGTTTACACTACAGGTTCATCTTACACGGAATACGTATCTTTTCTTTTTTTTTTAACAACAAATTATTCTTACTTTAAAAATTAAAATATGTTTATTTTCTCTCGATTTTGTTCTAACTGAAAATAAATGAATGATTTTCTTTTTTTATTTTATTTTCTCTTACCCATATACATGGTAGAGATAGTATTGCTTTTAGTTCTGAGTGTCGAAATTGAGCTTTTGTTGAATTTACACGTTTTAAGGCACACTGAAACCTAAAAACCTGTTTTTAGTGGTTGGTCTGTGTGTGTGTATGTTTATTTCTCTCACTGTGTTGCTATTTGTGTGTGTCTCTGTCATCAGCATCACCCAATAACAATTAACAGGATGTTCTAACCCGATATTTTTATAATATGTATCATATCAGGATGCTACAATAAATGTTTTTTTGACATCAAACAAATCGTTCAAATACATTTCATCTTTGGGCGAAATTGCATGTAAATAGAGTTTAACTTCAATAGGCTGTACTGTAAAAAAAAAAAAAAAAAAAAAAGTGAATGTACATATTTCACATGCATAAAAGATTAAACCATGTTTCATGTAGAATATGGTAAGAAAATGAATCACCGTTCGTTTACAGGGTTACACAAAGGATATAGTGGGACAGTACTTAGAAACTGAGTAAAGTGCATTTCAGGTTGTATTACTAATATAGGATTATATTTAAGTGTACAATGTGATGTGTACAGAATTTTTGAAAAATATACAGGGCTCCAAGAACTAGGGGAAAACCTTTTTTTTTTTTTTTTTTTTTATGCAATAGCTGGAAGTGCTTTACTGTATTATGTTATCTCGCCCAGGAAAACTGCTCACGAATTAAAATTAATTCGTCATACCCATAGAGTAAATAAAGTATTTTAAAGCTAAATATTCAGCGGTTGTTTTGTATATTTACATGTTTTGAGGTTTCATGAATGCTGAATCAGATTTGTAACGTTTGATCATTGTCTATGTTTCTTTATAGTGTAATGTAAAAACAAATAATTTCAGGAAACCCAAATGTTATGTTTGAAAGTTATGTCTTGTCGACAGAGGCACATATTTACTGAAGTTTCCATTAAATGAAATCAGCACTAGGCCAAAGTAACAAGAAGAAGCAGGAAGTGTTATTGTTGAATCAAAGTTTCTTTTCTTTATTTTCCCTTTTCCCAATTACATCTAATTATTTTTCAAAAGTTAACGGACGCACTTTACGAAGACAAGTTTTTATGCTGTAAGAATTACATACACATGAAATTATCTGCATAGTAAATGCATTTTTTGAAGTTGAATATCAGATATTGTCTTTCAGTTTATACCTTCTATAATAATATATATGAATGGTGAACTTTAAAATTACATGCATACTTCTCAAAAATCTTATTTATAAAAGTCTGAAGAAATGCGAGAAGCGCTTAACATTTTGGTCTTCAGGAGAAAATATATAAAAGCATACAAGAAGATGAGTTCCGTCTTAAGAGCAGCGTACCTAACCTTCTTCCTTTTTTTTTTCATTAAAAAAAAAATAATAATAAAGTGAAACAAGTCCTTCCGGCTTATTCGGAAGGGTAGGTTGATTTCTTTTTCCTTATCAAGTAGCCGTCATTTTGTTTCAAAATGGCGGCTAAAAATTATTAATGATTAGTACAGTCGGCTGCAAAATTATTCGAACACTAGCCAATAATTCCTATATTTAAAAAGTACACTTAAGACTGTTTTGCTAAGTAAATCCTTGTCGAATCATGTTCTTAGACTGATTAAGAACATGACTCGACAAGGATTTATTTAACAAAGCTGTATTAAGTGTACTTTTTGTTGGCAAGGATTATTGCTAGTGCTCGAATAATTTTGCAGTCGACTGTAGAAATATTGATGTAGGCTATCTACATATGGAGTTTTAAGCAAATCGGTTCATAAATACCTTTTTATGTGAATTTAAAATTTTAAAGTGGCCGATGCTTGGAAACAAGATTGTGGGCCAAGTTGACAAATATATTAAATGCATTTGAATGCATTTGTGAGATAAGACTACTGTACAAATATAGTTGGAATTAATTCAGAATCTCAAAAGTCATCGTGTTGAAAAATTAAGTGGCTGCCACTTGGATCAAAATGGCAGAGAAAGTTGCTCAGTGAACGTGAACTAATTAATCTAAGATATTGTTAGAAATTTGAAAATAGGTAATTCAAGTTTTTTTTTTTTTTTTTTTTTTTTAGAGATAGTAAGTTGATTAAATATTAATATTCTACATTTCTAGTTTGTTTTATCGTTAAAATAGGCTAATTTTCTCTTAAAAACGCATTGAAAAGCTCCAATAGGGCAGGTAATGGATTTGGCGCCAAATTTGGCGACTTTTCCACTTGGCGACTTTTGGCGAGAAAATTCATAGTTCATTAATAAACTTCATTGAGAGACTTATATAGTCTATATATACATCAAAATTCAAACAAATTCGGAATACGCTTTTTACATTTTGAATTTGAAATTTTCAAGTGGTCTCCACTTGAAAACAAAATGGTGGAGCAACTTGGTTAAGAAACTCATCCAAGATATTCATAACGCAAGTTAAAACACTGCCCAAATTTGGTTCGATTTGGAGTATTATTTCGGAAGTTATCGTGATTTTAAATTTTCAAGTGGTAGCGTGATTTCAAGTGGCCCCGCTTAACTTAAGATATCTACCACTTTATTAAAAATGACGGATAAATTTCATTAATAAACTTCATATAGACCCTTATGTGGTCTATATTTGCATCAAAATTCAAACAAATTCGGAATACGCTTTTTACAATTTGAATTTGAAAATATCAAGTGGTCTCCACTTGAAAACAAAATGGGGGAGCAACTTGGTTAAGAAACTCATCCAAGATATCCATAACACAAGTTAAGACACTGTCCAAATTTGGTTCGATTTGTAGTATTATTTCGGAAGTTATCGTGATTTTAAATTTTCAAGTGGAAGCCTGATTTCAAGTGGCCCCACTTAAGATATCCACCACTTTATTAAAATTGGCAGATAAATTTCATTAATAAAGTTCATTGAGACCCTTATGTAGTCTAGATTTACATAAAAATTCAAACAAATCTTGCTTTAAATACTCTTTTTACAATGTGGGTTAGAAATATTCAAGTGGCTGCCACTTGAAAACAAAAAGTCGGAGCAACTTGGTTAACAAACTCATCCAAGATATACATAACACATGTTAAGACACTGTCCAAATTTGGTTCGATTTGGAGTATTATTTCGGAAGTTATCGGGATTTTAAATTTTCAAGTGGTAGCCTGATTTCAAGTGGCCCTGCTTAAATTAAGATATCCGCCACTTTATAAAAAATGGCGGATACGTTCATTAATAAACTTCATTGAGAGACTTATATAGTCTATGTATACATCAAAATTCAAACAAATTCGGAATACGCTTTTTACAATTTGAAATTGAAATTTTCAAGTGGTCTCCACTTGAAAACAAAATGGTTGTGAAACTTGGTTAAGAAACTCGTCCAAGAAATTCATAACACAAGTTAAGACGCTGTCCAAATTCGGTTTGATTTGGAGTATTATTTCGGAAGTTATCGTGATTTTAAATTTTCAAGTGGTAGCCTGATTTCAAGTGGCCCCACTTAACTTAAGATATCAGCCACTTTATTAAAAATGGCAGATAAATTTCATTAATAAAGTTCATTTAGACCCTTATGTAGTCTAGATTTACATAAAAATTCAAACAAATGTTGCTTTAAATACGCTTTTTTACAATGTGGGTTAGAAATATTCAAGTGGCTGCCACTTGAAAACAAAATGTCGGAGCAACTTGGTTAACGAACTAATCCAAGATATTTATAAGATCAGTTCACTGTCCAAATTTGGTTCGATTTGGAGTATTATTTCGGGAGTTATCGTGATGACAAAATTTTCATTATAGATAGATAGATAGATAGATAAACGAAGTGATTGCAATAGGTCGATTTCTAAAGAAATCAACCTAAACAAAAGGGATGTCTTTTTCGTGCCAAGGGTCACAGAATAGGCCGGAAATCGCTCATATTGGCGATTTGAAAATAATATTATAATTGAAATCTTATACTTTATTTCTATTGAAGGTTGGCGAATTTATTTATGAATAAGGAGAGTACTTCATAATATTAAAGGTTGTTTAATAAAAAGAGTCATCGGAAAATTGCTGATATTTGTTGTTTGATTGCACCATATACGGACGAGCGTTGGGAATAATATATATATATATATATATATATATATATATATACATTCTTTTTACTGAGTAGGGGATTAAATTATTTTTTTGATTGCAGGAAATGAGTTTGATTTAATATAATGAATTAGAATTACATGATATATTTATATTATTATTATATTTATTTATTTAATAAGAGAGAAAATTAAATATTAAAATTTTTTATGGAATGCAGAAATTTGCCAATATTTTAATTCTGCATCACATACTCTTCCACTTGCCACAAAAAAAAAAAAAAAAAAAACTACGCAAAATGAGGAAAAAGTATCCAGATATGTATATCAACACTTAAATTGAAGAAATGCAAATACATATTCATACTACATTATATAAACAAAATAAGCACAGTATACAAATGAATAACATGAACACAAAAAATAATAAGCATAGGATAAATTGTCTCAATTAAAATATATATAACTGTTTTCAACAATATGTTATAAAAAATCCTATACCTTAATTAGTACTACATTTTAGTCCTATATAGATAGTCCTTTAGGCATAGTTTTATATTTTAATCAGTACTGTATTTTAGTTCTATACTTTAATAAATAATGCATTATTACTTTCGTTGCAAAGAAAATATTTATTTTTTATTAAATGAATGTTACCAGTACTGAATAAAACATAACAGATTTTTTTTAAATGTTAATTTATGCATAACAGGTTGATCAACTCTCAGCTGAACAACCTGAAAATATTTTCAAATTAAATATCTATTTTAAACCAAATTCAGCATTTTTTTTTTTTTTTTTTTTTTTTTTAGTTTGGTTAATTTTTATTATTATTATTAGTTCTTAACTTTGTTATTGTCATTATATTTGTAATAATTTATTATTAATATTACATTTATATCAAGAAAACATTAATTTGGAAGACACATTATAACATGCGAAACCGAAAAAGAATTTTTGACCAGCAGAATAAAAAATATCAATGTCTGTGGACGTCAGAACAGACATTAACATACATTCCTGCTTCGCAAATTATAATTGTTAAGATTTTTATTTGACTGAGGAGAGAAATTGGAATTTTTAAAAACAAAAGTTTGGTTTTTTGGTGGAGCTAAAAGTAAACTCTCAAAATGTATGGTAAAAATATTATTGTTGGAGTTGTGTACATGCTTTTGTGTTGTGAGAAATAATTTTATATGGGCCAGTGAATTTACGGTTAAATTTACCTCTGGATTTTATATAAACAATATATCCTTGTTTGAATTTTCTAAGTTTATAATTTTTATTGTTTACTGTATTTTGTTTCTTTTGTGCATTAATTAGGTTATTGTAACATTTTTCATAATTTTTATTTAAATCAGATAATATAGATTTAATATATTGGTCACTGTCTAATTGTTCAACTTTAATATAAGGGTTGAATGTTTCAAAAAATAAAGAGTACGTTCTTCCAAAATGAAGTACATTTGGTGGGAAGACAGTGGTTGTATGTATCAATCCACTATACAAATGTTTGTGGATTCTTATAGCATTTTAAAAGAACGACCCTCCTGTATAAGACATTTAATTGTTGTTTTAATTCCCGCATTAATTCTCGCTCAAAGAATCACTTTGGGGATGAGCGTAGTAACTTCGGTTTATTGTTATGCCAAGTGACTCTGCTAATTTTTCAAACGCCTCTGAACAAAGCTGAGTGCCTTGATCTCTCAACACAGTCGACGGTCTTCCATAACTAGCTATATAGCTAAAGAGAGTTTGTCACATTATTAGCATAAATTACAGATAAGGGGAATAATTCCATATGTCGACTGATATAGTCTATTATCGTCAAGAAGTCGCTGGTTTTGAACAAGAACAACAATATTCATGGAAATTATTTCTGAGGGTCTTTCAGAAATTTTAGAGTTTTGGATTGGAGCATTTGGAATTACACGACTTTTTAATGTAATACACTTTTCTTATGATTTTAAATAATTTTTGTATCGCTATACATGCCATACCAAAAATATTTTCTTTGAAGATATTGGTATGTCTTTTTGATACCTAAATGAGTCTTGAAAATCAAATTTGCGTTTAAGGAATCAGGCACCACAATTACAGGTATTTTTTCCCCAGAGTCATGATATTTATACGTTGATAAGTTATTTTTATTATCATTAAAGTGATTTCTATTAGACCAATTAAATTGTTCATTTTTAAAATTTGTGAAAAAATTTCTTAATTTAATTATTAATCACAGTATATTATTCAAAATATATATTTATCTTAGTTAAAGCTTACTGTTCTAAGGAAGATAGAAAATAGATTATTACAGTTAATAAGTTAAATTTTTAGATTTTTATTCATAATCTTTTAATTTGCATATTTGTTTTATGCCTTGATTTGAACATAAATTATCTCAACTTTCAAAAAACATAATTTCTATTGCCATTTATGTTCCCAAAAACGGGTACAGTATCTAGTAAAAAGAAGAGTCTCGAAGAGAGTTCTATACTAAAGCTGTACCTTTTCTTCAATATTCAAATGCATCGAAAATACATTAGTTTATTCTGCGTTAAATTTTCGTCAAATGTTGAATCTATGGCGATATTTGAATCTGTTACTGATAACAGGGAATCACTTAATATATATGCGCTATAAAATAAAGAAAATAATTGTATTTTGAAATAGGTTCAGTAGCCCCACTTGGCGAAATTTGAAATTTAGCAACGAAGTAGCTAGGTCATTTTTCACCTGCGATAAACATTTTAATTAATCGCCAAAATGGAATAAAAAATTGAATGTCGGCAAGAGGGTACTGTAATAAAGCTGTGCCTAAGTCAATTGAAGAACACAGTTCTTTCTGATGAGTTAATACTACTTTACTTAACAAATTACTTAAAAATTAGCTAAAGTACATTTTTTATTTGTTTTGAAGAGTGGAAACTAATGTGTAATAGCATATTAACTTCTATCCATAGACCTATTATTACAATGGACGAAGCATTGATTTATTACAGGAGTATGAGAAAGAATATGTAAGATGAGTAAGCTCGTTGCAGAGAAAATATTTTGGTAATCATCTTGTTATTAACGATTATTTGTTTGGAATCTTTTCCCCTTAATTAAGTGATACAGTAATCAAAACTAGTGAAAAAATTACATTTTTAGATGTATTTTTTATTTTATTTTATATTTTCAATATAATGTATAGTAAAAATCTTGGCATAAAGGCATAAGCGTAATTCCAATTAATTATTATAATATATATATATATATATTATTATTTTTTTTTTTTTTTATTTTTTTTTTTTAGTATGAAAGGACTATTTTTTTTTTTATTCAACGATTTTTGCTTTGTCGCCATTTAAGTATTCCACTTGAATTGTACATTTCTTTTATGTCGAAAAAAAAATATATATATATATATATGTATATATATATAAACATACAAACATATTATTAATGAAAATAAAGCTAATTTTTCTAAAATCATGAGGTAAATTTCTAATGAATTAAAAAAAAAAAAATGAAAAAAGTCGGAAAAGGTTTAAATGCAATGAAAGAAAGTGAAATTTCTGAAAATAAACAAACTTTAAATATAAAAAAATTATTAAAAAAAAAAAATATATATATATATATATCAAGAGATTTCATTACTTGTGAGCCAAAAATAAATAAATAAGTAAATATATTTATTTTTATGATAAAAAACAAATGAGTAGGAAAGTATTTTTTTGTTTTTAAATAATTAAAATAAAATTGAGACAATCGTTCTAATGAAATGAAAAATCTTGAGTATAGAACACTTTGTCGAAATTTGAAATTGGGCACTAAAGAAGCTCGGACACTTACCGCCATGACCTTTAATTACGCAATTGCGATAGACCTTTCATTTGATCGACAAAAAAAAAAAAAAAAATCGTTTAGGGGATTCTTTGCTATAGCTGTACTGAAGAAATTTTAAGAAATGATATAGCTAGTGTGCTAAGGAATGAATAAAGTTACTGCATGCCTTTATATGGAAGAATAGATTAAATCAAGTCCTGTCGCACTAAAATAAATTCTGTTTACAATTTAAACATATATATATATATATATATATATATTTTTTTTTGGTAAGATAATACATGTAATTGTTACCTTTAATTTAAAGAAATAAATACAGCAGTTATAAGCACTTTACAAAAAGAACTATTTAAAAAGCACGAAATAATAATAATAGTAATAGTAATAATAATAATATATATGTATATAAAGTCGACCCTCATTAACGGGAATCTCAAGGGGATAAAAAAAAATTGTTCATGCTATCAGTAGTTCACCCTACCAATTTTTAATCTTCATATAACTAAACTAATCCTCAATTTGACGGGGATTGTGGAAACAGTTCATGTTAAAAGTAATTTACATCAGCAGTGTTCACGTTAACGGGGTTCGACTGTATATATATATATATATATACTTTCAGAAACAAGGGAAAACTGGTTGGCATAGGTGGACTCTGCTCAGTTCCCCACTATATTTACGGTCTCATAAATTTCTAGTGCGAGACATATTATAATCATGTTAAATAAAATGAATTTGACCAAAGCTTGATACAGTGACAGAAAGAAATCCCCGCCTAATAGGCTATCCATCGTTCACTTCGATATAATTATCTTATTCTAATCTATTAATTTATTTTATCAGGGTCAATTCCGTTTTTATGTTTCATGCTACTATTTCGAATACAATAATCCTCAAAATTCATATTTATATAAAAAATTTATAATTTCGCTATGTTGGTAAAATCGTAAATTACGAATAATTTACGAAATTTTCCTATTACAATATTTGTATTCAATCATGTTCAAACAAATATCATAAATGTAATTTTGAAGTTGTCTAATGTATTTATGATCCTCAAAATGGAAATTTATGCTCAATTTTGCCTTATTCTGACATGTTAAGTAAATCGTAAATTCCAAATAACTTACGAATTTTTTAAATTGGAAAAATCATAGTCTATGATATTCATGCCAGTAACCTAAATAATATTTCCAAAGTAGTTTGACGTCTTTACGATGAAAATATCCCTCAAAATTGACATTTATGTGAAATTTTGCTCTTTTCTGCCATGTTAAGAAATTCGTAAATTTCCAATAACTTACGAAATTTTTATATTTGAAAATTAATAGTCATTAATATTCATGCCAGTGTCCTAAATAATATTTCAAAAGTAGTCTGACATCTTTACGATGAAAATATCGCTCAAAATTGACGTTTATGTGAAATTTTGCCCTTTACTGCCATGTTAAGAAATTCGTAAATTTCCAATAACTTGCGAAATTTTCAAAGTAGCATATTTATAGTTACTGATGTTCATTCCGGCATCAAAACGGATATTTTAAATGTGGTTTGACATTTTTACAGTAAAAAGTTTCCATTTAATGCACGTTTAAGTGAATTTTTGTCCTATTCTCCCATGTTAAGAAAATCGTAAATTTCTAATAACTTACGAAGTTTTTAAAATCAAATGTTGCAAATGAATAGGGTTCTTGCCAGTGTCGAAAGTAATATTTTAAAACTGATCTGACCTCTCTGCGAGAATTTGTTCTTGAGATATCGTGTACACAGACTAACAGACACCCTACAGACAGTGCTGCCAGATTGAGGGAAATTTTTATTTAACACCCACCACTAAATTTTAATTGAAAAGGTTTGGTAATTGTTTCGAAACATCTTTTACCAAAATCATCTATGTAATTAGATAGCCGATACATGTAAAATTTAACGGTGGATGTTGAATAAAAATTTCCCTCAAATCTGGCAGCACTGCCTACAGACAGACACCATACAAATTTTGTCATTTTCGGATTCCTCACACCTGAAAACGTGTAAAAAAGTAAAAAAACCGAGGTCGAAAATTTTCACGATTACCTAAGTTCCCCATACCTATAGTATGATGGGGAACTAATATCATCTATGTGATAATCTAGCACTAATATCAGCATATGAACACGCGAGTTTACATCAAAAAATAAAATCACAACGAATAAAAAATCGTGTTTTTTGTCAAATACAGTCATGTCAAATGAAGTCATTTTTATTTGGTTACAGAAGCGATTTTCCTCATATACAATCTGTAAATCTAACTAAAATTTTTAAAGATTCCTTGGATATAATTTTACGTTCAGTACAGATCCAAACCTATAGCCTTCAATTACGTCCGGTCGTTTTCAGGTGACACCCGGTCGAATGAAAAAGTTTTATATACAGCCACCACCCCTATCATGAACACAGAGAAAATATTCTGAAATCATTTTGTGATTCCTTGATTTCTAAAACGTAAAGATAATGCAATTTTCTTCCCATTCTATATGTTTTAGAGACGAAATATTTAAAGCGCACGCGCATGCGTTTTTTACTCATATCACTAAATCTGATCAAAATGCTTAAATTTTCGATATATTATTTTAAGTTGGGTTAAGACCTAAATTCCTGCCAAGTTTCGTTGATATTCGTCAAACCATTCTCGAGAGATACCTAGACTACAGGCATACAGACATAACGACCCACACGCAGATATGAGGCACACAAACACTCCCATACACACAGAGAGAGACAGAATTTTTTGAAGTCATTTTTGGCTTTTATGTTGTAGGAAATGGGAAAAATACCGGTTTTTTTTTTTTTTTTTTTTTTTTGAATTCTCACAACCTTACAGACAAAAATATGCTTTTATTAATATAGATAATATATATACTGATTCTAAAAAGCTTTCTTAAAATATTTTCTTAAATAAATTTCTAAAAAAATTATTAAAAGGAATCGTAAATACTTTTTATTTAAAAAATATAACGTAAAAAAGAAAGTAGTCCAAAAAAGAACATGCCCTTTCATAAAACATATTTCTTTCTGCTTCTTTTTATTTAAGCTTCCCGTCATAATGCATCGGCCAAAAAGTTCCGGGAATAACTCACAAACACCATGGTTAATTTCAAATTAAATGTTACTCTATTTTCCATTTTGGAATTTTAAAAAATAACATATAAGCATATTTCATTTTGGCCACAGCGCAACTCACTTTATGTATCGAATTTGTCACTTTGCTTTTCACTTTCATCGTTGTGCTAACGAACTGCTTTGTAGTGATTTGCTGATCAAGTATGTTTCGCTGAAATGCTTTTCTCTTTGTATCAAAACTTTTCTGACTTTACCCGAGGAAATACTTCTGCTTCAGCCACATTTCAACTTCTACGTTTCGATTTTAAAGTATCAAGGTGGAGTCTAGAGATAAATGCAATATTTTAGATGGGAAAATATAATGTATTTCTGTATATATATCTTTTCCATTTGAATATTATGGATATATTTGAACATTTGAAGCAGGCAAAGATACTTAAATAATAACAATAATAATAATAATAATATTGAAAAAAAACTTAAATACACTTAAAATATTTTATTATTTAAATATTAACAGCAAACTGTTATTTTCATGGTTCTATTCTACACGATCTGTACATTTATCTCGTGATAAAATCTTGCGTCATCTTTTTTATATATTTGTACATTTACATATTTTCACTTTTGTTTTGGGGGTTCAAGCATTAATAGTAATAAATTTATTAGCATTATTACTTCCATTACCCTACTACCGTAGGTAATGGAAGTATTGTATTCGGTCTGAAAATTCGATAGCGGGTTTTCACCTGATTTACACGTTTTAAGGTCCCCTGAGTCCAAAAAAGTGGTTTTTGGCAATTGGTCAGTGTGTATGTATGTGTGTATGTGTGTGTGTACTGTGTATGTATGTGGAGAATCTTCTGGCTATTATAGCTCAGAAACTAATAAAGATAGAGCTACGAAACTTTAGAATTCAAATACGTCTGGCGTACAGATGAAATTTCCAAATTTTGGTGAAAATTGAAAAACCGGAAGTGGGACATCGGAAACCGGAAGTTGGACCGTAAGTCCGTATCTCAAAAACGGCTCTAACGATTTTCTTCAAACTTGCTATATAAACACTCTATTAGATGTCCTTTCGAATGATATAGTTGGTTAGTTCAAGAAAATTGATAGGCGTCCTGTATAAATAGCTCAATTTCAGGCCTCCCAAGGGCGTTCCTTTAAAAACGGTTGTACGGATTTTTTTCAAATTCGCCATTTTAACTCAATTTTAAATATGCTTTTGTATGTAATTATTGTTTTCCTGTCAATAATTGAGTTTAACCGGAAATGGGACATCGGAAACCGGAAGTAGGACCGTAAGTCCGTATCTCAAAAACGGCTCTAACGATTTTCTTCAAATTTGCTATATATATAATTATTGTTTTCTGGTCAATAATTGATTTTTTGTGAAAGTTGGTATCTCAAAAACGGCTCTAACGATTTTCTTTTTTGGTCACTTTTATGTTTTCTGATCACATTATCTCTCAAAAATGCATATAATACATGTAATAGCGGGTAATGGAAGTCGTGTGGTTGTTTCACACCAGATTTTTTACATAACGATACAGAAAATCACATATTTGGTTTGAAACATTCATATAATGTCTTTGAAGAAACTATGAATTCGAAACCTTCAATCAGTGTATAGTAATTCATCTTATTTTGATTTATTTTTCATTTATTTATATTCTGGTAGTTTTCTATGAGTTATCGTATATGTATATATGAATCTTTTAGACTTGTCGTTTACACTGGAGCATTTAGACTTGCAAAAAATTTAAGCAAAATCTAAGATATTTATGAATCTCTATATTGCAATAAAAATTTTTACTCTTCTAAATTGTGCCTCTCCTATTTTTTTTTATATATACTTTGCCCTTTTCGTATTTTTGGTTTACAGGTCAGAAACTATTTGACATAAGATACAAACAAATGAAAAAATATTCGTCTGGTGACAATAAACGCCGATGGACATTGTCAAAAACCACGTTTTGTAAGCATTCTGCAAAACTTGGAATGAAGAAATGCCCCTTTCCCACCAAAGAAATTAGATATTTTTATTGCTTTATAAATTAAAAAAAAAAAAAAAAAAAACTAGTATGTTGTGATTTAGTTTCTTTTATTAGATTCCATGATTTATAAAATTAATAAATTTCATATATGAAAAATATATTAAGCAAAATTACAGCGATATAATTTCGGAGTATAATTATCGCTCCTTCTATTACTCACATTTTGTGTTATTTATAGCTATGTCTTAGCATTTATTTTTCAAAATAACATGAAAATGCTTGTGTAAAATCATTATTGTAAAACCTTTATTGTGATTTTTTTTTAATTATTATTATTATTTTCATTTGAATTATACAAGTGGCACAATTCCAAGCATGATGCATAAAAAAGTTCTGAAATCACTTAACATGTTTTACTATCGGGTTAAATTTTCAAAATTCAGTCTTTACAAAAATTACCCATTTTGATATTCCATTACACCGAAAATATTTTTTATAGCAGTCTGTATGTGTTCGTATGCGTGCGAATGAGACTTATAAAAAAAGTTCAAAAAGTGGTATTAGGATCTAGTCGAAATTCAGTTATTTAAACCTGTACCATATGAGGACATTACTTAAAATAATTTTTTGAGTTCAAGAAAGAATTTCGTATGCAGTGATATAATTTAAAATACAATACGTGTACAAACAAAATTTTTCTTCGGTGCACTTTACATTTTTTTTTTCACTAAGCAAATTAAAATTAACATACGTTTTTCTATGTGCAAAAGCATGCTTCACATACAACAAAGTATGAATATGCTTCTCTTTTGTTTAGAGGGCCACAGATAAAGGTTTGGTAATACCTGAATAAATGTTTATAAATGGTTCGAAACGTATTTTATTTTTTTTCAGTGCTAAATTCAAGTATGCTATTTAATGAGTAATATATTTCATAAACAATATACAACCGTTCTAAAAATTATTTGAATAAGTCAAAGAAAAAAAAAAAAAAAAAAAAAAAAAATCGACTTGGTGAAACGTTTAATATTGGCTTTTTAAGTTTAATATTGGCTATAAATGTTTCCTGATTGTAACATTCTTCTTATGTGAGGGGTTACCTTCGCCCTTACATTAAATCATTAGAAATCAAAACTGCTTTAAACTAAATGTGTTTTGTCTAAATCTATTTTGAACGGTTTTCAGTTATACTAGAAAGTCTAAAATGCCTCACATCTTAAACCATAAACCGCAAACCGTAAACTGAAATATTATGCCGATTTTATTATTTTATTAATAATTTTAAATTAGTTATATAAGTTCAAATTAAAAGAATTGTCAAAAAAATATTTTTTTATTTTTTAAAAAAATACGAAGCAAAAAAATTGATAAACAGATATTTTAATAATGATATATCTGATAGGATGTTAAAAATTCTTTTCATTTGTCAGATTTCGTGAAAGAAATGAAAAGTAATAAAGAGTTTCCTCTCAGTTTCAGATCCTTTTTAATTTATTTTAGACATCTGCTGCCTACTTCATTCTGAAATAAGTTCATTTAAATATAATAATTGTTTTTTAGAAGATTCGTAGTCCTAGATGAAGAATATGGAAATTTTTGGAGTTCGTTATGTTACTCTTATTATTGTAATGCAGCGGCCTACGTATACAACGTGAATTTTAATGTATATATATATATATATATATATATATATATAATGCTTGCTGAGTGTAAAAGTATGCTCTAATAACATACCATTTTAATAACATGCACACATATATATATTTAACAGAAGTCATTAAAAGTAAGTCATCTTAAATTTTTAATTTTTCTGCACATCACCTCTGTAGAATAAAAGTTGAAATCATGAGTACTGCACAATAATTTTAAAATCATAAAAAACCATAGTTTGTTTGAGTGGAATTTACGTCGCCTAGTGCTATAATCGGCAGCAAAAGTATCCAAGCACTAACAATAATCCCTGTCTAAACAGAGTACGCTTAATACTGTTTGTTAAATAAATCCTTGCCGAGTCATGTACTTAGTCAGTCTAAGAACATGACTCGACAAGGGTTTATTTAACAAAACAGTATTAAGTGTAATTTTTTTTATATTATTGACTTGTGCTCGGATGCTTTTGCTGCCGACTGTACGCTATAGGTTACTGCCGACGACCTGAGTCATACCCCTAAGGATAAAAATCTAGAGCTGTACCGAGTACTCGGCTTACTCAGCCAATTTTCGGAGTACTCGGTACTCGGCCAAAATTAGGTTAAGTATTCAGTCAATACCAAGTAGTTGTGAGAATTTCATTATGTTTATGCATTTTTAAAAGAAATCTGTTAATGAGAGATAATTATTTTATAACTAAACTAAAGAATTATGAAAATATAAACACCGAGTCATTGTAATTAAAATATTTTCTATAACAGTTTTCTGCAGTTAAAGCGGGCAAGTAGACTGCTACCAAATTGGTATAGTAGCGATTCATGATATGAGCTTCTTCATTTTAGCTATAAGAATTGAATTATAACTATTTATGTAATACGCAATATTTTATAAAAAACTTAGTACATAAAGTTGTATTTATAAATCAGACAAAAACAAAATATTAGAAAAAAAGAAGCTCTACGTAATATTAACACAAACTTTTAGCTATACAATTTTGCAAATAAAAGTAAGACACTTAAATCGGTAAGACACGATTGAATTTTAACTTAAAGAAAAATATATACTGTAAAATACCATCCAAATTCCTCCTCAATCTTCATGGAAAATCAGGCTATATCTGGCGGAAGGTTGGCTAAATGGTAAAAGTGTGCAAATCGACAGAAATTGACCTGTATTTTAATGTTAAAATTAACAGGCATAACAAAAGTTTAAAAACAAAGCATACACACATATACAGGGTTCATAATCATAAGAGAATACCTGGAAAACATAGAATACTCAAGGAATTTGGATTTTGTTAAAAAAAATCAGGGAAAATAAGTGTTTTCATTAAAAGTCTGGAAAAATTGATGGAAAAATTGATGGAAAAATTTAACTGGAAATAGGAAAAATGCATATTTTCTTTCACTTGTAATATATTTTTCGCGTTTAGTTTCATATAGAGATTCAAATGAATAAATATTTTTAAAATACACATGTAAATAACGGTTATCACGTGAATTTCTATCATGATCGGAAATAACATGACATCATACAGTGGAAGTAGAAATATTTCCTCCTGCCTAAAAGAGTGTTTCTTCTGACATGTCGCTGATATTTTCTTGAAAATTGTCTGGATAGCGCAGGGATTTTTCCCCCCATATTTAAGTATGAACCCTGATATGTATATATATGTATATATATATATATATATATATATATATATATATATATATATATAAAGAGAGAGAGAGGTAGGTAGATAGATAGATAGATATAGTTATTAAGTTCCAATGATAATTAAATACAGTAAACTCTTGATTAACCGGTATTCAACAAACCTGAAAAATTCAGAAAACTTTTTTCTCGCTTCCAATAAATTATTTTAAAATATTTGATGCTATTTCAAGAAGCGTATGGTTTCCATTTTCATATAATCAGTATCCAATTTAATATAATACAAATCAATGTTCATATATAGAAAGCCGAATCTTATAAAATAGATAAATAACGTAAAAAACTATTACATATTCGAATACATCTACCGCTGAGCATTAGGACCGTTAATAATCAAATATGTTATTTTGCTAATTATGGTCCAAAACCACCTACTATTTTATATTTCTATGATTTGAATATTAAGTAAGGTTATCATGTTTGAAATTGTAAAATATTTATTTTAATGTTTTCAGTTCATATCATATATACATTTCATGCATCTTTATTTAAGTCTCAGTGCATAGGAACTTTTATATTTTCTACGAATTATCTGAGGATGAGTATTTCGCATCTGAGAAATATTTAAAAAATAAAATTATCAATTGCGCAGTTAGTAATCGATTACACTGAAAGTATCGAATATAACATGAAATGAATTATGTATATACACTACAAAAGTTCTACACGAAAACATTATCTTTGCCATTTAACTAAATTTTGGGTTCAAAAGGGTATTTTCTAATTTTAAGATGCGCGAAATTCTTCATAATTGCATCAATTATTCTTTCTTACTACTACTCTGTATTCGGTAATCGGCTACTCGGTGCAGCACTATAAAAAACATAGCAGTAGGAAAAAAATGTCTTATGATCAACACGGTGCACATATTAGTACTTAATTTATAGTTTTAAAAATATTTTGAAAGTTTCCTTCATATAAAACTTAAATTTCAGTTTTGCGACATATTTAATATGATTTATGTCTTCAGTAATATATAAAAACATTTGGCATGTTGTAAAGCAATTTTATTTTCTCTAACCGGTGTTTCTACAGTATGAGAAATTTTTAATAGTCTGAAGATCTAGCATGCGTCGTGCCGCTTGTTGGTCAAAATTAAAGCGATGGTCGTGCTAAGCGACACTTTTCTTTTCTTTTTTTTTTTCTATTTAGGTTGGGTCGTATCATATTTTTTATCCTTTATTGTTATTGTATATCAGTATATCTATGATTCTTTCTTCGATATCTGTTTTACTATCAGATTAATTCAATATTTCATCATCTTCTTCACTCGAACAAATGAATATTAGACAAATGTTCATTTAAAATTGAAATACAAGTTCTTTTAAAGCAGGTTTTTCTGTGAAGAACTTTAAATTTATATAATATCCATATTTATTTATTAAGTCTAGAACATTTATATATATTTTTAAAATTTAATGTTGTTAAAGTAAGCAAACGATAATAAATAAATTAGCATTACCTGATTTAACAATTGATGACTTAAGATCAAACATTTAAACTGTTACAAGACGTTAAAAACAATATGAACCGGTAAATATTTTTGCTATTTATTTTATTTATTTTTTATATTATGGAATAATATTTTTATCTGCTATTAAAAACGCAAAGGACTATTCGAAAAATTGGACTTATGTGTTATGCGTAGAACTACTTCGTGTATTGTATTGGTTAGTATTATACTCCCATTGGGTGAATAAAACGGATATTTACCGTAATTAATACAGTTCATACATAATGATTTCTTAACTTTAAACTACTTAATCTTCTATATACCAAGTTTACGTAGCTCACTTTACCACCCAACATAATTAAAAAAATCTGGTGTGAAACAACCACACGACTTCCATTATCCGCTATTACATGAATTATATGCATTTTTGAGAGATAATGTGATCAGAAAACACAAAAGTGACCTAAAGAGAAAATCGTTAGAGCCGTTTTTGAGATACCAACTTTTACAAAAATCAATTACTAACCGGAAAAAAAATAATTACATACAAAAGCATATTTAAACGTGAGTTAAAATGGCGAGTTTGAAAAAAATCCGTACAACCGTTTTTAAAGGAACGCCTTGCGAAGCCTGAACTTGAACTATTTATACAGGACGCCTATCAATTTTCCTGAACTAACCAACTATATCATTCGAAAGGACATCTAATAGAGTGTTTATATAGCAAGTTTGAAGAAAATCGTTAGAGCCGTTTTTGAGATACGGACTTACGGTCCCACTTCCGGTTTCCGATGTCCTACTTCCGGTTAAACTCAATTACTAACAGGAAAACAATAATTACATACAAAAGCATATTTAAAAGTGAGTTAAAATGGCGAGTTTGAAAAAAATTCGTACAACCGTTTTTAAAGGAACGCCTTTGCGAGGCCTGAAATTGAGCTATTTATACAGGCCGCCTATCAATTTTCCTGAACTAACCAACTATGTCATTCGAAAGGACATCTAATAGAGTGTTTATACAGCAAGTTTGAAGAAAATCGTTAGAGCCGTTTTTGAGATACGGACTTACGGTCCCACTTCCGGTTTCCGATGTCCCACTTCCGGTTTTTCAATTTTCACCAAAATTTGGAAATTTCATCTGTACACCAGACGTATTTCAATTCTAAAGTTTCGTAGATCTATCTTTATTAGTTTCTGAGCTATAATAGCCAGAAGATTCTCCACATACATACATACATACATACATACATACATACACACATACATACACACTGACCAATTGCCAAAAACCACTTTTTTGGACTCAGGGGACCTTAAAACGTGTAAATCAGGTGAAAACCCGATATCGAATTTTCAGACCGAATACAATACTTCCATTACCTACGGTAGTAGGGTAATGGAAGTAAAAAAAGGTAATTTGTTATATATTGGTGAAATATCCTAATTTATTTTTATAACGATATTATAAGCTGCAGTAAGTGCAATAATAAACTAAAAAATACCAATATTTAAATTTTTATATCAGTACATGAAATACAGCTTTAAATTTGTACCATAACAAAGAGAAGAAAACTATGTTTTGTGTTTAAATGAAAACCAGAAATTTTACCTCTTTATAAAAAGCAGAACAAAATATGAATACCTTATAGAATACAAAATATATCCAAATTATTATCTAAGAAAAATATAACTATTTAATAGTAGTTAATTACAATAACGAATATAGTTGAATATTCGAGTTTCGTCTATTGTCTGTGATTGTATTACAGGTCTTTCAGAGACTTAAAATTTATTTACAGAATATTCTAAGAAATTACAATCCTGTCAAGCAAGTATCAGCTTCAAATTCATCAGAAAATACCTCTTAGCCGAAAATGTATACATCGTAGCTGAAAATTTATCCATCACAACATAAACTGCATCATAAATATAACACATCAAGGAATGTCACATCCCTGTTAATGAAGGTAACATCCTGCACAAATGAATATAACATAAACTGTATTCATTAACAAGAGCTCAGACACGTAGGTTCTAGCATTCGAATGACTTGGCTTCAACTGCACGCCGACAGCACAAATGAGGTCTTAGTTATTGTGCAGCATATTTCCAGAATTGTCTGGATACTTATTTAATATTCTGTTTAGAGCTATGATAATCGATACTTCGATAAGAAATATTTTTCTCGCCAAAATCGAAAAAAAAAAAAAAAAAAAAAAAAAAAAAAAACCGCGGCGTAATAAATTCACCAACAGGGCACGAAATTCGATGCCAAGATCATTTCTACTTCGGTGAAGATCTTTAGTGACTTTTTAAAGATATAGAGCTATTTTAAGGCTAATTGAAGACAAAACACAGTACAATTAACATTTTGCAACCTGACTAAGCTTCTTTAGATTATTTTGAATGTGACTCACGTTACAATTTTTGTCTTATGACTCGCATTATATTTCTTCCTTAAATCTCTGAAATAAAACAGATTGTTACCATATTCTAATTTGTAAACTTTACTCAATCAACAGCACATTCGAAATAAAAGTGCGTTGTTTAATTGTATTTTATTTATTCATTTATTTATTTATTTACACTTTATTTTCTATTTTTTATGGAATCGCCTACATATATATATATGTATATATATACATATATATAAGAATTAATTCATCAGTCATGAGTAATAAATGTCGGAGGCCAGTTTTTCTGACATTTAGACGCAATAATTTATTTACTTTTATATTATTTAAAATTTACAATCATTCATATTGTACAAAAAGCCAAAATATCTTTCTTGTATAGCTAAAATTTCAATGAAAAGAAAAGGAAATGTTGGATTCCAACACATAATTCAGAAAATATGGAAAAAAGAAGACCATGTAATTAAACTTGAAAAAATCTGGAGTGACTCCACTCGACTTTCCGAACATTGAGTAATTAACAGTTTTGTAGATAAAGTAAAGAAAGAGGAGTTGTTAAACAAACAAAAGTGAGAAAACCATAATAGAGTGTTTGAGTATTTTTGACCATATATTACACGATGTTTTATTTAACGCTGCTGAACTTTGAGCCCATAGATCATAATGATAAAGAATTTTTCGTTGTGTCCCTGTAAAAACCTATAAATGCTAAATTCACCAAAATGCTTATAGTTAGTGCAACAATGATTTATAATACTCATATAAATTTTCAGCTCAATTCAATAAGGCGTTTAGATGCTATCGTACTTTTAAAAAATTAGTCCCATAGGCCATAATGATAAAGAATTTTTCTTTGTGTCCCTGTAAAAAAACTATAAGTGCTAGATTCTCCAAAATCTATACAGATTGAGTATTTGTGACCTATAATATGTGTATAAATTTTTTGCTCAATTGAATAAGGCGTTTAGATGCTATCGCACTTTTAAGATTTTGCTCCCATAGGCCATAATGATAAAGAATTTTTCCTTGTGTCCCTGTAAAAAAACTATAAGTGCTAGATTCACCAAAATCTATAGGGTTCGTACTATGGTGACTTACAATATGCGTACCAACTTTCAGGTTAATCGAACAAAGCGTTTAGACGCTAGCGTGTTCACTCACAGACATACACACATACACACATACGCACACACATACATACATCATCGTAAAAATAGTAAACGGACTCAGGGGACCGCAAAACGTATAGAAACATCAAAATCTCGAATTCGGATTTTTGACATGATTACAATACTTTCCTCACTATAGTGTTCGGAAAGTAAAAAGAATGTGAATGTGATGACTGATCATTTTACTTTTATACTTTTTAAAATCATGTCCAAAAAACACATCTAATACACAATCTTTTCTTTAAATATACAAAACTTTGCTAAAAATATATTGAATTTCAGTTATATGAGTTTTTCATTTTTTCTTTTCACTTGCGTGACTGAAAATAATTTTCAATATCAGGTTTTAAAGACTTGAACGTTGTACTTAAGAGAGAAAAAAAAATACCGAGAAAAGCATAAATAAGTGAGGTACGTCTATATATAGGGAGTTTGTTACTAAAGGAAAATATGTCACATTATGTAAGTTCATATATTTTTTTTTCTGTCGCATAACATTTTTAAATTGATTTATTTATTTTAGATATTTGTAAGTAAAACTTTAACTCCTTTGCATAAACCACCTATTTTAATTAATGCAGTGTATTTGAAAACTACGGATGAATAAAACAACAACCTCGGGTTTTATACATTTAACATTGATCATAGGTACTAATTACGGAGATTTTTATTCTTTTTAAGTAAAATATTTCATTAAATTATGATAAAAAATATTAAGTATATAAGTGTTATGAAAAGCAAAATTTAATTATTTACTATTAAAAATGTTTAATAAGTAAAATATATCCCATGGCCACATAGTTCGATGTATCAAATTTCAGAGCAATGTAAAGACATTCATAGAGATATGTTTAAACAAATTTGTTGATTGATCCAAATTAAAATAGATATGCCATTGTAGACTGGCAGAGCTTCGAATTCGTAATATGAGGATTTCGGATACTACTTCAGGGATTTATGAATTCTGCCTGTTATAAAAATAAAAATAAAAAAATAAAAATAAAAATAGAAACGTATGATTTTTTTTTTTTCGATTTCGTTAAAGATGTAGCATTTTGCTTCATGTGTGTGATTACATGTTTTAATTTCATCCAAAAAATCTGGAGTGACTCCACTCGACTTTCCGAACATTGAGTAAGTAACAGTTTTGTAGATAAAATAAAGAAAGAGGAGTTGCTAAACAAACAAAAAAGAGAAAACCATAACAGAGTGTTTGAGTATTTTTCTCCATATATCACACGAGGTTTTATTTAACGCTATTGAACTTTGAGCCCTTAGATCATAATGATGAAGAATTTTTCGTTGTGTCCCTGTAAAAATCTATAAATGCTAGATTCACCAAAATACTTATAGTTAGTGCAACAGTGATTTATAATATTCATACAATTTTTCAGCTCAATTGAATAAGGCGTTTAGATGCTATCGCTGGTCTCATAGGCCATAAAGATAAAGAATTTTTCTTTGTGTCCCTGTAAAAAAACTGTAAGTGCTAGATTCACCAAAATCTATACAGTTAGTTCAAATGTGACCTATAACATGTGTACAAATTCTTTGCTGAGATCAATAAGGCATTTAGACGCTATCACACTTTTAAAAATTTGGCAAAGAATTTTTCTTTGTATCCCTGTAAAAAAACTATAAGTGCTAGATTCTCCAAAATCTATACAGATTGAGTATCTGTGACCTATAATATGTGTATAAAGTTTTTGCTCAATTGAATAAGGCGTTTAGATGCTATCGCACTTTTAAGATTTTGGTCCTTTGGCCATAATGATAAAGAATTTTTCTTTGTGTCCCTGTAAAAAAACTATAAGTGCTAGATTCACCAAAATCTATAGGGTTCGTACTATGGTGACTTACAATATACGTATCAACTTTCAGCTTATTCGAACAAAGCGTTTAGACGCTAGCGTGTTCACTCACAGACATACACACATACACACATACACACATACACACACACATACATACATCATCGTAAAAATAGTGAAAACGGACTCGTTGGACCTCGAAACGTATAGAAACATCAAAATCTCGAATTCGGATTTTTGACATGATTACAATACTTTCCTCACTATAGTGTTCGGAAAGTAAAAATATAGATAAATAAAAGGAACATCATAAATATTTATAAGTTAAATATGTTTCAAGCATTATTTTGCACAGGGTAATATCAAACAATGTTAATTTCCTTCAATTTATAATCAGTGCCATTTTTGTTTATTTCGGGAAATAAGCTCCGTTTAAGTAGATAAGGTATAATTTGATTTTAGATCTTTGATGTTCTAAGAAAATCGAACATGTAGTTTTTTCAGTCATGTAGCTGTATCGACCAATTTAGATATTTGTCATAAAGTCTAAAAAAAAAAAAAAAAAAAAAAAAAAAAACTGTTTCTAAATATTTTTGTTTGTTAATATTGTTTTGTTTGTTTCTAAATATTGTCTGTTTCTATTTTAGAACAAAACCTATGTTATTAAATGTTCGATTAACAAAAAGGAAATATATACCGGCAGGTCATAAAAATTTACCTTAAACATGTGGTACATTTTATGATGTTGGAATTCTATTCTTGTATATTTATAGCCTTAGATTTATAGCCTTCTTTTGTTTTTCTTTTGCAAACATGAAAAAAAAAAAAAAATTGTATTATAAGGTTCTTGTGTATGCGTACGTTTCAGGGTTCCTACATTATTTTTTGCTATTTTTCCGGTGATGTTTCCAGATTGAACATGTAAGCATCTAAACGATAATATTCGTAAGTAAGTTGTACAGTTGTAATATGTCAAGCTTATTTGGTATAGGTACTATCATAGGAACTGTATAGATTGTTATGAGTGTACGATTTCAAGTTCTTTTACAAGGGAACAAATAAAAATTATTTTGTAATGTATAAGGCGGATGTTATCTATGGGATTACGGGATATGTACGATATATTATTATGAGTCGTGCATTTACGCCGACTAGACAAAGCGCATGCGAGATTTTGTAATATATAGTGGTTAGTTATTTTTTTTTTTGTGTGTGTGTGTGTATTTATTACTTTTTAACAGTAATTTTTCTTTGTATTTTCTATCATTTCGGTAAAGCTAATCGTTTTAAATGTAACATTTTGCGTTGCAACAAAATTGAATTTTTATATGTAATGAAGTTTTTGTTTCTGGAACAAAATAAAATATCTTGAACAAGTCTTTTATAGTTTTACACGTTTTATTTTTCTGAGATCAGTTAAAAAGCAAAATAGTATTGATTTTTTTTTTAGAAAAGGTTAAGTTTTTGACTGAACCTGATAAGTTTAGATAATTAAGAAATTATCTCAATGATTTACAAGAAAAAGGGAGGTGAAAAAGATGTAAATTAGTAAGTGGACTATAAGCTCCAAGAATGTCAAGTGCCTAGATGACGATAGGCATAGACAATACCACTGCGGAGTGAAAGTATGTAGCCATAATAATGCGCGTTCGCTTTCCATCCTCCTCTCAGTTTATACTACATCAAAATATAAGAGAACTTTTTGGTTGCAAATTTTGTTTTATTTTTGAATACCAAAGTAGTATATCCGAAACCGAAAAGAAAAAGATCATAAAAAAAAAACTGTTTTTTGAAGTGTTCTTTAAAAATTTTAGGTATCGCGCAAAACATTTTGGTTGATTTTAAAATTTCGCATTTAGCGACCTAAAATCTATAAAATAAACAAATTTATAGAACTACCATGATAGAAATAATTGATAGAAAAAAAAAAATAAAAGGCAAAAATAAAATAAAATAACGCAATATATATTAGCTTAACTTTTATACATTCTGCAAGCATCTAAACTCAAAGATGAAAACTTTCCGTTAATTAACTGAATAATTTATCACTCTTTCGGGAAATAGGACGTCTTGAATTTATGATTCCTTTCGGAAATGATAATATACTTGAGCTTAATAACAAGATCTTAAGAAATCGTGATAATAAATAATATTTCAAAAGAATATCTAGTTTTGTAAAAAGAAGTAAAAAAAAGAATTTTTCACATTCTTTAAAAATCTCAAAGTATTTTTTGCGAAAGATTTATAAAAAAAGTGTTTAACTTTTTCTTTTTTTTTGAAAAAATATTCATTTTACACAACATGAAAGAAAAAAAAATTCATCTAATGAGTTAAATATGTTATTTGCATGTTATTATATATTAATTTTGATACTGTTATCACACCTCAGAGGTGTGAAGAATATATTATACCTCACATATTTAACCTAAAATTTCGTCTCGAAATCAAAAAGAGGATCAGTAACAAATAAAAAAACTGTTTGTGATCACACTACAAAAAAAAAAAAAAAAAAAAAATCTGGTGTGAAACAACCACACGACTTCCATTACCCACTATTACACGTATTATATGCATTTTTGAGAGATAATGTGATCAGGAAACATAAAAGTGACCTAAAGAGAAAATCGTTAGGGCCGTTTTTGAGATACCAACTTTTACAAAAAATCAATTATTGACCGGAAAACAATAATTACGTACAAAAGGATATTTAAAAGTGAGTTAAAATGGCGAGTTTGAAAAAAAATCCGTACAACCGTTTCTAAAGGAACGCCTTTGCGAGGCCTGAAACTGAGCTATTTATACAGGACGCCTATGAATTTTCCTGAAATAACCAACTATATCATTCGAAAGGACATCTAATAGAGTGTTTATATAGCAAATTTGAAGAAAATCGTTAGAGCCGTTTTTGAGATACGGACTTACGGTCCCACTTCCGGTTTCCGATGTCCCACTTCCAGTTTTTCAATTTTCACCAAAATTTGGAAATTTCATCTGTACACCAAACGTATTTTTATTCTAAAGTTTCGTAGCTCTATCTTTATTAGTTTCTGAGCTATAATAGCCAGAAGATTCTCCACCTACATACATACACACTGACCAATTGCCAAAAACCACTTTTTTGGACTCAGGGGACCTTAAAACGTGTAAATCAGATGAAAACCCGATATCGAATTTTCAGACCGAATACAATACTTCCATTACCTACGGTAGTAGGGTAATGGAAGTAATAATTCTTAAAATATATTCTAGATTGAGCATATGGATATAACGTTTATTTTAATTAGTGCCTGGTAATCCACTACGCAAAGTGTCGGGTTCGAAATCGCAAAATTTCTGTTTTGATACTTGGAACGGCTAACGATCGTCCTGTATGTTAAAGGCCGCTGGTGCACATAAAATCCGTCGTGGCTCCAAACGCTAGGTTATTCGTAATTTTCATACTTCTGGAGTTTACCGAATCGAGATAGATATACTTTCTTCAGATTACCAGAATTGTGAAGGCATGACTCCAAATAAACCTCAAGTGTGAAATACAGACCTCTTCTAATCGCCTTAAGAATACTACGACTGTGACTTTAAATCGACTCTATTTAAAAGAATAAAGCTTCCTTTAATAAACTTTATTTATTTATATGAGCGTATATATGAAAATTAAAAAGGTAATTCAAGTTAAAGATAAATTTAAAGGAATCCTTTAAAAAATCAATGTTTTAAAAACGTGCAAGTTTTTTACATCTATTTAACGTGATTTTTTGCGAAAACTTGACGAAATACAGTATATACAATAGA
This sequence comes from Salticus scenicus, assembly GCA_963930645.1. Taxonomy (NCBI): domain Eukaryota; kingdom Metazoa; phylum Arthropoda; class Arachnida; order Araneae; family Salticidae; genus Salticus; species Salticus scenicus. The sequence continues at coordinate 378,569,334 of OZ005648.1, forward strand.
TAACAATCAGTATAAAATAAAAAAATATACAGATACGCAATGTTCAAATTACATTTAAGTTTCATAATTCTGAAAATCCGTTTATTTATGCTCTATATACACTTTCATAAAATAGGAAATACATTTATCAAAATAAAAGTTAGTATTCTAACTACATTATTTAAAGGTAAATTTTGGAATCGGAATAATTTTTTATAATGCACTTCAATACATATTTTTTTAAAGTTATAGATGTGCTAGAAAAACTACAAAGTTAGTTTTTTGTTATATGCATATAGATATATATGAAGTTTTTAAATTATGCATGTCATGTCAACAAATCTCGAAACAGTCTTGCATTTTAACTAAAAGACAATTTTACTGCAAGTAATGCGAAGAATTTTAAATCTAAAATCACCTTTGGATAAAAAAAAAAAAAAAAAAAAAAAAAAAAAAAAATCAGTTTCTATTTATTATTGATTTTTTCTAATCAGAAATTTAAGAGAACATATTTTAAGTTAGTTGAAATAAACTGGATCAGACGTTTGAAGTAAACTCTGCTTTATGTACTTATTATATTATCATCATCGTTATCATCAATTTCAACCTTTATGAATGCAGTGTATGATGAAAGCCTTTCCTAGATGATTATATTCCAATGGTTAAGATCTAAGCCTCTTATAATTTTAGCTGACGCACCTTTTTATCTTTTATAAAAATATAAATATATATTATATATCATCAACTTTGACCTTTGACACTGCAGGAAGAAAGCCTCTTCTAGGTGATTCCAATCTGCCCCTTTTTCTGCAATTCTTCTCCATTCTCCTCTTTCAAACTTCAGAATTTTATCTCTCCAGTCACTGTGGTCCGTTCTTCGGTTTTAATTTCCTCTCGGTATCCTAAATAAGACTTTGGTGGTTCATCTAGTATCATTATTTCTTGAAAGTTGCCCAACCCAGTTCCATTTTAACTTCTTAATTCTACAAATGACATTAGTAACTTTATGTTGTTCCCTGATTCATGTCTTTCGCTTTCTGTCTCTTCAGGTGAATCCTAACATGCATCTCTCCATGATACTTTTGGTTGCTTGAAAGTTTTGTACAGTTTTACACGTTAATGTTCAAGTTTCTAAAGCACAAGTTAATACAGGCAAAATAAACTGATCAAAATGTTTTCTTTTCAAACAAATTGGGCTGTCGCTTCGAAAAATAGAGCTATTTTTTCAGAATGCTCTCTATGCAAGTTTAAATCGGTTGTTATTTTTTTCATGATGATATATAAATATATATAGAGAGACTGTGTGTCAGAATATTTGTCAAGTCCTATTCTCCCAACATAATTTTAGAATGGTGATACCCGTTGTCTTAAATATAGTGTCTAGATATAAAAAATGGATATAACTTACAAGATTAACTTGGCTATAACATCACCTGTCGGTAAACACAGAAGTTAGCATTTTTATCTCGAAACCAGCAAGGAATATGGAAAAATAATATATTAATAATGCATGGAACGTTTGCAGCAATATATGAACCCTGACTCTTGATTTATATACGGGTTCAAATTTGAATTAATTTAAGTGGATGGATGGATGGTTAGGTTTAACGTCGCACTAGTGCTGCGCGGATGGGCAATTGGCGACGGTCTGGGACACACCCTAGAGGTGATCCGGAGACATGCCATCACAATTTTGATCCTCCATGGAAGGGATGGCTCTCCCGCTTCGGTAACACCCAGGGGTATAATTTTTGATGGGAACATGGAGGACATTGCGGCCACGACAGATTTTACGTGCTCCAGCCACCATTAGTGTACACGACGGTCTTTGGCTGGCTCGAGTACCGAACCCGCAATCTTCTAACTGCGAGCCCGGCGTTCTACCGACTAGGCTACCGCGGCCCATTAATTTATGTGAATTATTTGAATTATTTTATCGATTATTGAGGCATCGAAAGCTATAATAGATCACAAAAATTAAGATTGAAATAATAATTTAAATGAAAATCTTTAAAAAATTATTTAATTCATAATTTTACAATTCTTTTTTTAATAAAATGCAGTATTAAATGCTATTTATTTATAAAACTTTTCTTTTGTATCTATAAATGTATGAAAGTCAGTTCGAAATACTTTTCTTGTAATAAGAAGTTTTAAAGTTTTACAATTTTGAAAAATTCAATTCTACAATACATTTTACGGAATTCGATATCAACTTATATAATACGCAACAGAAAATAAGTTTTATTATGGTAGAAAGAATACAACATTATAAACATGAATTTGGAGGCTAAAAATATATTTTATAAACTGTAATCCAATAGATTTGTTGTATATAAAATATTTCTCGTTTCAATTTAGAGAAATGCATATAACTAAATTTTGAGAGACCGTTTCATATCTACTTCATACAATGCATATGAATTTCATCCCCGCATTAAACTAATGGCGTTAAAATTACAAAATATTCGCCGATTTATCGATTTTGAAACATTGAAATATAGAGTGAAATAACTATTGTACAGAACTGTACAATACTATTGTACTGTTGTATTGTACAATACTGTATTGTACTATTTGCTATCTAAATTTATAAAAATATTAGAGTGATTTTTCAATCAACATTTATGTTTGTTTTATTTAAATGTCATTTTGTATGCTGTCATATTCTATGCTAAAAAATTTCTAGTATTAATATTTTTATAAGATATGGTTCAAATTATATAAAAAATGTTATACGCATTCTTTTGGAAAACCTTATAACCAAACCCAATTAAATTATACCTAAAATTTATAATGTTAAATAACGCTTTTGAAGTTAAAGAGTTTTTATTATTATTATTATTATAAATATTTTTATTTTATATTGTCGTAAAATTCAAATGCTAAACTTACCAGCTGAAATTATTAATTATTTTTCAAGAAAATTCTAAAGTGTTGACAATTTTTATGCCTTTTTATGCTCTGCTCATTTACGCGCGCTCTGATTTCGTAAATATTCTTAAAACACTTTCAAATTAATATTCATTCATTTTAGTTCAGTTTATATTATAGGTATAATAAATGACATAACATTGTTTTGTATAGACAACTCGCAAATGCATTCGGATACATTTGTATGTTTTAACATATAATTGTGCCAGGTATTACTTTAAACCTGAAGAATATTTTAACATGTGTAATTCTGAAAAAAGAATGGAGGAATTGACATACGTTAGTAAGATACAATCATATTTCCTATGATTAGCAAGTATAATTGGTTTGCAGAGCTACACAAAACGATTAAGATACACTAAAGAGCATAAGCTAAACATAGTAGGGTTATGAGAATGCATTTTTCTTTTTATTAAACGAAATAATTATTCTAGTATATGGAGTTTTTTTTTAATAATACAGAGGGTAATACAAAGACAATATATTTTAAACTTTCTATTAAGCATTGTAAAAAAAAAAAAAAAAGTAATAATAAATTATTGCCGAAACGTTAGTGAAGGCCTCTACGTTGAGAGTAGGACTCAAAAAGCTTTTGTCTGTTTGTCTGTCAGCGTGTATGTATGTCTCGCAATAACGGCAACAAAAATTCCGCTATTGATTTGAAATTTGGTACACATAATCATGAGACACACAAACGTAGCTGTATAGTTTTGGTTGTGTATACTATATGTAGTTTGTGCACAGGTATCACATCAAATATTTTCTTATCATTACGGCCTGCAGACAAAATTTGAATATATTGCATTAGTGACCGCAAAAATCCCGCGATTGGTTTACAAATTGGTAGACATGTTTAGGGGCTATGCAGAAATATCTGTAAATTTTTTTATGTACATATATATATTTTTTTTTTTTTTTTTTTTATGTACACACCAAAGTTTTCTTATCATTACTGCTTATGAGCAGATTTTCGCTCAAATATATTTTAACATGCTTTCACTACCTTAAACAAAATGAAATTAACACGCATTATTTAGTTGCTTTAAAACATGTTTTCTGTCGAAAATGTGTACTTAGACCTGATATTTCATATACAGGACTTTGCAAAAGGTTTTTGAAAATGCCACGTAATCACCAAATCATGTCAAATTTCAAACAATATTTCATGAGAGACAGAATAAGTTGTATTGTTTTTACTGGTGTATATGATGTTTAAGACTTGTTTACAGGAACACACAAAATAATTTCGTGACATTAGATCCAATGGACAGATTTATGTTTCAGCTCATTTTACGTGATTTTGCTGCATTCAACATCATAGGCGTGACATAGAAACTAAGATTCTTAAAAACAAGATTTCTCAAGAAAAAAGGTATACATAGACTAAAACAGGACTACACATTCCGATGTCAAATTTGGTTTAAATATTAATGAGAAACAATGAGTTAGTTATATACATATTTAGGGTATATGTTTATTGTGTCACGTATACTGGGACATACAAAATAATTTCTTATAAGAGCATTTTAACATGGTTCTGTCCATTAAATATATTAAATAAATGTGCGTTATAAAAATCTTTAAAAGCATGACTTCTGGGGAAATTAATAGACATAGAATTGGTCATAATTTAGCAGTGCCACACAAAACTAGTTGGCATAGGTGGACTCTGCTCAGTTCCCTATCATATTTATGTTCTCATAAATTTCTAGTGCGAGATATATTATAATCATGTTAAAAGAAATGAATTTGACCAAAGCTTGATACAGTGACAGAATGAAATCCCCACCTAATAGGCTATCCACCGTTCACTTCGATATCTTTATCTTATTCTAATCTATTATTTTTTTTTTATCAGGGTCAATTCCGTTGTTTAGTTTTCATGCTACTATTTCCATTTCAATAATCCTCAAAATTCATATTTATATGAAAAATTTACAATTTCGCTATGTTGAAAAAATCGTAAATTACGAATAATTTACGAAATTTTCCTATTAGAATATTTGTATTCAACCATGTTCAAACAAATATCATAAAAATTTTGAAGTTGTCTAATGTAATTATGATCCTCAAAATGGAAGTTTATGCTCAATTTTGCCTTATTCTGACATGTTAAGTAAATCGTAAATTCCAAATAACTTACGAATTTTTAAAATTGGAAAAATCATAGTCCATGATATTCATGCCAGTATCCTAAATAATATTTCGAAATGGTCTGACACCTTTACGATGAAAATATCCCTCAAGATTCACGTTTATGTGAAATTTTGCTCTATTCTGCCATGTTAAGAAATTCGTAAATTTCCAATAACTTACGAAATTTTTATATTGGAAAATTCATAGTCGTTAATGTACATGCCAGTGTCCTAAATAATATATCAAAAGTAGTCTGACATTTTTACGATGAAAATATCTCTCAAAATTGACGTTTTTGTGAAATTTTGCCCTATACTGCCATGTTAAGAAATTTTCCAATAACTTGCGAAATTTTCAAAGTAGCATATTTATAGTTACTGATGTTCATTCCAGCATCAAAATTGATATTTTAAAACTGGTCTGAAATTTTTACAGTAAAAAGTTTCCAGTTAATGTACGTTTAAGTGAATTTTTATCCTGTTCTCCCATGTTAAGAAAATCGTAAATTTCGAATAAATGCTGACGTTTTTAAATACAAATGTTGCAAATGAATAGGGTTCTTGCCAGTGTCGAAAGTAATATTTAAAAACTGATCTGACCTCTCTGCAACAATTTGTTCTTCAGATATCGTGTACACAGACTAACAAACTAACGGACTAACACACTAACACACTAACACACTAACAGACACCATACGAATTTTGTAATTTTTGGATTCCTCACACCTGAAAACGTGTAAAAAAGTCAAAAAACCGAGGTCGAAAATTTTCATGATTACCTAAGTTCCCAAAACCTATAGTATGATAGGGAACTAAAATTTTGGATAATCTATTTAATCTTTCCGAATGAAATTTTGTACAAGCACTTATAAGTTACAATGAATTAACATAAACCTATGAGTGACAACAGAACATTTATACACAGATGTAGAGAGATACATATAGATAGACCGATGCATAGAGGTTTCAAGTGGTGGTAGCCCCCCTCATAAACCTATTTGTTTATGTAGTGAGTTAATACTAATACTACTACTAATAATAATAATAAAATTAATTTCTAGATTCACTTCCCATTCCCACCGTTCTTTCTAAACTCCGAAATGAGTAATTTTTTTTAAAACACTGTCAAGATCACTTTCAAGGTTATTTTATTGAATTACCAGTAGTTTCTCTGGTAGCAGTACAATACAGAGGATAGTACACATACGACATACGTCCAGGGCATTTAAGAAGTTTTAATGCTTAAACGCATTGTTTCTGACTATAAAAGTTATGTAAAGACTAAATTATTTATTTACAGGATAACACACAAAATTTCTTATGACAATCTATAATCATCCAAATGATGTTAAATTATGTTCAAATATTAACGACTTACAAAAAATTAGTTACATAGTTTCTATTAATGTACATAATTACTGTGGCTAGTGTACAAAAACACATAAAAGAATTTCGTACAATTCGTACCATATACGGTATTGCTTATAAGAGCATTTAACTGGGCTACAACCCATTAAATAAATAAAAATAAACACGTGTTATTAGAATGTTTAAAGCATGGTTTCCGTATATAAAAAATGATAGACATGGAATAGGGAGTAAATTGTTTACAGGGCACTGCAAAATGATTCCAATTTATTATGTAATCATTTGTCATACAATTTGGTAAAAGTATTTATTTGTTACAAGGAGTTAACACAAGGTTACGATTTACAAGAAAATATGCATATTCGCATATGTACAAATAGCTATAAACAGACAGATACAACGGGGGATTGAGGGAGGGGGTGGCAGCCCTCTAAGAAATGTGTTTATGTAGCAAGTTAAGCATATATATGTATGAATATATATATATACATATATATATATATATATATATATATACATATATGTAAACATATATATATATATATATATATATATATATATATATATATATATATATATATACGATCACCTGGGAAATGAATAATTCATATAGGACTTTGGGGCATCTGATCTGCAGATCTACTATTTTTAAGATTTCTTGCTCCACAATTAAAGTCAATGTATACTGAAAATGCATTTGAGAATTTGTATGAAATGCCGCAAGAGTTAAGAACGAAAACAAGTTCATTGGATTGAAAATGAAACTAAGTAATACGAAAATTATGTCAAATTCTTTATTTCTTCACGAAAGGTGACTGTCGGTATGGATGAATTATAAATGGTATACAATTAAACTTATCTGGGACAAATTACTACTACGTACGGGAACATCGTGGAAACAATAAAAAATACAGTTAAACTGACATAGAGAGCGGTCGGAAAAAAATGCGCTGATTTCAAAAGCGACTTCCGAATTCGTTTTCAAAGAAAAAAATTCTAATATTGTATTTTCTCTGTATTAATGAATGCTTCAGAAAATTGGACATAAATGTATAAAACTATACAAAAAACCCAGACAAATTTCAAATAACCTAGAGAAGAAAGGAGAGGTGCATATTAGTATTCACCTGAAAAGACAGAAAGCACAACACGCGGATTAAGGAGCAAACTAAAGTTTCTGATGTTATTTTTAAATTTAAAAAATTAAATAGAAGCTGAGCTTGGTATCTTGACAACGGTAATGGATGTATCATTAAAGTCCTAATTTGGATACCAAGGTATAACAAAAAACCGAAGAAGAGACAACAATGTCGTTTGACAGATGAGATTGAATATTAGAACGGACAGAATGGAGAAGAGTTATAGAAAATAAGGCAGATTGGAATAACCTAGGAGAAACATTGATCTTGCAGTGCATTCATGAAGGCTGAAATTCATGAAGGTGATGTTGATAGTTCATAGTTATTACAGATATATATGTCTTTAAATTAAGAAGTAATGTATCCAGTAAGAGCAATTAAATATGTTTTTTAATTTATTCTAAGCGAACCATTTTTTTTTCTTTAATTTTATAATGCCAGTTATTTTTTTTCGATTTCTAACTCAGAAAATGAAATTTTATAGTTAGTAATTATGCTTGTTTATATAAATATAATTAAATGGTAAGTTTGCAATGACCAGTTTGACAAAAAATATTTTTAATTTTTTCATATGCTGAGTAATTTATAGATTTTAAACAATTTCAATTAAAATAATAATAATAAAAAAAAATCTTTTACAAATGATACATTTTTAAAATGTAGCTTGCTATAATAAAAAAAAATATTAATAATAATTTATAATTATTAGTATTACGTGCATATTCGTATTATTAATTCTAGTTTTAAATATACATTAAAGCTGTTACGGTAAAATGCAGAATTAAAATTATTTAAATGTATTTGAAACTAATACCAATTTATTTTTACTCTCTATTACCCAAATAGGTAGAGAAAGTATTATTTTTGGGTCAGGTTTTTGAACATGAGTAAGAGCATATCTCAAGAACAAATAATAGCAGAAAGTCCAAACTTGGTATTCTAAATTTGTATCATATGTTAATGCTACAGTAAACTTTTCGTAGAGATTAAGTAAATGGTTCGTGTAAAGGGACATCCAAGAGAATTCACACACACTCTTTCTCATATTTATAAGGACACTACGTTTCCAAATAACTAATGTAAAAATAATTGTGAACAAGATTACACTAAGTGCACTTAGCATATCTAGTATTCTATAAACCAAAACTGTTATAATTTTTTTTTTTAATATGAAACAAAATTAGTAAAAACTAGTTCAAAATATTCTTTTCTCCACGTTTTTAAATGTTTATCATTATAGGGACAATCAAGATTTTTTCTAAACTAATTTTTATTTAACTTACTAGCGGATAAATTACAGTTGACATGCAAATTTGTTAACTAATGAGCTAGATTATTTCATATATGAGCCTTTAATTTTTCTTAGACAGACATAACTGATATTTCCTCGAAAAAAAGAATGTTCATGTAGTGAAGTACGATGAATGTGTTTTTTAAGTGGAACGATAATTTCAATACGCCGAATTTCTAATGAAATTCGAAGATCTAAAATTGCTGAAGGAAATGTGATCAAACGTTGAACTTCTGGTTCGATAGGAGAGAGATCTGATGCAAAATCAGATTTGTTTTACAGAGATCGAAGACTCATAATTCCTCTCACAGTTCTACTCATGACTGCTGCTGAATTTGCTCGTAATTTTTAACGAAAGGTTGAGGTCCTCATTTATGCATGTTTAAAATAATTAATAATATGTTAAAAGGAATAAAAAAAAACCTGTAATAATCAATAAGCATTTAATGGGGAAAGAACGTCTGTGTTAAAGTTGAATAAAGACAATATTAAATGATAAAATGTTGCATTTTTGTATGAAAAACATTTTATTCTTGATTAACAAAATGGTTTTAACAGTTACTAGCAAGATCAGAAGATAGCGAAATACAGAGCAAATTTTTTAAAGGCAGATATGAATCGGGCATTTTAAAGGTGGATCTATGGTGCTCTGGGGAGCTGTTTTTACCAAAGGCTGAATGAATTTAGTATTTTATTTTCTATTATTATGAACATGAAGGGTATATCCGCAAATTTTAAACGTGAAATTCTCAGATGTTTGTTAGATTTTGGGGGGTAATAATATTTTTTTCAACAAGACTTACATTTTTGCTCTACTTCTAGAGCAAAAGGAAATAGTTTGAAGAAAGAAACTTCTGTATTATTGCCTTTCCCGTGGCCTAAAAGGTGAAAAAAACCTTAACTTATCATATTAGAAAAGTTCATGCACGTGGAAAGGAATTTTAAATAGTTTAAATGTATTCAGAATATCATGTATGCTGTATGAAATGGTACTGAAACTGAATATAAAAATTAAAAGGATATATATATATATATATATATATATACCAGGGAGAATTTCTGACTGTTTCACCCTAAAAAGAGACCCCATAAAATATTAATTTAAAGAATAACTGAAAAAAAAAATACTAATATTCGAGCTGTCCTTATAATTGAAAAGCTTGTTTCGAAAAGGCGTTAAGTCAAAATTTTCAAAAATTGATTTTTCGAAGCAAAAGATTCGGGGTGAACACGAAGCAAGACATGTCCCCAATGAAATTGCGAGTGCTTTATATGATTTTTCGACGAAGCGTATACCTCCAGAAGTGAAATTGTTCGATTGTTCAGTGAGTCGTGCGGAGGACAAAATAAAAATTATTCCATGTTAGGAATACTTTCAGCATTGGCTGCTCAAAAGGACCTTACCTTCACAAACTACTTCCCAATGCGTGGTCACTCATAATTATTTACCAGCAGATAAAGCAATCGGCCGAGTAGAGACTAGTTTAAAGAAAGTGGATACAATTTTACTCCCTAATGAATATTTTGAACATTTCTCTAAGGTTGGAAAACTTTTCGATTATAAGAAGCAATGGAATATTTTATATTATACTAGCAGGCAACGCCCGCTTCGCTGGTCCCTATTTTTAAATGAATCGCTATAATTACTGAATTCTCAAAATTGCATTAATTTTTATCACGTAAAAAAAAAAAAAACAGAAAAAAAAATCTTATTAGGAAAAATGTCGCACCGGGTTCTCACTACCTTCGGAAAAAATTCCCAAAATGCTCTAACTCTTATTTCTATTATTTTCCCCCTTCGCCCCCCCCTCCCGTCTATCCTAATAATTTTAAAAAATCGAAAATATCCGCAATCGATTTGTAGGTATAGAAAACCTCTATATACCAATTTTTAATGCTCTAACTCTATTCTATTTTTTTTTGCCCCTCCGCTCCCCCTTCCCGGCCCTCCTAATAACTTTACACTTTCGAATATATCCCCATTCGACTTGCTGGCCTCTAAAACCTATCTGTACCAATTTTCAAAGGCCTAACTGTATTTCTATTTGTTTTTGCCCCCCCCTTCCCGCCCCTCCTAATAATTTTACAAATTCGAAAATATCCGCAATCGATTTGTGAAGATCGAAAACCTCTATATACCAATTTTGAACGATCTGACTCTATTTATATTTTTTGCCCCCCCTCTCCCCTCCCCCTTCTCGCCCTTCCTAATAACTTTACACTTTCGAAAATATCCCCATTCGACTTCCAGGTCTTTAAAACCTATCCGTACCAATTTTGAACGGCCTAACTGTATTTCTATTTGTTTTTGCCCATAGCCCCCCCCACATACTGCGCCGCTTCCCACCCCTTCTAATAATTTTACAAATTCGAAAATATCTGCAATCGACTTGTAAGTTCGAAAACCTCTATGTACTAATTTTGAGCGATCTGACACTATTTTGATTTTTTTGCCCCCCCCCCCAAAAAAAAAAAAAAAAAAATCGGAAAAAATCAAAAAATGCGTTTTTGGAAATATTTTCAAGAAGACGCTTGGCGATTTTTTTTTTATTTTTTTACATCTATGAGCTATTACTTTTACTCGAAAATCCGTATTTTTCTAAATTTGCCTCCGAAAATCATTTATACCCCCTTCTCCCGTTAAAAATGCAAAATTCCAAAATCGCAGGAAATGATTTTTTTGTATTCAAGTCTAGTCTTCCCATCTGCAATTTCTTCACTGTGAAGTAATTTGGAGCCGAGTTATACTTATAAATGTGTTTTTGCCTTATGTGCCTCCGAAAATTCTTTATACCCCCTTCCCCCCTTAAAAATTCAAAATTCAAAAATCGCAGAAAATGATTTTTTTGTTTTCAAGTCTAGTCTCTCCCTCTGCAATTTCTTCACCGTGAAGCAATTTGGAGCCGAGTTGTGCTTATAAAGGTGGTTTTTGCCTTCTGCACCTTCGAAAATCATTTTCAGCCCCTCTCCCCCCCTTAAAAAATCCAAAATTCCAAAATCGCGGAAAACGATTTTTTTGTACCTAAGTCTAGTCTCCCCATCTGCAATTTTTTCATCGTGAAGTAATTTGGAGCCGAGTTATGCTTATAAAGGTGTTTTTGCCTCCTGCGCGTCCGAAAATCATTTTCACCCCTTTCCCCCTTAAAAATCCAAAAATCCAAAATCGCAGAAAATGTTTTTTTGTATTCAAGTCTAGTCTCCCCATCTGCAATGTCTTCCTCGTGAAGCAATTTGGAGCCGAGTTATGCTTATAAAGGTGTTTTTGTCTTCAGCAACTCCGAAAATCATTTTCACCCCTTTCCCCCCTTAAAAATAAAAAATTCCAAAATCTCAGAAAGTGATTCTTTCGTATTCAAGCCTAGTCTCCCCATCTGTAATTTCTTTACTGTGAAGTAATTTGGAGCCGAGTTATACTTATAAATGTGTTTTTGCCTTATGCGCCTCCGAAAATCTTATTTTTACCCCCTACCCCCCTTAAAAATCCAAAATTCCAAAATCTCAGAAAGTGACTTTTTTGTATTCAAGTCTAGTCTCCCCATCTGCAATTTCTTCACCGTGAAGTAATTTGGAGCCAAGTTATGCCTATAAAGGTGTTTTTTGCCTTCTGCCCCCCAGGGGGGGAACGAGGGGGTATTTCGCAAAATCCCGTCTTAGTGAGCGTCAGGGTCCGAAAACCAACCTGCTCACCAAAAATTGTGACTCTATCTCCCATAGGATCGCCACAGCCGTGTTGAGTCAGTGAGTGAATCAGTGAGTTTACTCTTTTATATATATAGACTAGCAGGCAACGCCCGCTTCGCTGGTCCCTATTTTTAAATGAATCACTATAATGAATTCTCAAAATTGCATTAATTTTTATCACATGAAAAGAAAGAGAAACAAAATCTGAGTAGGAAAAATGTCGCACCGGGTTCTCACTGCCTTCGGAAAAAATTCCCAAAATGCTCTAACTCTTATTTCTATTATTTTCCCACTTCGCCCCCCCCCCTCCTGTCTATCCTAATAATTTTACAAATTTGAAATATCCGCAATCGATTTGTAAGTATCAAAAACCTCTATGCACCAGTTTTGAACGATATATCTCTATTTTTATTTTTTTACCGCTCTACTCCCCCCCCCCTTCCCGCCCTCCCAATAATTTTAAAAATTCGAAAATATCCGCAATCGATTTGTAGGTATTGGAAACCTCTATGTACAAATTTTGAATGATCTAACTCTATTTTCTTTTTTTTTTGCCCCTCTGCCCCCCCTTCCCGGTCCTCCTAATAACTTTACACTTTCAAAAAAATCCCCATTCGACTTGCAGGCCTCTAAAACCTATCTGTACCGATTTTGAACAGCCTAACTGTATTTCTATTTGTTTTTGACCATAGCCCCCCCCTTACCGCCCCCCCCTTCCCGCCCCACCTAATAATTTTAAAAATTCGAAAGTATCCGCAATCGATTTGTAAGTATCGAAAACATCTATATACCAGTTTTGAACGATCTAACTCTATTTTTATTTTTTTGCCCCCCCTCCCCCCCCCCCCCTCTCCCCTCCCCTTTCCCGGCCCTCCTAATAAATTTACACTTTCGAAAATATCCCCATTCGACTTGCAGGCATCTAAAACCTAACTGTACCAATTTTGAACGGCCTAACTGTATTTCTATTTGTTTTTGCCCCATAGCCCCCCCCCCTTGCCGCCCCCCCCTTCCCGCACCTCCTAATAATTTTAAAAATTCGAAAGTATCCGCAATCGATTTGTAAGTATCGAAAACATCTATATACCAGTTTTGAACGATCTAACTCTATTTTTATTTTTTTGCCCCCCTCCCCCCCTCTCCCCTCCCCCTTTCCCGGCCCTCCTAATAACTTTACACTTTCGAAAATATCCCCATTCGACTTGCAGGCATCTAAAACCTAACTGTACCAATTTTGAACGGCCTAACTGTATTTCTATTTGTTTTTGCCCCATAGCCCCCCCCTTGCCGCCCCCCCCCCTTCCCGCACCTCCTAATAATTTTATAAATTCGAAAATATCCGAAATCGATTTGCAGGTATCGAAAACCTCTATATACCAATTTTGAACGATCTAACTCTCTTTTTATTTTTTGCCCCCCCCTCTCCCCCCCCCTGCTGCCCCACCTCGGGGCTGAATTTCTAAAATTCCAGAAATTGGTTTTTAGATATTTGCATTAGCTATATTTTAGAGCAAAAATTTCACGCATATCTATTTTTTTGTTTGAGATATATAGGATTATGCGAAATCACGTTTTTACGCATGTGAAATCACGTTTTGCCCCCCCGCCCCCCTTGGGGACCGAATTTTGAAAATTCCAGAAATTTGTTTTTATACATTTGTGTTAGCTATATTTTAAAGCAAAAATTTTACGGATATCTGTTTTTTTTGTTTGAGATATGAAGGATTTTGTGAAATCACGTTTTTCCCCCCCTCCCCCCCTTGGGGGGCGAATTCTGTAAAATCGCTTCTTAGTGGATGCCTACGTCATGGAAAGAACATTGTCACAAAATTTCATGCTTCTAGGTCCAGGGGTTTGGTCTGGGCGTTGATAGATCACCCCCTCACTCAGGAAGTCTTCTTTTATATATATAGATTATGTCCCTCTGAAGTAAAACCTAAAAACAATATGAAAGAAGCCAAAAAATCAGATGGTTTGAAATTAACTTGAAGGTTCGGGAATTAAGAATTGCATGAAAGTTTTTACTTTCTTCTATATGTAATATAGAGAAAGTACTGGATTCGCGAAAATTTTCGACTTCCATTTTTTGACAGATCTACACGTTTTGGGATGTCCTGAACACGAATTGATAGTTTTTAAAACATGTCTGTCTGTCTGGCTGTCTGTGTGTCTGTGGTTTACTGTTTTCACCGTATCTCACGAACCAATGAATGAAATTCAACCAAACTTAGTATATAGTTGGACCCTGGCGGGGCATTGTGCTGATTAGATTTGGGGATCAATAGCCCATCAGGTGGCGCTGTGATCGCATTTTATGTAAATTTTTAACATGGCAGTATAGGACAAATTTTCGTATTTTTCACCGTATCTCACGAACCAATGAATGAAATTCAACCAAACTTGGTATATAGTTGGAACCTGACAGGACATGGTGCTGAATAGATTTGGGGATCAATCGTCCAGCAGGTGACGCTGTGATCGCAAAATTTCGTATTTTTCACCGTATCTCACGAACCGATGAAAGAAATTGAACCAAACTTGGTGTATAGTTGGACCTTGACATGGAAAGGGTCCGATTAGATTTTGGGATCAATCGCGCAGCAGATGGCGGTGTGATCGCATTTTATGTAAACTTTTAACATGGCAGTATAGGACAAAATTTCGTATAAATGTACATAATGAGCGTTATTTTAAACTTGTGATTGTAAAATTAATATGGATTTTTCATAATAGTAGTAGTTAACTACGCAAAAAAATTTGTACATGTGGGGGCACCGGTTCCTCCCCTAGGGGGGGGGTAAATTTTCAAGATGGGTGTCTTTCGAAAGATCTCGTCAATACCTTTAAAACGAATGGTTGAACTATAAATCTGTGACAATTTGAAACAAAGTTATCGATTTTTTTACTTTTAACGAAAAAAAAAACTTTTGCCCATAGCCCCCCCCTCATACTGCGCCGCTTCCCACCCCTTCTAATAATTTTACAAATTCGAAAATATCTGCAATCGACTTGTAAGTTCGAAAACCTCTATGTACCAATTTTGAGCGATCTGACACTATTTTGATTTTTTTGCCCCCCCCCCCCAAAAAAAAAAAAAAAAAAAAAAAAAAAAATCGGAAAAAATCAAAAAATGCGTTTTTGGAAATATTTTCAAGAAGACGCTTGGCGATTTTTTTTTTTTTTTTTTTTTTTTTTTTTTACATCTATGAGCTATTACTTTTACTCGAAAATCCGTATTTTTGTAAATTTGCCTCCGAAAATCATTTATACCCCCTTCTCCCGTTAAAAATGCAAAATTCCAAAATCGCAGGAAATGATTTTTTCGTATTCAAGTCTAGTCTCCCCATCTGCAATTTCTTCACTGTGAAGTAATTTGGAGCCGAGTTATACTTATAAATGTGTTTTTGCCTTATGCGCCTCCGAAAATTATTTATACCCCCTTCCCCCCTTAAAAATCCAAAATTCAAAAATCGCAGAAAATGATTTTTTTGTTTTCAAGTCTAGTCTCTCCCTCTGCAATTTCTTCACCGTGAAGCAATTTGGAGCCGAGTTGTGCTTATAAAGGTGGTTTTTGCCTTCTGCACCTTCGAAAATCATTTTCAGCCCCTCTCCCCCCTTAAAAAATCCAAAATTCCAAAATCGCAGAAAACAATTTTTTTGTACTTAAGTCTGCATCTCCCCATCTGCAATTTTTTCATCGTGAAGTAATTTGGAGCCGAGTTATGCTTATAAATGTGTTTTTGCCTCCTGCGCTTCCGAAAATCATTTTCACCCCTTTCCCCCTTAAAAATCCAAAAATCCAAAATCGCAGAAAATGTTTTTTTTGTATTCAAGTCTAGTCTCCTCATCTGCAATGTCTTCCTCGTGAAGCAATTTGGAGCCGAGTTATGCTTATAAAGGTGTTTTTGTCTTTAGCAACTCCGAAAATCATTTTCACCCCCTTCCCCCCTTAAAAATCAAAAATTCCAAAATCTCAGAAAGTGATTTTTTCGTATTCAAGCCTAGTCTCCCCATCTGTAATTTCTTCACTGTGAAGTAATTTGGAGCCGAGTTATACTTATAAATGTGTTTTTGCCTTATGCGCCTCCGAAAATCTTATTTTTACCCCCTACCCCCCTTAAAAATCCAAAATTCCAAAATCTCAGAAAGTGACTTTTTTGTATTCAAGTCTAGTCTCCCCATCTGCAATTTCTTCACCGTGAAGTAATTTGGAGCCAAGTTATGCCTATAAAGGTGTTTTTTGCCTTCTGCCCCCCAGGGGGGGAACGAGGGGGTATTTCGCAAAATCCCGTCTTAGTGAGCGTCAGGGTCCGAAAACCAACCTGCTCACCAAAAATTGTGACTCTATCTCCCATAGGATCGCCACAGCCGTGTTGAGTCAGTGAGTGAATCAGTGAGTTTACTCTTTTATATATATAGATTATGTCCCTCTGAAGTAAAACCTAAAAACAATATGAAAGAAGCCAAAAAATCAGATGGTTTGAAATTAACTTGAAGGTTCGGGAATTAAGAATTGCATGAAAGTTTTTACTTTCTTCTATATGTAATATAGAGAAAGTACTGGATTCGCGAAAATTTTCGACTTCCATTTTTTGACAGATCTACACGTTTTGGGATGTCCTGAACACGAATTGATAGTTTTTAAAACATGTCTGTCTGTCTGGCTGTCTGTGTGTCTGTGGTTTACTGTTTTCACCGTATCTCACGAACCAATGAATGAAATTCAACCAAACTTAGTATATAGTTGGACCCTGGCGGGGCATTGTGCTGATTAGATTTGGGGATCAATAGCCCATCAGGTGGCGCTGTGATCGCATTTTATGTAAATTTTTAACATGGCAGTATAGGACAAATTTTCGTATTTTTCACCGTATCTCACGAACCAATGAATGAAATTCAACCAAACTTGGTATATAGTTGGAACCTGACAGGACATGGTGCTGAATAGATTTGGGGATCAATCGTCCAGCAGGTGACGCTGTGATCGCAAAATTTCGTATTTTTCACCGTATCTCACGAACCGATGAATGAAATTGAACCAAACTTGGTGTATAGTTGGACCTTGACATGGAAAGGGTCCGATTAGATTTTGGGATCAATCGCCCAGCAGATGGCGGTGTGATCGCATTTTATGTAAACTTTTAACATGGCAGTATAGGACAAAATTTCGTATAAATGTACATAATGAGCGTTATTTTAAACTTGTGATTGTAAAATTAATATGAATTTTTCATAATAGTAGTAGTTAACTACGCAAAAAAATTTGTACATGTGGGGGCACCGGTTCCCCCCCCCTGGGGGGGGGGGGTAAATTTTCAAGATGGGTGTCTTTCGAAAGATCTCGTCAATATCTTTAAAACGAATGGTTGAACTATAAATCTGTGACAATTTGAAACAAAGTTATCGATTTTTTTACTTTTAACGAAAAAAAAACTTTTGCCCATAGCCCCTCCCCCCATACTGCGCCGCTTCCCACCCCTTCTAATAATTTTACAAATTCGAAAATATCTGCAATCGACTTGTAAGTTCGAAAACCTCTATGTACCAATTTTGAGCGATCTGACACTATTTTTATTTTTTTGCCCCCCCCCCCCAAAAAAAAAAAAAAAAAAAAAAAAAAAAAAATCGGAAAAAATCAAAAAATGCGTTTTTGGAAATATTTTTAAGAAGACGCTTGGCGATTTTTTTTTTTTTTTTTTTTTTTTTTTTTTTTTAATATTGTTACTGGTTGAATATGTATTACCTTTAACAAAAAAAAAAAAAAAAAAAAAAAAAAAAAAACTTAGAAAAAAATCGTTTATATATATATATTTTAATATTGTTACTGATTGAATATGTATATAAGAAAATATAGAAGAAAGTCTTGTGGTGGCCACAACATACTAGTTATTTTTATGAACAGTCTTGCAACGATACACCTAACGCTAACATGAGTGAAAATAATGGTAGCGATGAAGAAATAGAGTTTGTAAATGAAGGTTTGTGGTAACTACCTTCCAAAATTATGTAACAGAAATTTATGATGCATTTATATATATATATATATATATATATATATATATATATATATATATATATATACATATTTATAAACTTTGATTAAATTCGAATGGAAGTAAGCCATTTAATTTCGTTATTTGTTTGTGCTAAAAAGGCGTAAGTCATAGTTTTGTTCCTAAAGGGGTTAAGTCATTTTTTTGTTTTTTATTTCTAAATAACTATATTGTCAGGATTTTTTTTAATCATATAATTTAGTGTTATTACCATCTATAGATTACTGGGGAAAATTATCTTTTCCTTAAATTCAATAATAAATCTTACATAAAAAAAAATCGTGTTTTTACAAGAATGGAAAAAATTGACTTAATGCCATTTGGAAATAAGCTCTTCAATTGTGAACACAATAAATATTTAAAGTATTTTTATTTTTTAAAGATTTTTAAGAATTTAAAGTTTTTTAAGATAGAAAAACGATAAAACTTTTTAAATATAGTCTATTAATGATATTCAAATTAATAAAATATATATTTGTTTAAATAATAGTGTTCAGTGTTTAGTTTATATAGAAAAACGGGTGCCCTTATAAGTATGAGAACCAGTGTACATTATGTCTATGGGGAATTTTATGTTAAATGCAGTGTAACATCCATAGGCGGACTTACACGAAAGCGAATGAACCGAATTTATTCTATACATAAAAGCAAGTTTTGTGTAGACTGCGGTATGGAAATCATTCATCATTCATTTACACGCCTACCCAAAGTATTTGGATATATCGAGGCTATACTTGGAAATTGCAGGAATCGGCATTACTTTTGTGTTAAATGTTTTTCAAATAAGATTAATTTTAAATACAGAGTATTCTTAATAGTGCATATTGATTATAGACAATATACAGAGCTTCCCAGAATAAAGCAAAACGTTCTTTTCTAAAATGTGATTAATGGAATTGCCTTGTACATTTTACTCTGTCGACGAATACTGCAAAATTAGTTTTTAATGCCTTACTGTAAATAAAGTATTTTTTGAAGCATTTTTAAAGCTTTTTGTTTTAATAAAAATATGTATTCTGCATTGGTTTAATTGGAATTACTGCTTTAATGCGCATTTCCATAGCATTATACAGTTTTTTGTTATAAATCTCAGAAACTTCACTGAATCAAATATCGTAAATAATTTTCTGTTTCTTGCAGCGTTTTAGGCTGCAAATTATAAACCCCCCTCCCTCTCCTCCCGCCTTTTTATAGACAGAGCATTTTCCAGAGGATTGGGATTAGGACTATTTCCAGGTCTAATAAATAAGATATTCTATGATAGTCACTGTGGGATTTAACTTAAAATGAAAAAAGACATGGCTATTGAATTATATGGGCTCATGGGAATGGATAAATATTTTTAAAAATTTGAATCAAATAAATGTACAACAGACGCCGTATAACAAGATCAACTTGAAATGCTGATTGCGTAAAAGTTTGAAATACCTCAAAATATTCGATCAGGCTACACTTTTATAATAGCCGTGTTTTATTTTGAGTTAATGGATACCTGAAATTTTGTTTGACTCCTTGAAAAATTATGCACCTCCGCACAATAATGTACGGAGAATGTCCTTTAATAGTACAATTTCGATTAAGTCGGCCACATTTTCGTCATCCTACTAGATTTTTTTATAAGCTCGAAATAAATTAAACTTGACTTATCAGAAAAACTCAGTTCAGCCCAATAATTAACTGCTATTTTTTTTTTTTTTTTTTTTTTTTTTTAATTCTTGTCCTTATTAATGGCGTTTTTGCAGATCTTCTGTGTATTAGCCTACTTTGTTTAATTGCTTCCACACCATTTTTGAATAAAATATTTTTCTATACACTTTTTGAAAATCTTTTCTAATTTCTGAGCATGATGCAAATAGATTTTTTAAACATTTGCTTTTTAACTTATGGACATCTCGTTTTTCCAGTTTAAACACCCAAGATTTTTTTTTAAACTATTTTATCAATATTAAGTTAACATTTAATTATTTTGCCATGTAACGTATTAAAATGCTCAATGCTAAAGTGTACGTGGAGGACAAATTAATAAAATCTGCTCGAAAATTTACGGTCGTAGAAAGTAAAAATGAAAATATCCAAGTGCGATTTTTTTTTTTTTTTTTTTTTTTTTGTCCCTTTGTTAGCGGGAAATCCGCACCACTAAAATATTCAAGAATGCAGCTCTTTCATGTTATATTACAGAAATTAAAATCTAAGTGTTGTGAACCGAAATATTCTATTAGTTGATGCACTGAATACATTTTGTGGAAATTTATAGGAATTGAAAATTAACCATGAAAATTAACACAATTTGTTTTAAAATGTCAGTATTACCTTTATATTTATTAAAATTATGAAATAAAAGTATTAAATTAACGAGTTTTTTCCTATGAGATACTTATACTATAGTACTTATAGTTCCCAAACGAATATTAAGCGAGTAAATTTCAGAATTAAAAATATTTTGTGTAAAGATTTTTCTAACTTTTGGCGGCAAATAGAAAATCTGGAAAAAGACAGAGAAAACCGAAAATAGGAATTTTAAGGTCGTATCTCAAAATATAGATTTAGTGATTTTCTTTAAAATTGATATCTAAGCATCCTTATATATGTCCTATTGTATGCACTAGTTAGTTAGTTCGAGAAAATAAACAGGTGTTTTGAAGATTTTTAGAGCATTATTATTATTAAAGAAAATAAAATCATGCGTCATAGATAAATTATGAAACATATTTCATAATACTGGATAAAATTATTGTAAAAAAGAGGGTAAGTAATATATATATATTAAATAAATTTCATTTTAAAAATAGTTAAATTAAATAGATAACAAGAAGTTACTCCTGCATTTCATACATAAATAAAGTTTCTCCCATAGTATTGAAGGAAATGGAATTGACATTACTAACAAAACTACTAAAATATGAAGGAGACACACACACACATATATATATATATATATATATATATATATAAATACTGTTATAATAATTTGAATCAAAATTATTATTATTATTATTATTATTTTTTTTTTTTTTAAGAAAAGTCTACATTTTCTAGATCTAAAGAGTAAAAAATTTCTTTAAAGCAACCTTTTCTTAATGATCTATTTATTCAACAACTCCAATTTCTTATTACATTAGTGTTTTGTTGATATAGTTTGAATAAATGAACCTAATAACAAAGTACGCAAATAAATTATATGCTTAAATATATCATGTAAACAAGAAATAACTACAGGTTAAGGGAGGTTTTTGTATTTTTCTACATTGCTGACAATTACTCAAAGCATGCGGTTTGGCATCTGTTCTTTTAAGTAAACTTCTCACGGCTTAGCGTTTTGTTGTTGAAATTTTCTTTTTCATGAAAGATAATTTTTGTGTCTCATATTTATTGTAAATGAAACAAAAATTATGTGGGATTTATTTTAGAGGAAATTAAGCATAGTTTATTTCATCTTTAGAAGCAACCTTATAATTATATATTGCTTCATGTCCGTTAATATTTAGCTTCATTTATCAAAATTAAACAATGCCAGGGTTTTTTTTCAATAGATTAATAATTTAAAATATAATATCATATAATTATTTCACATCAGAGAGTTTTATCGAATAATTTAATAAATTTTAAAAAGTGTTTTTATTTTTTTCTTTTCATGAGAATGGTGTTTAATTATTTTTATAATTTGCATCTAACTTTAATGTAAACAATGACAATACCCTCTTCAAGTATCTATGTTTTTTCTTTCATTATAAATTGTGCTGTGCAGAGTAGACTTTGTCATAACATTAAATACTTCACACTTGACCAATGCAGGGAAAACTTCATCATTCCCTTGTTCATATTTGTATTGTAGGGGAAAGTGTATTTTTACCATAGAAAAATTTTTGTTTGTATGGGAAATTTTACAAGAAAATGAGAACGGTAAATCAGATTTTGTGAAAATGATTTAGCCTCGATTCCAAAGAAAAAAAAGTACACCGTTAAAAATTTTAACAGAAAACCTATTGACAAGCCTTTGTCTTAAGTCTTTACTAAAATTCCGGAACAAAATAAAAGGCGATGTTGTAAATTCTATACTATATATGTATTTTAATGGCTAATATTAATTTAATTAATTATTGGCGAGAAAATATATGTCTAAAATTTTTTTTTCGAAAGTAGAAAAACTGATTTTTAATTTTTGTTGAGAAATTAAGTAATATAAATGGATAAAAATACAGAAAAATACTCAGAATCTCGATTATTTACTTTTAACTGAGAATTATTGTAAATTTATAGAGATTCTAGGTAATATTTCAGTAAATTTGTTGAAATTCTTTTGCAGTGTAGGCTCCACTGAAACTGTGTGGGAATGAAAACATAAAAAGAATTCATGCTTCCCGCATACATTACAAAATACTTTAAACTGGACTTTACTTTCATCTAATAATTACAGAGCAATAAACTCTCTCCGGCATCTGCGGAATGTGTAAAAAAGCACAACATTGCTGAAAGTGCAATACAAGCAATTTCCTTTAAAAAACATGTATACTTTGGGTGTCTGTGTAAACAAATTATTAATGCTAATCAAAACTTTTTACGATGATTTGATTAGGTTACTGAAATTTCCATATAGTATAAATATCTATTTATAATACTTTAAATAAAGTACATTTTTTAGTACAGTCTTAATCGTGGATAATGTGGAAAAAAAATTGGCAAAATTTGCGCATTCAATTGAGGTTCATATAAAAGCTGATTCGATAGAAAATATCGAAAAGTAAATGCTTTGCAAAAAATTCTTAATTATATAAGTAAACAAATATATATATATATTTTTTCTTTTAACCCATTAAGCGCCAAAGCTCCCGGTGTGGGAATATTTTTAAAAGATTGATTTTTTTCTCTGTAAGTATATAATATATATATATATATATATATATATATATATATATATATATATATATATATTGCATTATATATTGAATCGCCTAGCCTTACTGGTAATTTTTTCAAAAAGTTCGTAATGCAAATTCTATTTTTTTTTCAATTATTCAAACATAAATTCTTGTTTTTCTGCAAAACATCAGCAAAGTAAAGAAATCAGCAAACATAATTCTTTGGAGGGCAAGGGTTTAAAACAAAGGATAGGAAATAAAACAGTTATTTTCTTAATTCGTAAAAAAAAGGTATCAAGAAAACTTATTTAAAAAGTTTTTAAAGTTTTTTAACATTTTGTCCTACCCGAATTAGATGTCAAATCTTCCATTTCTGAAACATGTCATATCTTCTAACAAAATAATTTTAACTATTTAAACTGCATATGATTAGAAATGCACATTAAAATCCAAAATATACAAAAAAAAAAAAAAATCTGTGGGATTCATATAGCAGCGCGTAATTGGTTAATTTATTGAGATAAAGGTAGCTTTGTGTGTCTCGCTTAGCCTGAAGAAGCAGATGGTAAATGTAAGAAGAGATATTTAAAAAATGGTCTAGTCCAGAGTTCGCCAAAATTTTTGTCTTCTGAGACTATTTAATTGGTTTGAAATCTCTTTATCAACTAACATGAAATCGTGTGGTGATTTCTGGGAGTACACCTCGAAGAACGGAATACGCAAGCATGAGTCCAGGGATGATTTTTGCTATTTTTATTCAAAACTTAACAAAATAGTTGAAATTCAAATAAATTAGAAATTATTACAAAATGCTCGCCTCCGAGCATACTTCAAAAACATGCTACACAATTTTAGCACCAAGTCTCTCTGTCCTTTTTTTTGAGTCCCTTCCTTCCGAGCACACCTTCGGAGGGGGAGGGGAATACCCCACACGAAGCACTGATTCGTTGGTCGTGATATCACTCTACCCGTGACATCATTTTCGGCCAATCTTGGTCTACCTGAAACTCTGAGAAATGTCGGTAGCAACAAAAGGCCATGCGTGAAATCGGAAACTATTGATGTCACCGCTTCCATAGAAATATAAAATTTTTTCACACAAAGCATCTGTCGCTCAGACAGCTTCCCATGGCTCCGTTCTGTCTGGTCATACGACCCCTGACCTTTTGGAATGTTTGTAACCTTCACTCCAGCACAATCGAAAGATCCATGTTCCGGAGAGTCCATGACAGAAAACTACTGCGTATGTTTACATTATTTTGGTTTCAAATTAAAGAATTTTGTTTACAAAACTGCCAAATTCAATATTTTCGGCCGCTATTTACTGTAAATTTGTCATAATAAACAATGATGTTTCACTTAACAAACAAATTATTTATTACTTTAGGTGTAATACATATTAGTTTTATTATTAATAATTAACAATTATTAATTAATATTACATTTATTAATATCACACAATCAGCAGATTGGGAAGAGAATCATATATCTTGAAAATTTACTTTTCCAACTGAGTGAAAATAACTGTGATATATAATTAATATTAGTTTTTATTTGTGATAAGCTCTCTTTCAAAAGTCATATTTCTTTAATGTAAATCATATTCTTTTTTCAGGACAGAGGACTATTAGACTCAATCTACGGATAAAATTTTGTCGCCAGTTTTACGATGGTTGGACATTTATCGAAATCGAAAATTTATCAAAAATATAATTGAATAATTTGAAAGCGACGTTATAATTTGAAATAAATAAATAAATAAATAAATAAACTGAGAGTCCTTCGTACTAAACTAAATTCTGCTTTCGCCAAAATTTCATCAAAATCTTATTTATTATTTTTTTTCTTTTTGAAAAGAAAAGAAAAGAAAATTAACAATAATCAGTATTGAAACGGACAGTATCGAAAAAGTTGAAGAAGACCATTTTTAGACAAAAATACATAATTTAATTTAATTTTTAATTGTTGCCAAAATTTTACGAGATGATTTTATTTATTTATTTATTTTAATGAGGAAACATTCACGCGTAAATGTTAAAATAGATATAGGACTTTGTGAAAAATTAAACTTGCAGGGGTAAAATTGACGTCGTTATAGCTCTATTTTTTTTTTTTTTTTTTTTTTTTTTTTACGTCAAATTCCACTGTGCTTTATTTTTATTTTTATTAATTTTATTTATTAATTTTATTTTTGTGATTTTGGCCTTAAATTGTAATGGTTATTGCAATTGCGTAAGTAGAGACATTTGCAAATCCATCGACAAAATTGCAAAGAATAATAAAAGTCGCCAAGGGGGGCACCACTAACAAATCCTTGTCGAATTGTGTTCTTAGACTGACTAAGAACAGGATTCGACAAGGATTTATTTCACAAAACTGTATTAAGTGTACTTTTTTTTCGAAACGTAAGATCAAGAAAAAAGTATCTGGTGTGGCACGTACATGACTTTCTCATACCCTGAAATTCAATACTATAAATACATATTCGAGATTAAGGTTTAAAATAACGAGTACTGTTATATAAACCTATAGTAAAAACAATTCACATTGGATTAGGAACAGCATTATTTATTTAAATTATTGTTTATTTACTTACTTTTTTTTTTCTTCTGTGAAATAACTTACAGTATTTCGGAAAATGTCTGTTTTTATATCACCATTTGATGGGCTTGTGTGGTGATCATATATATATATATACGTACATATATATATATCTATATATATATATATATATATATATATATATATATATACATTTTTTCCCCTAGAAAAAGTATTTTTGTGTTTATCTAATTTTATTAAGCATTGTACAATGATATAGTGTTAATTATGTAATTCATTCCTGTAAAACAATCAATTTTTGAACGAAACAAAATTGGGATTTATTAAGAAATAACATACTACATTTATGGTATAATGATCACAAAACATCTATTTTATAAATATAAAATTAACCAATTTAATTTCATATTTATAAAATATTTGTATGTGTGTGCTTGTCTGTAATAAATATATTTGGGCCATGTAACTGTTTACTTAATATATATTTTAAATAAATCTTTAAAATATAAAAAATATTTAATAATTTAGCTTATATCTTTTAATTATGAATCCAGAAAACTTTTAAGTTAACTTTATATTCATCAAAATGATCTTTCTATTTTCTAATATGAGTATATTTTTAATTAGTTTTGTTATTAGACGATGCTAAAGACTTTGCAAAAAATGAATAAAATTATATTTAAAAATTATCTCTTCGGCAATCTTGTAAACAAATTTTAGAATCTTTAAAACTCGATTATATTTTGTGTATTTATACCAGATCATGCGAGCATTTCAAAAATTAATTTTCCCGCTAGGCATAAGAAAAACCTTTACTGAAATTTAATATATATTAAAAAAAAATATATAAAAATCTAATCACAAAATTTTAATATAAGTAAATTTGAAAAGAAGTTATCGAAAGCTCTAGAATGATAAGTGGACATAGATGTGTAATTATTTAAAAGAAGGTTATCATTTAAAAAAAAAAAAAAAAAGATAATATGTGGCATATTGAAATTAACTGCACGTAAATTCTTATTTTAAAGTAATTTATTGTTTCAAAATATATCTTTCAAAAGCACTTACATTTAAGATTGATTTAATTTTATGCGTTTAATATTGATATTCCAATTCCTTATTTTTAAAAGACAGCTTGCGATAAAAATAAGAAAAGTATATACAGCAAAACGTTTTTACAGAAACCAGAAATAGCGTTATTATTATTATTTTTTTCTACCATCTATCTATGTCTCTGTTTGCGACAGATGTTACACTGAATATCTCTGACGTTTATGCGCAACTAAAATAAACCGAGGGTGTGATATTTTCCAGTATCTTTTAAAATCTGGATCACAAACTGACAAAGAAATATGCTCGCTATTGAAATTTTTTTGTGAAAGAAAAAAAAATATAATATATATTACAATAAATTTTACCGTGATTATTTCATATATATATATATATATATATATGTATATTTAATTAATATTTCAATTTATGCATTATTATAAATAAGATTATTTAGAATTTCATTAGGCCAAAGACAGAGCATTCAAACAATGGAAGTCGTTTTGCATAATTGCTCAGAAAAATTACTTAATATATCTTAAAAATCTTTTTCATTAAAATACAAAATTTTCGTTAAACTTGTATTTGCCAATTTCGAAAATATTATCATTTATAAGCTGTACTGATTTTTCATAGTTTATACGATCTATTTTTTAATCTGTTAATTTAAGAGATTTTAATGTTTTAAAAACAGTATTTGCATGTTCTTACTGAATTTGTATGTTTATTTTTTCACGCATTGTTTACTAATGCTTTTTTAAATATTATAAAAAAAAAATAAATAAAAGAGGTTTTAAAACCAATAAAAGAAAAAAAAAATTCAAAATTTGACGTAATTTATTATGAAACTGCTGCCTTATAAAATTTATAAAATTTTTGA
This sequence comes from Salticus scenicus, assembly GCA_963930645.1. Taxonomy (NCBI): domain Eukaryota; kingdom Metazoa; phylum Arthropoda; class Arachnida; order Araneae; family Salticidae; genus Salticus; species Salticus scenicus. Next base: position 378,597,262 of record OZ005648.1, read on the forward strand.
GTTTTATCAAATAATTTACTTATTAAAAACGATGAAATACATTTAAGGGAAGTTACGTTAAGAGTCTTTGAAGACACGTTTCGTTGATACTTAAACATTATTTATTTATTTATTTAATTTAATAATATAAACTAAAATCTAAAGATCGTTTTATCTAGGAACCCATCTCACCAAACTAAAACAAACATTAAGAAAAACTACTGAAATTTGCAACGAAGCAAATTAAAACGGTGAAACGCTATATCGACGGATCTTTTTGAGCATTTCCACTACCATTTTGTCATATCCACGGCCTCCAAGACCTATTTTTTTTTCTGCACAGGTTTTGAGTATTGCACAGTCCTCAAGACAAAGATGCAATTTTTCAAGTCAATCCGACTTCATAGGGGGGGGGAGGGGGTGTAACTTTGCTTACCTTAAATTTTCAGTTGCTTTGTTCTTGTTTAGTTTGAGACGTGTAGAGCCGAAAGTTCTGTCAATATTGAGCTGAGAGTCGGCATAGACATTCATTCTAACATACGTATTAATGGCTTTTGCAATTATTTTCTTTTTCACTAGTATAGAAAAATATACGGTAATTAAGTCTGGGAAATATCGGATGGAGCAAATCATGTATCACGTGACGAACAGTAAGTGATCTGGCCCGTGGACTTTCTTTCGATAGTAACTGATTTTTTTTTTTATTTTTTTTTTTTTTGTTGTTGTTGTTTATCAGCATGTTATATAAACATAGACATTCGTAAAAAAAAAAAAAAAAAAAAAAAAAAAGTTTTTAAGATACAGAAACAGACCGAAAAAAAAAAAAATATATATATATATATATATATATATATATATATAGTATAATACAGTTAAATAAAGTTTTTTTTTTGTGTGTGTGTGTGTGAAATATATTTACGAATTAGAATTATTTTATGCAAAAGTATTATTTTCATTAAAAGCTTGATTTTTTTTTTTTTTTTTGTATAAAACATTTCTCATGATCGTTATTGCAAGAATTTTTTTTTTAAATAATAAGAAAATATCAACATTAAGATCATCGCTGCGACTTGTAATCTCTACCTGAACCCTGTCAATATTTTTGTATTTTTATTGTATTATTTTATCATTATTATCTAACTTAAAAGTTGCAGATATTTGGTAATTTAATTTGATTTTAGTATTATATCTATTCAATAAGCCTATACAAGTTGCTAAGTTTATTTTTTTCGAAGAGGGTGTTAGTTTTTATTGTCATACTCATGCCCCGTTCGGATTTAAAGGGAAGAGGGAATCAGACGATATGAATTAGGTTTTAGATGTAGATTTAAATATTATAATTATTACAATTTCTATAAAAATTTCCATTTCTAACTATATTGTAGAACTACAAAATTATGTTTTAAAGATTTTCCCGATATATAGATCAAGGTCGTGAGTACTTAGCTATTGTTGTTTTAAAAAATTATAAATTTTTATTCTTTGATTATATTATAAAGTAACATTTTTATATAAAAAAAAAAATTCGAAAATGCTGCTGTCACATTTTAAAATAAAACTAACTAACAAATCCCTACCTTCCATCCTTTCCTCCCACGCCTCTTTCCAAATATTAAATTTGAATTAAAAAAAAAAAAATAAATAAACAAACAAACAAGCAAACAAACAAAAAAAATCAATAGCTTTATCACCAACTTTATAGAAGACTTATCAAAACAGTAGAGTTAACTGTATAAGGGTAACAGTAAATCTAAAAATATATTTAAAGAGGACAAATGTGCAAGTTGTATCTGACGGGACTAATGTGAAAGTTGTACCTCACGGGACTAATGTGCAAGTTGCACCGAACGAACAAACTATTTCTTTAAACGAAAATGTCTACTAACCCTTGACGATAGGTCTAATATATCGTATCGTATTATATATCTCATTTATCGTAATATAACTCAATACTTATTTCGCTTCCTTCTTCGACTCGTTTTAATACGCATTTTTTATATGCATGAGCAGCCCCCGAAAAACAAAAACATTAAATCATTAAATTAATTTTTTTACTTATTTTTATTTCATATTATTTCACGCGCACTTTTTATTTCCTAATTCAAAATTATTAAAAAAAAAACTTTTTCGATATCGCTTGTAACGATACTGATTATTATTAATTTTCTTTTCTTTTTCTTTCAATAATAATAATAAAAAAAAAAAGATTTTGATGAAATCCTGGCAAAAGCAGAATTTAGTTTAGGACGGAGGACTATTAGTTTTTTTTTTTTCCCCTTCTTTTTTCAAATAATAACATCGCTTTCAAATTATTCAATTATATTTTTGATAAATTTTAGATTTCGACAAATGTCCAACTATCGAAATCGACAACGCAAAAATCCCAGATTGAGACTAATAGGCCCTCAGTCCTAAAAAAAAAAAAAAAAAAAAAGTAGATAGATAAACATAAATGAATAAAATTAATAAAACAAATGTGTGAATTAATTTTAATGTGTACAATTTATATACTCTGAATATTATAATCTAAAAAAATATTCCATTGCCGCACTCTATTATAGAAAAAAAATCTTAAAGTATTGACAATTTTATACAAGGAAACATTTATTAAAGTGTAATTTATGACTAGAAATTATATAAACAAATTAGTTTTTCAAAATAGTACACTAATTCTTATTTTTTATCAGTATTATTTTATAGATATATCTTAATGAATATAATTTTAAAATAAATTACTATACATTTCAATCGAAATCAAATAAACATGTTCTTTATTTATTCTGGACATATTTTTTAAATTTCATTTCCAATTTCAGGATTTATCCAAAACATTGTTTTTCATCACCTAGCCATTGATGTTTTAAATTAATTACAATTTTCTGTTATTTGGTTATAATATTAATAATTAATATATATATACAGTGTTGTGCAAGTTCACGAAAAAAACGAACTAATTCAAACTCAAGTTCATCGTGTAAAAAACGAGTTAGTTCGCGTTCAAACTCATGTCTGAAAGAAATGAACGCGCTCAGTTCAAGTTCATTTTTAAAAACGAGCTAAACTCATTTAAAGTTCATTTTTACGTTTATTTTTATTGATTTTTTTTTTTTTAAAATCCCTTTTCTAAATAGATCTTATTTTTTATGAGCACTTGCACTTTCATAGGTAATTTACATTTTTTAAATTACCAATTACGATGAACATTCTTAATTTAATGCTTAATTAAACTTATAACTCTTAATTAAAACTTATTAATTTAATTGTAAATAAAAATTTATTTAACGGACACTTCTGAATAGTGTACCCACTGTTTTTGGGTGGTTTTTTATTCTCAAATTTCCAATACGTTTGTTTATGCACATAGGAGACAAATTCCATCATTTAGAGGTTCCTTTTATTTTAAATATATATATTTTTTAAATAGTGTAATGGTTTGACTTAATTAGTATTTATTTGATTGCACCACAGGCAATGTCAGTTTTGAGTTCCTGGATAAATCATTAGAAAATTTCGCTTGCTATTTAGCGTACTATAAAGGAATAAATATGTATTTTATATAAAGTGTGCGCTTGGCGGAAACAGCGCATGGCAGAAACTTAGATCTTTATCCAACTTAAAATTATATCTATCAACTTTTCAGAAATTCTCCCCCGTTCCTCCCTGGGGGGCAAAAGACAAAAACACGTTTGTCCGGGTATCACTTGAGAACGACTGGACGGAATTCAACAGCTCTTGGTAGAAACTTAGGTCTTTACTTAACTTAAAATTATATCTATCAACTTTTCCAAAATTCCCCCCCCCCCCCGTTCCCCCCTGCGGGAGAAAAACTCAAAAACACTTTTGTAAGCATGACTCCTAATTACTTCACAATAAAGAAATTCCACATGGGGAGACTAGACATGAGTACAAATAAAACATTATCTGCGATTTAGGAATTTTCGATTTTTAAAGGAAGGAAGGGAGAAAATCGATTTTTGGCGGGAAATTTTGAAAATTCCTGATTTGAGTCGAACTCTACCAAAAATGGAATAAAGATGTTGGAAAAAGGCTACGCGACTTTCTTAGGATATTTCCTAAGACACAATTTTAATTTTTTTGTGATCTGCCTTTTTTTTTTTTTTTTTTTTTGGGGGGGGGGGGAGGGGTATGTGTTACAAAGGGCAAATTTGAGACACCCTTTTAGCGCTAAATTTGTCCTGGAAAATTTATAAGAGCTGGGGTCACAAAGTTTGGTGCTTGGATTTTAGGTTGATTTCTTTAGAAATCGACCTATTGCAATCACTACGTTTATCTATATTTCTATCTATCTATCTATAATGAAAACTTTGTCACCACGGTAACTCCCGAAATAATACTCTAAATCGAACCAAATTTGGACAGTGAACTGATCTTATAAATATCTTGGATGAGTTCGTTAACCAAGTTGCTCCGACTTTTTGTTTTCAAGTGGCAGCCACTTGAAAATTTCTTATGACGATAATTTTTGAAATATTGATTTAATTTAAACTAGAACTGGACAATGAACTTATCATACAAATATACTGTATGATTTCGCTGGGCAAGTTGCTTCGCCATTTTGTTTCCAAGTGGCAGCCACTTAGACTGCCACTTGAAAATTTGTCATAATAATAACTTTTGAAACACGGCACTGATTTGAACTACAGTTGGACATTGAACAGATCCCGGAAAAAAGGGCACAGAAGAAAGGGCACCCGGAAAAAAGGGCACCGGTAAAAAGGGCACCCAGAAAAAAGGGCACCAGAAAAAAGTGCACTTTTCCAATTCGCAAATCACAAAATAAAAAATATCAAATAATGAATTTAAAAAATGACTTTCAAACTACATTTTTAGAAATTTCAATTGATTTGGTACAACATTCATTTAGTATATATCTCGGGGAAGAGGAGCGGGGGGGGCAGGAGCAGATCGAAAGAAAATAATTGTTTTTACAAAAACACTTACCGATTTTAATGAAACTTTGTATAATCACGTACAATTTGTGAAAAAAATGATAGTAAGTGGCAAGTAAACTTGGGGGGGGGGGGCAGAGGAAAATAAAATTATCTTTTAAAGCACAGTTTTACCGATTTAATGATATATTCTATAATTATAACTTACTTTTTATGAAGATCACAATTAGTGCATTATATACTGGGGGGCGGCAAGGGGGAGATATGGAAATAGATTTCATTCTTCTTTAAACTACCCTTTTATCGATTCAAAAAACCATATATTCACGTATAATTTTTGAAAAAATTACAGTAAGTGTCAGACACAATTTTTATTTTTTATTTTTTATTTTTTTTTTTTTTGGGGGGGGGGGGTTGCAGGTGTTAAAGAGGGGGAGGGGCAGAGGAAGACAAAATGATTTTTTTATATCACCATTTTTATCGAATTAATGATACATTTTATAACTACCACTTAATTTTTATTAAGATTACAATGAGTCTATTATATACTTGGGGGGTGGGGACAAGAGTGTTAGATGGAAATAAAATACATTTTCCTTTAAACTACCCTATTATAGATTTAAACAAAAACTTTGTATAATAACATACAATTTGTGAAAAAATCACACTAAGTGTCAGACATACTTCAGGGAGGGGGGTTAAAGAGGGAGGGGGGCAGAGGAAAGTAAAATGATTTTTTATATCACCATTTTATCGATTTAATGATATATTCTATAACTGTCACTTACTTTTTATGAAGATCACAATGAGTGTATTACACATCTGGGGAGGGAGCGCAGATAAAAGTAAAATATATTATTCTTTAAACTACCGTATAATCGATTAAAAAAAAAAAAACTTTGTATATATACAACTTCCTGCTTATGAAAACTTACAGTGAGTCTACACATATCTGGATGAATTGCTACGGATTGGGGGGGGGGCAGAGTGAAGAAAATATTTGTTTTTATATCACCATGCTACATATTTATATTAAACTTTGTACGAGTATCACTTTCATTTTATTAAAATTATTGTGAAAGTTACCTATAATTGATAAGGGGAGGAGGGGGGTACTGGGGGCAAATGAAAAATAAAATGATCTTTTTAAAAAACACGTATTACCGTTTGTTTTATTATTTTATTTACATTTTGTGTAAATATCTGTTAGTATTAATGAAAAATTACATGGAGGTACTCGAAAATTCAATGTATGATTTAATCTGTAAAAAAGTTGCTCACAAATGAAATTTCTTCTTTTAATCTGTCTCTTTTGTCCATCCCCCCCCCCTCACGTAGAAATAAAAAACTTACGCTTTCGTTGATGAGTAGCATGAGTTTTACAAGGAAAAATTAAGAAAAGTGCCCTTTTTTCCGGATTGCGGGAAAAAGGGCACTTTTCTTAATTGTTACTTGTAAAATACTTGTTGAACATGGACGATAGCAAAATTTTTTTGTTTCTACGAGGGGAGGGGGAGAGACAGATCAAAGAAAAAAAATCTGTTTTAGAATAATCTTTTACCAATGTTTGATATTTACTTTTAACTAATGTCTGATATTAACAATGTATTGAATTTTTGGATTGCGGAAAAAGGGCACCGGAAAAAGGGCACTTTTTAAATTTCTCCTTGTAAAACTGATGCTAAACATCAACGAGAGTGTATCTACATCGGGGGAAGGACAAAAGAGACAGATTAAAAGAAGAAAATTCATTTTTGAATAATTTTTTTACAGATTTAAATCATACATTGTATTTTTGCATACCTCAGTATAATTTTTCATTAATAGTAATTGATAATTTCATTCAATGCAAATAAAACAATAAAACAAACGATAATAAGTGTTGTTTAAAAAGATAATTTTATTTTCATCTGTCTCCCCTCCCCTCCCCTTATCAACTTTAGCTAATTTTCACTATAATTTTAATAAAATGAAAGTGATAGTGGATACAAAGTTTCATATAAGTAGGTAGCATGGTTATATAACAACAAACATTTTCTTCACTCCGCCCCCTCTTAGCAAATCGTCCAGATATGTGTACACTCACTGTAACTTTTCATAAGCAGAAAATTGCGTAGATACAAAGTTTTTTTAAATCGAGAATGCGGTAGTTTAAAGAATAATATATTTTACTTCTATCTGCGTCCCCCTTGTCCCCCCCCCAAATGTATAATACCCTCATTTTGATCTTCATAAAAGTAAGTGATAGTTATAGAATATGTCATTAAATTCGGTAAAATAGTGATATAAAAAAATATTTTATTTTCCTCTGTCCCCCCCTCAAGTATGTCTGACCTTGCTGTGATTTTTTTCACAAATTGCATTCTATTATACAAAGTTTTGTTTAAATCGATAATAGTGCAGTTTAAAGAAGAATATATTTTATTTCCATCGGTTCCCCCTTGCCCCCCCCCAGGTATATAATGCACTCATTGTAATCTTCATGATATTTAAGTGGTAGTTATAGAATATATCATTAAAATCGCTAAAATGGTGATATAAATAATCACTTTATTTCCCCCCCCCCTTGTTTAACCCCCCGTCCACTAAGTATGTCTGACACTTACTGTAAATTTTTAATAAATTATACGTGATTGTACAAAAAAAAAAAAAATCAATAATAGAGTAATTTAAAGAAGAATATATTTTATTTTTATCTGTCCCCCTTGCCCCCCCCCCAGGTATATAATACACTCACTGTTATCTTCATAAAAATAAAGTAATAGTTATAAAATGTATCATTAATTAGGTAAAATGGTAATATGAAAAAATCATTTTTTTTCCTCTGCTCCTCCCCCTCTTCAACCCCCCACCCCCACCCCCCACTGACACTTACTGTAATTTTTTCACAAATTATACAGTTTTTTGAATAGATAAAAGGGTAGTTTTAAAAAAGAATGAAATCTATTTCCATATCCCCCCTTGCCCCCCACCCCCAGTATATAATGCACTCATTGTGATCTTCATGAAAATTAAGTGGTAGTTATAGAATATATCATTAAAATCGCTAAAATACTGATATAAAGAATCACTTTATTTTCCTCTCCCCCCTTTTTTTAACCCCCCCCCACTAAGTATGTCTGACACTTACTGTAATTTTTTCACAAATTATACGTGATTATACGGTTTTGTGAATCGATAAAAGGGTAGTTTAAAGAAGAATAAAATCTATTTCCATATCCCCCCCAGTATATAATGCACTCATTGTTATCTTCATAAAAAGTTAGTGAGAGTTATAGAATATATCATTAAATCGGTAAAACTGTGATATAAAAGATAATTTTATTTTCCTCTGTTTCCCCCCCCCCCCAAGTTTGCCTGCCACTTACTGTCATTTTTTTCATAAATTGTACGTGATTATACAAAGTTTCATTAAAATCGGTAAGAGTTTATGTAAAAACAATTGTTTTCTTTCGATCTGCTCCTGCCTCCCCCCCTCCCCCCTCCCCCATCTTCCCCGTGGTATATACTAAATTAATGTTGTACCAAATCAATTGAAATTTCTAAATGTGTAATTTGAAAGCCATTTTTATATATCATTATTTGGTATTTATTATTTTGCGATTTGCGAATTGAAAAAGTGCCCTTTTTTCCGGTGCCCTTTTTTCCGGTGCCATTTTTTACGGGATCCACATTGAACCTATGCTTCAAATATCTTGGATGTGTTTGCTGGGCAACTTGTTCCACTGTATTGTTTCCAAGTGGCGACCACTTAATAATTTGTTATCACGGTAACTTTTGAAATACTTAATCAATTCAAATCAAAGTTGAAAAATGTATTTATCATTCAAACAACAAAAATCTAGAAATTTCACGTAACTCGTGAACCAATCGCATTATTGCGTCTGTCTTTGGTATATCGATAAGTATTTTCTCGCCAAAAGTCGCCAAAAAAGTCGCCATGGGGGAAAAGTCACCAAATTTGCGCCAAACCCTTTACCTGCACTTTTGGATATTTTTAATGCGTTTTTAAGGGGAAATTAGGCTATTTTAATGCTAAAACAAACTAGAAATACAGAAAACTAACTTTTTATCAACTTACTAAGCCTCTTTGAAAGAATTTCTAAAAAAAAAAAATATATATTTTCAAATTTACAACAATATCTTAGATGAGTAACTTTCTCTCTGCCGTTTTGATCCAAAAGGCAGCCACTTAACTTTTCAACACGATGACTTTCGAGATTTTGAATTTATTCGAACTACATGTGTACAGTAGACTTATCTTACAAATGCATTTGATATATTTGACAAATTAACCCACCATTTTGTTTCCAAGCGCCGGCCACTTGAAAATTTTAAATTCACATAAAATGGTATTTATGAACCGATTTGGTTAAAACTCCATATGTGCATAGCCTACATCAATATTTCTACCAAGTCCATTAATAATTTGTAGCCACCATTTTGAAACAAAATGACGGCTAATTGATAAGAAAAAAGAAATCAACCAACTCTTCCGAATAATCCGGAAGGACTTGTTTTATATGCAACCAGCACCGAAAGAAACGGGATTTACCGAAATACCCTTCCCCCCAGCGGGACAGGAAGCAAAAGAACGTTTGTAAGCATAATTCGGCCCCAAATTACATCACGGTGAAGAAATTGCACATGATGATACTAGACTTGAGTATAAATAAAACATTATGTACGATTTTAGAAGTCTTGATTCTTAAAGGAGGGGGGGAAATCGTTTTTCGAGGGGGAAATTCGAGAAATTCCGGATTTTTTAGTAGAGCTCTGCTAAAGATATTACAAAGGTATTGAAAATAGCCACGTGTCTTCTTTAGAATATTTTCAAAAACACATTTTCGTTTTTTTTTTCAGGGGGAGGGGGGGGGGGTTGCAAATTCAACCCCCCCCCCCTTTAGCGCTAAATTTTTGGTGAGATTTCGCAAAACTTCTAACTTAGCCGCTGGGGAAGGGGAAGTAAGAAGCGGGTAAGTTGCTGCCGAAGGCAGTGTGGACTAGGAATCCTCACGTTGCGAGCGGGAAAAACCTCTACGGAATACAGAGGAAACTTTAACTTAGATTATTAATAATGTAATGGAATTTTGACAACTCATTTAAGTATAGTGCTCAGCGAAGCGGGCAAAGCCTGCTAGTATATATATATATATATATGTATATATACATATCGTATTCAAATTCAATTATTAATTATTATTATTTAACTTATTTTATGTTCTTTTCTTATTTAATTTAATTTAAAGTTTTTTTTTTTTTTTTCTTAACTTAATTTTTACATTCAAAAAATTCACAATAGTTAAAATAATTTTTGTTAAAAATAATAATAATAATAATCTAAAAAGGATTTTGCAAAATGAAAAAAACTGAAGCTATTTTAAAACTAGTTCGATTTCTTTATGAGGAGAAAAATCTCTCTAATACACTTTTTATTTAAGCTTGTTTTATTCATTTATTTGAATAACAATATTTATTCATTATTATTATTATTATTACTATTATTATTAAGTCTTAAATATCTGCAAACAAAGGGATATATTTTTCAAGCAATGCATTTTGTTTTAACCTAATACGTATGTTTTGTTTATACAAAAGACACTTGTTCAAGAACCGACAAAAGATTACTCGCAACACTTCTTTGGGAGAGAAAAAAGGGAAAGGGCAGTTTTTGCAATTTTTATTGCTTCTCAAAGCGACAGCAATAAATCAAAGTCTACAGATAGGACCGACTTCCTGTCTTTTACAAGACTCGAGACTACAATTATACAATAGTTTACTTGCATGTAAGGTTGTCAGGGAACCCACGCAGGCAAAATGCAAACAAGGAAGAATGGGAAGAAGCTTTTTTAAAAAAGCATTTAAAAATCAAAGTCACCGAACTTAGGAGACAAGTTTCACCCAGGGCTATAGAAGAATAGCCCTGGTTTCACCGCGCCGCCAGTAATTACCAGAAATTCTATTTAGCAGATAAGAAAGAAACGAAGAAGTAATCACAATTGCATCTCCTCCAACTCAACACACAGTTGGGGGTGTTGTCATCTCTCACATCTTTTTCTTCCCTCCCCTCTCTCCCTAAAAAAAAAAAATAAAGGAAAAGAATTCTATGAGACATGAGAGAAAACTATTCCGTTTACGCATCAATATTGATATACGTTGATAATATTGAATACTAGTATTACATTGACAGATAACTACTTTAAAAATGTAAGAAAAAATGTAAATTATTGTGCCATCGTCGTGATGTGAGTGTGTGTTGGGGGGGGGAGATGATTCTATGATTTTTGCACTTTTTCCTAATTTTTGCTTTATATATGTACTTATGTTATGCTTTATATATGTACTTATGTATATGTACTTTTGTTACTTTGTTAATTTGTCAAATTGTTAGTTTACGTACAAATTATCTCAAGAACAAATGATCTCAGTGGTCAACCCAGTTTTAAAAAATATCATTTATGACATTGGCAAGAACACTATATGTTTTAATATTCTAATTCGTAAACCTATCAAGTTATTGAAAATTTACGGTTTTCTTAACATTAAAAAATAGGTAAAAATTTCGAATAAACGTGTACCATGAAAATTATTTTCATCGTGAAGGTTATACCAATTTTAAAATGCCATTTATAATGCCTGTATGAGCATCATTAAAACCATGAACATTTTACGTTTAAAACTTCGCACATTAGTTAAGATTTAAATGTTTTTTTAACATGGCAGAACAGGCAAAACTACACATAAATGCGTATTATGAGGATTATTTTTATCATACAAATAATATTTAAATGTCGTTTGATACTGGCAAGAACTTTACTAACTGTTGATAGTCTGTTTTGAAAAGTTTGTAAGTTATTCGAGATTTCGATTTTCTTAACACCATGGAGTTACGTGAAAACGAAAATAAGAAACTGACTCTTAAAAAATTATACAATGCATTAAGATAAGGTAAATGTATCGAAACGCAGTTCGGGTAGCCAAGTAGGTAAAGCACTTCATATCATTCTGCGACAGTGCCGAGTAATCAATCTTCATTTCTCTTAAAAGGAATGTGATATGCCCTCTAATAGAAACTTGTGAGAACGAGAATATGACGGAGAACTTAGCAAAGTTCACCAAGATGAACTAGTTTTTAATATTACGTCATATACAAAAGCTGTTTACATAAACACGGAAATATAACAATAGCAATTACAACGTACTCATTTCCTATACATAATCCATTAAATTTGTAAACAATTCTTGATTCGTTCTAGAGAATCATTCACATAAGACCATACAGCATTGTTGCAAAACGGAAGAAATGTTTTATTTATTTAATTTGTAATATGTTATTTTGACTTTTTAATTATGTTACAGAGCCAAAAATATGATATAAAAATTAAATAGTGATTCAATTCTTTTAAAACTTCATTTAAATTTAGTGACTAGTGAAGCGGGCGTAGACTGCTAGTTTGTAATATATACACAAAATTTAAACAAAAAAATCAATAATAGGCTAGTTTAAAAATATTTTTTTTCCGTCTTCCCTCGCCCCCTTGCCCCCCTTCAACTATATATCATTTATTATAATTTTTATAAAGTTTAAATTATATTTAAACAAACTTCCATAGAAATAGTTTTAACATGGTAATATAAAAACAAACATTTCGCCTCTCTGCCCCCTCCCCCCCCCGACCCTCGAAGATATGTGTAACACATTTTAATTTTTTTCTTAAGCTGTAAGTGGTATTTACACAAAGTTTTATTTCAGTCTATAACAGAGTTGTTTAAAAAACCATCTACACAACCCTCTTGCCCCCCTAAGCTATAGATAATACTTCTTGTACTTTTCGTAAAGAATAAGTGATAGTTATACTACACAGAATATCGTTAAAATCGGTAACAAGGTCATATACAAAAAAATTACTTCCCTCTGCCCCCTCCCCCCCCCCCCGCACTTCAGTCTCCGAAGTATACGTGACACTGTATTTTTGTCATAAACAGCAAGTGACAAAGTTTCATTAAAATCAGTTCCCCCAGATATATATACTAAGTAAAAGTGGTATCAATTTAATTGATTGAAACTTCTAAAAATGTATTATGAAAACCATTCTTTAAATTCATTTTTTGATGTTTGTTGTTTTGGAGATTTGCAAATTGTAAAAGTGTCCTTTTTTCCGGTGCCCTTTTTTCCGGGTGCCCTTTTTTTGGTGCCCTTTTTATCAGTGCCTTTTTTTTCCAAGTGCCCTTTTTTCTCTTGTCCATTTTGCACAGTTATTCTCCTTTCTGTCCTTTTCTTCTTCTACTTTCCTTTTTATATTTCAGACAGAAATATTTAAAATGAGTTTGAGTTTGAATTGCCTTTTCACGCTCAAGTTCGTGCAAAAAACGAGTTTCGCTCAACTCAAGTTCATTATTTATAAAACGAGCGAAGTTCAACTCAAAGCTCAAAATTTTTGAGCTACGCTCATGAACGCGTTCAAATGAACGCGTTCGTGCACAACACTGTATATATATTAATAATGCTTTGTTGCTGTCACTTTTTAAAATGAAACAGATTGTGAAACTTAAGGATATATCAACTTTTAAATTATGTGAATTTAAAGCGCATTTTTTAAGAACCAGTGTAGCATTAAATAACTAAATTATATCCAAGAAGGAAATATTTTATTAATAAATGTATTTAATACAATAAAAAATAATTTTCTCTTTACTTTCCGAACAGACATATGTAAGAAAAGTATTGTAATCATGTCGAAAATCCTTCTTTATAATTTTGTTATTTCCATACGTTTTGAGGTCCTTTGAGTTCATTTTTGCTTATTTTACGTTGGCGTTTATATGTGTGTGTATGTGTATGTATGTGTGTGAACACGATAGCGCCTAAACGCTTAGTTCCAATAAGCTGAAATTCGGTACGCATGTTGTATGTCACCATATCATGAGCACCGTATTGATTTTGGTAAATCTAACATTTATAGCTTTTACAGGGACATAAAGACAAATTCATTATCATTATGACATACTGGCCAAATTTTTCAAATTGCGATAGCGTCTGAATGCATTATTCATATGGCCAAAAATTTATGCACTTGTTATAAATTACCGTGATACAAAGTTTATAGAGTTTTGTGAAAATACTTTTTTTACAGGGACGCAAATATTTCTTTTTTTATCATTATGGTCTATGGCCCCAAATATTTTAAAGTACGATAACGTTCAAACGCTTTATTCGATTGAGCTGAAAATTTATACACAGGTTATAGATTTCCATCGCAAACTTTTTTTTTTTTTTAATAATTAATGAAAATTGAGAAAAAACGTACTAAAGAAATGGCACAGCTTCAGAGCAGAACACCTTGTCGAAATTTGAAATTTGGCACCAAAGTAGCTCGGAGGTATCCTGCCAAGATCTTTACGTATGCAATTGCGTTAGCCAACTGAATTCATTGCTAAAAGGACAATGAAACTTTAAAAGGCTCCTAGGCTGAAGCTTCACCAGAGAAATTTTATGGAATGAATATAGTAACCAATATAGTACGTAGAAATAGTTTCTGCTTGTCTTTTCACGAAAGAATAGAATGAAATAAGATCTGTCGTACTAAATTAATTTTGCCTTGTTTAGAATTTTGTATCAATAACTTAATTAGAAAACAGAATTAGGCTTATTGTTTTTATTTTATTATTATTATTTTCTAGTTTATCTGCGACATACGTGCTCTGCTGGACGGTTAAAAATGTTTTACTTTTTTTAATGTCCGAATGACACATTTCGTATTATATTACTTTGAATTAAAGAGACAATAATTTAAACTAGTGGATCTGCAAATCAGGAGCCTCAACGTCCTATTTACATCAGACATTATTCAATAGCTCATTTTTATTTATTCCTTATTATATAATCGTATATACTGATTCGATCGACTTGTTACCATAATCAGATACATTCCTGAGGGGGGCTGCCGCCCCCCTCAACCCCCCGCTGTGTCTCTATTTGCGTATCATATAAAGTGTTACGGAATTGTAAATAATTACATTTCTTTTTGTATCAATTCTTTCAAAGAAGTTTATTAAAGTTAATAAATGCTAACTTTGTGCATTTCTAGTCGTTTTAGAGCTAAAATAGCCTAATTTTCCCTTAAAAACGCTTAAAAAAGCTCCAATAAGGGAAGAAATGGATTTGGCACCAAACTTGGCGACTGTTTCCCTGCTTGGCGAGAAAATCCTTATTAGGGATATACCAAATATGGAAGCCCTAATCTCATTATGAGATACGAGAATTTTCCAGAACAGTCTGTAGAAAAGTATAAAAG
Source organism: Salticus scenicus (assembly GCA_963930645.1). Classification (NCBI taxonomy): domain Eukaryota; kingdom Metazoa; phylum Arthropoda; class Arachnida; order Araneae; family Salticidae; genus Salticus; species Salticus scenicus. Next base: position 378,612,446 of record OZ005648.1, read on the forward strand.
GAGCATTTTTTCGCCAAGGCGGTCAGTCTCAGATCTGTGTCAGTTTCGTCAAATGCTTGCTTTGCTTTGAGCCTCTTTAGATGAGACTTTCTTTATGTGTTATTGCTAAAGACTTTGTACTGTTGTTTTGCTGTTAACAGCTGTTGTTTAAGCTGTGTTTACTGGTTGAATTAAAGCTGATATTTGGTTTATAGACCTGTACTTTTCTGGAACTTTCTGTGAATACATCACTGAATTTTTGCAAGTTTCGTCTTTCATTCTCGGACAACTTACGGACCTCCAAGTACGCAAGAATATGTATTCTTAATAAACGACGGTCTTGTATTATTTCCCTGCAATTCATAAATACCATATTTCATACAAAAAAAATTACATAGCATATCGGAAATATTTTGCATAACCTTCAAACTAATTTCCAATTCTATGCCCACAATTATCAACAGGAAAACATGCTTTGAAAATTCTAATAAAATTTTATTATATTTGATGAGGTGTAACTTTGTTAAAATAAACTTTTAAGAAACATCGACTATGGACCGTAATAGTACGAAATTATTTTATGTATCCCGGAAAAGTAGCCACAGTCATTATAAACGCCAATAATAAGAATAAACCTAATTAATTATAACTCATTAATTTTTTAAACTAATTTGACATCATTTGGATGATTACAATACATACTCGGAATTATTTTGTGTGGTCCCATAAATTATTTAGTCTATACATAACCTTTTTTAAGAGTAAACATAATTTTAAGCATCTTTATAATGTATATTAATTTTATTAAGTTCAATTCAGCATAAACGCATTAAAGTGCGCGCTTAAATAAAAGTTTGTCCATAGGCACTAATGCTACGAAATTCTTTTGCGTGCCTCTGTAAACAAACCATAAACATTGTATACACCAGTAAAAACTGTTCAGCTTACTTTGCGTTTAAAATTAATATGTGTTCCAAATTTAACATCGTTTGGATGACTACGTGACATTGTCAGAACACTTTTGTAAGGTCCTGTACATTAATTAAAAAGCTTAAGAGCAGATATTTTCTTCAAACAACATAAGTTTAAACATCTTTCTCTCGTACGCTAGTTTAATTTTCTTGATTGCAAAGTATAGATGTTAAAATGCGTTTAAACGCAATTCACCTCATACGCCGTAACGTGAAGTATTTTGGCGTGTCCCTGTATACAATCCATAAAAAGTATAGACCTAAAAAAAAAAATAGCTATTTCTATACCGAGCCTGAATATATGTGTTAATTTACAAGTCAATCGGAGAATTTTTGCGGCCGCTATTGCAGTACATATAAATTCTTCCCATAGGCCGTAATGATAAAAAAAAATTTTGGCGTGTCCCTGTACAAGAACTACAAATGGAATGCGCACCCAAAACTATACAGCTAATTTCGTGGGGATCATGTACATGTGTACCAAATTTCAAGTCAATAGCGTGATATTTGCGGCCGCTATCGCACGACAGACAGACAGACAAACGAAACACAAAATCCTTTTGAGTCTCAACAGAGGGCCTCTACTGACGTTTCGGCAAAAATTGGAAGTCAATAGCTTGAGTTTTGCGGCCGCTATCGCACGACAGACAGACAGACAAACGAAACACAAAATCCTTTTGAGTCTCAACAGAGGGCCTCTACTGACGTTTCGGCAAAAATTGGAAGTTAATAGCTTGAGTTTTGCGGTGGCTATCGCGGTACATACAGATTCTTTCCATAGGCCGTAAGGATAGAAAAACTTTGGCGTGTCCCTGTACACGAACTACAAATGGAATACACACCTAAAATTATACAGCTAATTCTGTTGGGCTCATGAATATGTGTTCCAAATTGCAAGTCAATAGCGTGATTTTTGTGGCCACTATCGCGATACATACAAATTCCTCCCTTAGGCCGTAATGATAAGAAAAACTTTGGCGTGTCCCTGCATACGAACTACAAATGGAATACATACCAAAAACTATACAGCTAATTTCGTGGGGATCGTGAACATGTGTACCAAATTTCCAGTCAATAGCGTGATATTTGCGGCCGCTATCGCACGAGAGACAGACAGACGGACAGACGGAACACAAAATCCTTTTGAGTCTCAACAGAGGCCCTCCACTGACGTTTCGGCAAAAATTGGAAGTCAATAGCTTGATTTTTGCGGTGGCTATCGCGGTACATACAGATTCTTCCCATAGGCCGTAATGATAGAATGACTTTGGCGTGTCCCTGTACACGAACTTCAAATGGAATACACACCTAAAACTATACAGCTAGATCTGTTGGGCTCATGAATATGTGTACCAAATTGCAAGTCAATAGCGTGATTTTTGTGGCCGCTATCGCAATACATACAAATACCTCCCTTAGGCCGTAATGATAAGAAAAATTTTGGCGTGTCCCTGTAGACGAACTACAAATGGAATACATACCAAAAACTATACAGTGGATTTCGTGGGGCTCATGAACGTGTGTACCAAATTTCAAGTCATTAGCGCTATATTTGCGGCCGCTGTCGCGATACATACAAATTCCTCCCATAGGCCGTAATGATAAGAAAAACTTTGGAGTGTCCCTGTATACGAACTACAAATGGAATGCATACCAAAAACTGTACAGCTGATTTCGTGGGGCTCATGAACATGTGTACCAAATTTCCAGTCAATAGCGCTATTTTTGCGGCCGCTATCGCGCGACAGACAGACAGACAGACACACAGACACATCCCAAAACCGTTTTGAGTCTCAACAGAGGGCCTCCACTGACGTTTCGGCAAAAACTTAAAATAGTACTTTTTTTTTTTTTTTTTAATAAGACGTTTTGGTTTTAAGAGAGTAAATACCACCTTTTTTTAAAAAAACAATATTAAAAAAATACTGGAAAATTTGAATCAATTTGCATATATATTTTTCGTTCAACAATTTTTTATACAAGTTTTCATCTTACATATTTTTCTGTTGCGTTACTGGAAAATAGATTTAGAAATAAATAGGAAAAAGTCATAAATTGACTGGTAAGAACTACCATAAAGGTTTAATATAAGATAATAATAAGTTGGCATTTAAAAAAATATATTGTGTTAAAAGCGAATTTTCTGACAATTAAATTAAATATATGTAAAAATTAGAAGTGAATGTAAAAGTGAAAATAAACTTATAGTCAGAAGTCTTTCATTTTTATAAATTGTAAAAATAAAAATTTCAAATTATGTCAAATTTGCAACACTATAATTTAGAGATATTTTGCCTTTATATATATATATATATATATATATATATATATATACATATATCTAGATAGATAGATAGATACAATTCTACATTGTAATAATCAAACGCTATGCAAGAAGACTTGAATTAGGAAACTATTAATAAATAAGTATATATAATTGCCGAAACGTCAGTGGAGGCCCTCTGTTGAGACTCAAAATGGTTTTGGGCTCTGTCTGTAAGTCTGTCTGTCGCGCGATAGCGGCCGCAAAAATAGCGCTATTGACTTGCAATTTGGTACACATATTCATGAGTCCAAAGGAATAAGCTGTATAGTTTTAGGTGTGTATTCCATTTGAAGTTCGTGTACAGGGACACGCCAAAGTTTTTCTTATCATTACGGCCTATGGGAAGAATCTGTATGCACCGCGATAGCCACCGCAAAAATCAAGCTATTGACATCCACTTTTTTCCGAAACATCAATGGAGGCCCTCTTTTGAGACTCAAAAAGATTTTGGGTTTCGTCTGTCCATCTGTCTGTCGTGCGATAGCAGCCGCAAAAATCACGCTATTGACTTGAAATTTGGTACATATGTTCATGATCCCCACGAAATTGGCTGTATGGTTTTGGGTGTGCATTCCATTTGTAGTTCGTGTACAGGGACACCCCAAAGTTTTTTTTTTTTTAATCATTACGGCCTACGGGAAAAATTTGTATGTACCGAGGTAGCTGCTGCAAAAGTCACGCTATTGACTGGCAAGTTGGTACACATATTTATGAACCACAAATAATTTTTGCTGTATAGTTTTTGGTGTGTATCCTATTTGTAGTTTGTGTACAGGCACGCACAAAATTTTTTCTTCTCATTACCGAATTTCTTCTCATTAGAATTTGTATGTACCGCAATAGTGGTCGCAAAGATTCTCCGAATGACTTGCAATTCAGGATCGGGATAGAAATAGCTATATAATTTTTTATGTCTATACGGAAATGAGTTATAATTGTAAGGTGTAAGGTGTAAAATTATAAGGTGTATTCTTATTATTAACGTGTATAATAACTGTGGCTACTTTTCCGGGATACATAAAAGAAGTTCGTACTATTACGGTCTATAGTCGGTATTTTTAAAAGTGTATTTTTACATATTTACACCCCCTTAAATATAATGATATTTTATTAGAATTTTTAAAGCATTTTTTTTATTGAAAATTGTGGGCATAGAATTGGTAATTAGTTTACAGGGTTACGCAAAATATTTCCGATATGTTATGTTTTTTTTTTTTTTTTGCATGTAATTTGGTATTTATGAATTTCAGGGAAATAATACAAGACTGTCGTTTATTAAGAATACATATATATGATATGCAGATAGGTATAGAAAGAGAGATACAGCGAGGGGATGAATGTACAGTAAAACCTCTCTAAGTTGGACACCTACGGTTCCAAGAAAAAGTGTCCAACTTAGAGAGGTGTCCGACTTATAGGGGTTAGACATAATGTTAATGGATATATTCCGTTCCGAGAAAAAGCGTCCAACTTATAGGGGTGTCCAACTTGAGAGGTTTCACTGTATATGATTATGGTAACACGTCGATCGAATCAATATATTCTATTATATAAAAAGGAATAAATAAAAATGACCTATTGAATAATGCTTGATGAAAATAGGACGTTGAGGCTCCTGATCTGCAGATCCACTAGTAAATAATAACAATGTTAATAAATAATTACGATAGTACATCTGATAAATACATGGGGTCTCTCACGTTGGTAGGCAATTGGTTCCAAGAGGTTATTTTAGGTTAACATTGATGATATGCTCCCAAGACGAAACAATGTTTATATATATTATGGAATATAAATGAAAATGGTATCAAGTGTTTTTCAGTCATATTCTAAAGGGGATTATTTATATCCGAAATTTTTATCACATGATATGCAATGCACATTGTCAATGATATGCATTGCCATGCAATGCACAATGCGAATGTCAACCCGATAAATACAAAATACTCTAAAGCAATATGCTACTAATGCAACATACTTTAAGCAACGTGCATTTTTAAAAGTAAACCTTTAAAAATAATTTTCTTTCTGGATAATAATAATAATAATAAAAGTATCTTTTAAGGTTCCATCGTTTAGAAAAAAATACTTCGAAAATTGAAGCATGTAAAAAGTAAATGTAGTTTTAAATTGCATTTTATTGTATGCTAAGAGCTCGGATCTTTAGCTTTTCCTTTTAAATACCTAGACAAAATAAGATAAATATTATAATTGTTCAATTATAATTTTACAAAATAGTAATAATATTAATAATAAATAGTTGAATCATTTTTACTTCAAAATTCAATTTTTATCAAAAGAATTACACCTTTAAATAGAAAGCTAAAACATATTAAGACTCTAATGCAGTATTCAATGGTGAATTATCCTCTTGCAAAATCTACTCATTTACCGTGAATCAACATATATAATCTGAATGTCATTAATCGATATAGTTAACAAATATCAGTGTTTATTTACGTTGCATCCAAGCATCCTGATACATTGCAATGCCTTATTATAGACAAATGCAAAATACCATGAAATGTAGGCGCATCATTTACATATGCTAGTGACAAATATTAATACAAGAATTCATGGGAATTCCCGTTCTATTCGTTCAGTTTAAATGAATTTCGAATTTCGGTTACCACTATCTGTTATTGAAATGTGTATTCGTAATCGAATTCTCTCATAACACGCTGTTAATCATTCACATTAATACTGAAGTGCTTCACACGTTAGTTTCATTTAAATTTGTACTTACTAGATAATGTTGGGAGGTTTTTTCTTATTTAATATTTTTTTATAAAGCAGTAGTTTTTTCACACACTATTTTAAAAATGCGAATGATTATAATCAAAAGCATAGAACATAAATGATAATTTTTATCGTTAATTGAATAATTAACCTTTTACTTGAGATTCGCAAAATTGGAAATAGAATATTCAAATAATATAATGCTTCAGTGAGTGCAGTCTATTTAACAATATATATATATATATATATATATATATATATATATATATATATATATATATACATACATACATACATATATATATATATATATATATATATATATATATATAAACAACAAGAATTTTATTTCATTAGCAATTTGCAAATAGATTTCCCTGATGTTTGTTGTTCTAAATTATTGGCTTAAAATCACAACAAATTAATCAATCTAAATCTTTACAAAATGATTTCTAATTTCTAATTTCTAAATGTACTACCTTTCGATAAATGGCCGGACACTTTCAATTTCAGGCTTTTTTTTTTCTTTTTAATATCTCAAAAAGTACTAGACAAATCATCTTGAAACTACAGGAATGAGACGAACATGTTGTAGTCCATACATTTGAATTAAAGTTTCGCCCCGAATGTAAACATAAGACCAGTAAAAAAATAAAGAAAAATTAAAGTTTTTGGCATCACCCTGTAAAAAGTAATGCTTGAATTGCAATCTGGCCATAGCATGGGATTTTGGAGCTCATTCTAATTATCTGTATAATTTTTTATGTCTCTACCGCATGTAATCAGAGAGATGTAACGGTTTCTTTAAAAAATCTATTAAAAAAAAGTCTTTTTTTAAAATGTAACATGCAAGGTATTAAATCCAGTGCAAAACCCTTTTCGGATAACTTGACACATAACATTAGTATCGTGTAAATTCGAAAATTGTACGCGATAAAATACACTGTTTTTCAATTCCTTTGAAGAAACCAGGTAAACTATATTGAGTTTACTCATATTTTTAGTTTTATTTGGTCAATTGTAATACATTGTTCGTTGATTATAGATAGATATTGAGAAAAAGCCTTATTATTTTCCTTATTTTTGAGAAGAACTGAAATACAGTTAATTCTAAAGATTATAACTTTTTGAATTTATATGATATTTGTTTGCGGTTTTGATTAAGTAGCCCAATACTATCGGCAATTATATTATGCAAATGAAATTTTGATAAAGCTGGCGTATGCGTAGTTAAAAATTATTTAGTAAAACTGCTCACATTCCATTAGATATTTAATATTTTTGCATTATCATTGCAGTAGCCTAAATACAGTAGCCTGTAGTTATGCCTGCATACTGTGATACTGGCGCTGAACGGTGCTTTATACGAAAACTACATTAAATATTTTTCCTTTAAACCATTAAATCCTACTCATTATATTGTTATTACTGCTCAAGGCAAATCTTGTGTAAGTCAGGGAGTGATTCATCTAAAAGTAAAGTTAAACGAGTTTGAAGTCCTATGGTTTTTTTATGTAGAGGAAAATCTCCATTATTGGTGTATAATTGGCCTAGACTTTATGAAAAAACATGGTGTTCGAATTAATTTTTCTACTAACTTTGTATTTATTGCTTGTACTCATGTACAAGTTAAGCTAAACGCACGTTCTGTCCCTTTTCAAGAAAATACCTCTCGTTTAAAGTCTTCTTCTTCTCGAAGCTTTTCTAAGAATAAATCTCTGTTATCTAATTTAAAGGAGAGTAAAATTGCATTAAATGATTCGCAAATAGCTCAACTTTGTGTTTTACATCTGTTAAGCCAACAGGCTGCTCTATTAGTTTCCATGTACCTCATAATAATTTACATTTAAATTCTTAAACTGTCAAGTCGACAGAGTCGTCCTTTTCTAACGAAAATGTCGTCAAAATAAAAGAAAATGAAAGGTCAAAGAGCGGTGCTTCTAAAAACTTCTTGGCCATTTTTAAAGAAAATTATGTGATTTCCACTAATGTATTGAAATATTTTAAAGCTTGTAAGAACTCCAGGACCACTGAACTTGTGATTAAAGAGCAAGATGACACTGTTTCTTACACTATGTACAGTGACAAGGTGCCGGGTTCGAGATCACCTCAGAAAAGTGCCTCTCCAAAGTCTGGTTTAGCTCTGCAAACCTCCAGCTCTGAGTTTTAACCGACAAGTGCACAGACCAGCCTGACTAAGATGTTTGACCCTCCTGAGATTACAGAGTTTAACATATGTCAGGTGATATCGTTCCTCATTTTTTTTGGTACAAAGTGTATTATTTATTTCAGAGCTGCACCAAAATGTTGAACATAACATGAAGCCTTTTAGGACTTTACCTTTTAGAACTTTTTTTATGAAAGTATGAACTTTCTCAAACTACGCAAGAAAAAAAAAACTGACATTCGAAATTTTTACATGAACTTTCAGACTGAAATTCATGTTTAGCTTCTATGTCATCATTTTTGTTCTATTGTAAAATATATTTTCTGTATGTCCGTTAATTTATATTCCTTTCTAGCCATCACCTGCTGAGTGATTCCTTTCTAGCCATCACCTGATGTATCTGTATGTATAAAATGAATGTTTGTATTTGTTAAAAATTTTTATATATACTAAAAGTTCTGAAAATATACGTTATTGAGTGGGGATTTTTTTTTTTTTTTTTTTTTATGCTATCTGCATGTAATTCGTGATCAACTGTTAACAATAATAAAACTAAAAGTTTAGTTTTTTTCGCTCATTCAATATCTCGGAGAGAAATGATTATTATGTACAAACTATTTTATGTATTCAGAGACAAAATGTCTCGATTGTCTTTCTGCAAGATGCAGTTTAACTTCTCTTTGTTGCTGTAATTTGTTGCTGTAAAAAGTTTTTATTATAGATATTCTCTGGTGAGATATCCGGAGTGTTTTGATGATGTTTCTGTGGATGATTGAATCACCCCTTCTAGTCTGCGAGCCTTCGTAAGCATACCTCAGCTAGTAAAGTCCACTCAGATTCTAGCAGTGAAGATACCAGTTAATCTCCTTTGATGACAAACCTCTTTACAAGAACGCTGTTGCCAGGATGCTTTTTCAATAAAGTTTTAACTTTTATGGTTATCATGTAAAACTTTCTACTGCAAAACTGTTTTTGCATAACTGCACTTTGTTATTGATTATCGCATTTATGTAAAGCGACCCACCTGTAGAAAAATCCTTTTGAATTCAAGAAATTTGCCTTCCTATCATTATTTTTTCTTTTTATATCTGTGGGTTTTCCACTCAGGCGCGTTTTTTTTTTCTTTTTACTCACTATAGTATTTTAAGCAGCAACCATTTCATTGCTCTGTAACTTAAACATTAACATTTTTTTTCTAAATTATTCTAAAGTCTTGTTTTAAAACTATAGGTAACGGCTGCTCTCAAATTAAGTTCTCTTACAGTAAACTGGATAGTGAACTTCAAACAATTTAGCGGATAAAAACCCGTTGTGGATTTTTACGTGATATTTTTTTTTTCTGGGGGGGGGGGACAATAAGGTTGGTATGTAGAGGAGTTTTGTCCGACGTCTCTCTACGCTATAATTTAGGGTTTAGCTCCTGGATTAAGTTATATTTCGATAGTTCAGATCGAGTGCAATTAAAGCTAATTAATTTGATGAGTGTTGATGTGCGGTGGTGTTAGTATTAGTGAATAGAAAAGTAAACCAGCTGGGAATCTGCTGATTTATTTGGAGTTCACGTCAGCTAAGGAAAGGAGTGCATCCGTCGCTAACCCTCTTGTTAAAATTGAAAATTTTAACACTTTTGAAATTTATTATTTTTTATCAAATCCTCCGGAAAATATTTCAGTTTTTTTTATTTAATTATTTTTCTCTATTTAAAATGTTTAAAAGTCCGTTTTTTCAAAATTCATTTCATTCCGGTTTGGCATTTTCATATATTTTTCTAAATTTCCGATTTTTAAATTTTAAATTTGAGCCATCGCTCATAGAAATAGCTTAGGATTTAATTGTTTTCTCTTCAAAAAATCATAAGTCCAAAAATACCTTTTTTATTTGACTGTATTCTTAAATTCAGCGGTCAGCCGTGTTTGCTAAATTATTTCGTACCTTCCCGCGCATTTAGAATGTTCTAGAACGTAGGAGAGCATCGCGGGCGTCATCTGACGTGAGTCAGCGTACTTTTCGCGAAAGCTGATTCGCTGGCTCGGCGGCGCGCGAAATTGGATGGTGTGTTTTTTCCCTCTCTCACTCTCTTGTATGCTGACACTCTAGGATTGCAAACGTTGATTTCGCCGGGCCGGTCGCGGCTTTCGCGGCTAGGCCTGGTTTGATGCCAGACCCATCTCTCATCAGAACGATCAGCTTTAAATTATGCTTCTTAAAATCTGATATATTAATCAGGTGTATCCATTGTTACTCTTACTTACCTCAACTTGCAAGATAATTTAACTAAAACGAGTGCACAAGTGGATAAATGACGAAGGTTTGCTCACATCAGATGCCCAGGCTCTATATATTAATTGAAATGTGATGATCGCTTAAAAGATATCGATGCTGTTCGCTTCTTCACCTGTGTCTGAAACCTCCATAACGGATACTACGTATGCTGTTTTAATCAGATCACTGTGATCTTTAATAACAAAAAGTTCTATACGTAAGTTGCATCGGACGTAACGAATAAGGCCTATTTCAGCGTGGTTCTGCCATCTTGTGTAATATCTCGAATACGTTGTCTCAGTTCAGATGGAAACGTAAAATGTAACGATATAACTCAATATTGCACTTAGAACTCACTTATCTCAAATGAGAACTTTACTTTGAGCCACGAACATTTAATAAACTTGCCTTCAGCAGAAATGCAAATTAAAATATGATTTTACTCAAAAGGCTATATTCGCCTGTTTAAATGAAAAATAAATAATAAGCAAAAAAATCTATAAACGTTGATGTAAACAGAACGGCGCCGATACTCACTTTATATGCATATGAATTGCTGCAGCAATGTTATCTAGCAGTGTTAAAATAAAGAAAAATTTGTGTTCAAGAAAAGAATCAGTGTTTTATTGTTTTATAATGTGCACATATGGAATATTAATTTATTTTATTTCAGCTATTTTTGTTGCTACATGGGGTAAGTTATCTTTAAATGTACTTCATTTTTTTACTTCCTTATACAAAGTATAAGGAAGTATAGTAATCCCGATTTGCGAAATGGATTTTGTATTTCACATTGCTCGAAAACGAATGATCGCTGAATGTTGCCAATTTATACGTGTGACTGTCATGATGTATAGTTGTACACCTGCAAGTGTCGTCTGAACACGAGCTCTCGTTTTAGAGATATAAGCGATTTTACACGATTTTTCGTGACGTCTGTATGTGTGTGTGTGTGTCTCTGTGTGTGTGTGTGTATGTCGCATAACTCAAAAACGGTTGGACGTAGAAAGTTGCGAATTGGTACATAGGTTTGTTATAACATCTAGTTGTGCACCTCCCGTTTTGGACTTTGTATGATTTTCCGTTTTGGAGATATTTAGGAAAATTAGGTTCATAATGACAAATATACATAGGTTTTGGCCATAATGTATCAAAAAACGGTAATAACTCAAAAACGGTTGAACGTAGAAAGTTGCGAATTGGTACATAGGTTTGTTATAACATATAGTTCTGCACCTCCCTTTTTGGACTTTGTATGATTTTCCATTTTGGAGATATTTAGGAAAATTAGGTTCATAATGACCAAAAATACATTGGTTTTGGCCATAATGTATCAAAAAACGGTAATAACTCAAAAACGGTTTGGACAAATCTTGCAATTTAACTGACTTCCCGACTAGCTAGACATTTGAAACTTTCAGAAAAGCTCAGAACACGTTTACAATGCGTTTTTTTAATATTTTTGGCCAACTGTTTCCGATACTTGCTGCCTTCGGCAGCGTTACCAGTACAAATCTTGCAATCGATTTTTAACTAACTTCCCGACTAGCTAGACATTTAAAACTTCCAGAAAAGCTCAGAACACGGTGACAATGCATTTTTTAAATATTTTTAGCCAATTGCTTCGTGTCACTGCTGCCTTTAGCAGCGTTTATATGATTCAACAGAAAATCTATTTAACTAACTTCCCGACTAGTTAGAGATTTGAAACTTCCGGAATAGTTCAGAAACACGGTGAAAATGCATTTTTTAAAACTTTTATTCAATTGTTTCGGATCCGAAGTCCCCCCCCAAGGCACATGAGTCCCCCCCAAGGTACAACTTTGACATGAGTCCCCCCCAAGGCATAACTTTGACATGAGTCCCCCCAAGGTGCAACTTTGAAATAAGGCCCCCAAGGCCCAACTTTGACATGAGTCCCCCCAAGGCACAACTTTGACATGAGTCCCCCCCCCCAAGGATTTTAAAATGAGTCCCCTCAAGGCACAATTTTATTTATTTATTTATTTATTTTTTACGTATGCATGCATTTTTTTAAAATATTTTTAGCCAACTGTTTCGGGTCCAGTGACAATATTTTTTAACATTATGTATATTTCTAAAAGTGTATAAGGAAGTCATGTGGTGCCCACATCAGATTTTTTCTATTAAATTGTATTTTGATTTAATTCAATTTTAAAGTTTCGGTAATTTAAAAGAGTTTAATGAGCCGCGGCACGTTATTAGTAATGTACTAACCACTATAATACTTTATTTCGGCCATTTACTAACGTTATTAATAATTAATTATTATTATTATTATTAACGATAAATTTCATTTATGTACTTTATTTATTTTATCTATTCCAAAATTCAAAAAATAAAACTCAGTTTTTTTCTATCCTAACATTTGGGTGCCGTCGCGAAACAAATAACCTACGTTAAGGTTGAGAACCTGAGGTTATTGCCTCATTAATCCTTTTTTCAAAATTAATTAATTTTAGCGATCGCGATGTCAAAAAAAAAAAAAAAATCGCGAATTTTTTTTTATTTCTATTTTTTAGTTCCTATGCATGCTGCTATGCTATTCTGTTATTTAATAATCTGGTACAATAATTAGTATTCTTTATTTTATTTACTTGTGTTGTGTATTCTTATCTTTATTTTATATGGGCAAATTTCATTTTTGTGTGTTCTCAAAAATTTAATAAATGAAATGCACACAAAATAAGCTTTTTGAAATTTTGTGGCTCAAATATAGTATAACTACTTATATATATATATATATATACATAAAAAAAAAAAAAAATGAAATTTGCCAATAATACAATCCTTTATTTTAAATATTTAAACTAGAGAAATTACAATGTGCTTTAATTTTCAAAAAATTAATCCTGTGTGTTGTATTTTATTTTGAGGTGGTAAATTTCAAGTTATAGTTTTCAAAAAAGTAAATAAAAAATAAAAAGGTAAAATATTTACAGCTATTTCAGCTAAAAAAAAAAAAAAAAAAAAAAAAAAAAAAATTGAAGTTTGCCACTGATACAAACATTTATTTTCCTTTTTTTTTGCAATCTTGTATTTTTCATATGATTCACGGATTTGCTTAAAATTGAAAGAGATATCTCACAATTTTCACTAATAAGACGAATATTATTTATATTTTGTTATTGCATATGAATGCCAGTTTAAAATGAAGAGATTTCAAAAAAAAAAACTTTTTAATGCTTGTTTTTAAGAAAAGGGATATTTATATGAAAGCAAAATATTTAACTTAGATAAAAAGTAGTAGGGGATGATTAGTTATTTTATTGTTTATGACATGCCTTAATTATGAAATATGATTTATTTTTACAACTACTCCTAGATAGAGTAGGGAATTTACTTCAATGGAAAAAATAAAAAGATAAAATTTATAGAAAGAATTTAGAATAAGGTTTCTTTATGAAGGTATGAATCATTTAATCAAAAGTGCAGAATATTAGTACTTAAGAAATTTTTTTTTTAATACAAAGTTCAAAGGTGATAGATTGTTTTGGGTAAAACGGTTTAGATTTAATATTGAGGCGGTAGACTTTTCTGCAATGAGTGTAATCTAAGCTTGTGGCCACAGCAAAGATTTTGCCCTGGATGCGAAAACTTTACCTTCAGCCCCATTTGACTATGCATTTTACTCAGAATAAATCAAAAAAAAAAAAAAGCATACATACCTTTTCATATATTTTCTCAGGCATGATATTTTTACAGGAAACATTGGTAGGCAATTAATATAAAACATCATTATTCAATTTAAAAATAAAAAGCTTATGAAATGTTATATAAAACTGTGCACAGTAAAAAGTATTTTCTAATAAATTATTGATGATAGAGCATTGCATTAGTAGTTATTTTAAATGTCCACGTGGTTGTAAATTTTGGCAACCCTTACTGGCTTTTGCTCGCATGCATGTTCTATATTCAAAATTTTACATATGAAAAAATATTTATGAAATCATTTATAGTATATGCAGAGACCAATAAAAGCTGAGCCTAATTTTAGTGTTATCAGCAGTCTCATGGTGCATTGCTTATATTTATGTGAAATAAAATATTTCCATTTTCTTCAATTTAAAATGAATATAGAATAATGATATCAAAAAATCATGATGATTAGCATAATTGCCTGTTTTCCTGCCAACTAATTTCAATAAGTATAAAATTTACTCTAAAATGTTCATTTATTGATTTATAATCCACTTTTCATCCCTATTACAATTCACGCCATCATAGGCAAAATTTAAAATTCACTCATAGCTAAAGCTTCTCAGAAAAAAAAAAAAAAAAAAAAAAAATCCTTTTTAACAATCGTTGAAACTGCTGCAATAAGTAAATACGTAAATAACCGAATTCACTTACCTTAAAATTATTCTTTGATTTCAATGTTGGTACATGTGGATGGTAGGCTGGGTTATAGGCCGCCTAGTTCTGTCAATAGTATCTGTCAGGCTGGTCCGAGATATTCCACTTTTGCATTCACACTGTAAATCTTGAATCTTTGCAGATCTTCAAATTTATACAATATTTGTTAACCTAAATAACACATTTACTTACCTGTTTAAAAAAAAAAAAAAAAAGCATGCACCTTTTTCAAATTTTTGAAGTTTACTTATGAAAAGATGAAAAATGATAAATCAATTGCACCTGCTTGTTTTAAATCTTTTATGGTTGTGCAGCAGTGTGTATTCAAAGACAACACAAATTAAATTTACAAAAAGTTTTTATTTACCAATTCCCTTTGCATGTGACATATTTTTAAAAATGTAGGTGATTTTCTCGAGTATGCATGGGGACTATAGCCAAGCCTTCTTGAGTGTCTATGGGCTGTCTTCCAGACTCACATTATTTTACACTGATTTTATATAAAATTGTCACAGCCCTTAATCCTATCAATTGTAGATATTGCAACTCACTCATGGTAAAGACGGTTATTTTGTGGGGATCACTAGCAGCTTTTAATGGGAATATATTTACCCGCTGTCATCTGCAACTTAATGCGTGTTGGAACTGCTTCATGGTAGTTGCCTTAAGATATCTTTAATTGAGTCCAATAATTTTTTTTACCTTTAATTATTTGTTGTGAGGTGCAGAAATTTAACTTTACAAATCCTCTTAAAAAACATAATTGCTGAGATGTTTTGGTATTCATAAAATAATAAAAATCTGATGTGGGCACCACATGACTTCCTTATACACTTTTAGAAATATACATAATGTTAAAAAATATTGTCACTGGACCCGAAACAGTTGGCTAAAAATATTTAAAAAAAAATGCATGCATACGTAAAAAAAAATAAATAAATAAATAAAATTGTGCCTTGAGGGGACTCATTTTAAAATCCTTGGGGGGGGGACTCATGTCAAAGTTGTGCCTTGGGGGGACTCATGTCAAAGTTGGGCCTTGGGGGGCCTTATTTCAAAGTTGCACCTTGGGGGGGGACTCATGTCAAAGTTGTACCTTGAGGGGGACTCATGTGCCTTGGGGGGGACTCATGTGCCATGGGGGGGACTCATGTCAAAGTTGTGCCTTGGGGGGACTCATGTCAAAGTTGTGCCTTGGGGGGACTTCGGATCCGAAACAATTGAATAAAAGTGTTAAAAAAATGCATTTTCACCGTGTTTCTGAACTATTCCGGAAGTTTCAAATCTCTAACTAGTCGGGAAATTAGTTAAATAGATTTTCTGTTGAATCATATAAACGCTGCTAAAGGCAGCAGTGACACGAAGCAATTGGCTAAAAATATTTAAAAAATGCATTGTCACCGTGTTCTGAGCTTTTCTGGAAGTTTTAAATGTCTAGCTAGTCGGGAAGTTAGTTAAAAATCGATTGCAAGATTTGTACTGGTAACGCTGCCGAAGGCAGCAGGTATCGGAAACAGTTGGCCAAAAATATTAAAAAAACGCATTGTAAACGTGTTCTGAGCTTTTCTGAAAGTTTCAAATGTCTAGCTAGTCGGGAAGTCAGTTAAATTGCAAGATTTGTCCAAACCGTTTTTGAGTTATTACCGTTTTTTGATACATTATGGCCAAAACCAATGTATTTTTGGTCATTATGAACCTAATTTTCCTAAATATCTCCAAAATGGAAAATCATACAAAGTCCAAAAAGGGAGGTGCAGAACTATATGTTATAACAAACCTATGTACCAATTCGCAACTTTCTACGTTCAACCGTTTTTGAGTTATTACCGTTTTTTGATACATTATGGCCAAAACCTGCGTATTTTTGTCATTATGAACCTAATTTTCCTAAATATCTCCAAAACGGAAAATCATACAAAGTCCAAAACGGGAGGTGCACAACTAGATGTTATAACAAACCTATGTACCAATTCGCAACTTTCTACGTCCAACCGTTTTTGAGTTATGCGACATACACACACACACACATACACACACACACACACATACAGACGTCACGAAAAATCGTGTAAAATCGCTTATATCTCTAAAACGAGAGCTCGTGTTCAGACGACACTTGCAGGTGTACAACTATACATCATGACAGTCACACGTATAAATTGGCAACATTCAGCGATCATTCGTTTTCGAGCAATGTGAAATACAAAATCCATTTCGCAAATCGGGATTACTATACTTCCTTATACTTTGTATAAGGAAGTAAAAAAGAAAAAAAAAATCTCTTTCGAATTCGTCAAATGAGCAAATCTCCATTGTACTATTTTGTGTGTTTTAAAAGGTAGCATGCATATGAAATTTTTTTTAACTTACCCTCATGCATTTATGTGCTTAGTGTTGTTTATGTCTATATAAATACATAATCAGGTTTTATAGTATCTATTGTGTTTTATATGTTATGTTAAGGTGCCCATCCAGTTTCCCGTAGCCAAATTCTTTTTTTTTTTTTTGCTCTTTTTTTTGTTGTTAGCGGGAGGAATGTTAAAATTGAAAATTTTAACACTTTTGAAATTTATTATTTTTTATCAAATCCTCCGGAAAATATTTCAGTTTTTTTTATTTAATTATTTTTCTCTATTTAAAATGTTTAAAAGTCCGTTTTTTCAAAATTCATTTCATTCCGGTTTGGCATTTTCATATATTTTTCTAAATTTCCGATTTTTCAATTTTAAATTTGAGCCATCGCTCATAGAAATAGCTTAGGATTTAATTGTTTTCTCTTCAAAAAATCATAAGTCCAAAAATACCTTTTTTATTTGACTGTATTCTTAAATTCAGCGGTCAGCCGTGTTTGCTAAATTATTTCGTACCTTCCCGCGCATTTAGAATGTTCTAGAACGTAGGAGAGCATCGCGGGCGTCATCTGACGTGAGTCAGCGTACTTTTCGCGAAAGCTGATTCGCTGGCTCGGCGGCGCGCGAAATTGGATGGTGTGTTTTTTCCCTCTCTCACTCTCTTGTATGCTGACACTCTAGGATTGCAAACGTTGATTTCGCCGGGCCGGTCGCGGCTTTCGCGGCTAGGCCTGGTTTGATGCCAGACCCATCTCTCATCAGAACGATCAGCTTTAAATTATGCTTCTTAAAATCTGATATATTAATCAGGTGTATCCATTGTTACTCTTACTTACCTCAACTTGCAAGATAATTTAACTAAAACGAGTGCACAAGTGGATAAATGACGAACGTTTGCTCAGATCAGATGCCCAGGCTCTACATATTAATTGAAATGTGATGATCGCTTAAAAGATATCGATGCTGTTCGCTTCTTCACCTGTGTCTGAAACCTCCATAACGGATACTACGTATGCTGTTTTAATCAGCTCACTGTGATCTTTAATAACAAAAAGTTCTATACGTAAGTTGCATCGGACGTAACGAATAAGGCCTATTTCAGCGTGGTTCTGCCATCTTGTGTAATATCTCGAATACGTTGTCTCAGTTCAGATGGAAACGTAAAATGTAACGATATAACTCAATATTGCACTTAGAACTCACTTATCTCAAATGAGAACTTTACTTTGAGCCACGAACATTTAATAAACTTGCCTTCAGCAGAAATGCAAATTAAAATATGATTTTACTCAAAAGGCTATATTTGCCTGTTTAAATGAAAAATAAATAATATGCAAAAAAATCTATAAACGTTGATGTAAACAGTACGGCGCCGATACTCACGTTATATGCATATGAATTGCTGCAGCAATGTTATCTAGCAGTGTTAAAATAAAGAAAAATTTGTGTTCAAGAAAAGAATCAGTGTTTTATTGTTTTATAATGTGCACATATGGAATATTAATTTATTTTATTTCAGCTATTTGTGTTGCTACATGGGGTAAGTTATCTTTAAATGTACTTAATTTTTTTTCTATTAAATTGTATTTTGATTTAATTCAATTTTAAAGTTTCGGTAATTTAAAAGAGTTTAATGAGCCGCGGCACGTTATTAGTAATGTACTAACCACTATAATACTTTATTTCGGCCATTTACTAACGTTATTAATAATTAATTATTATTATTATTATTAACAATCAATTTCATTTATATACTTTATTTATTTTTTCTATTCCAAAATTCAAAAAATAAAACTCAATTTTTTTCTATCCTAACACCTCTACTATATTCTGTGGTGAGATATTTGAAATTATCTAAATTATTTCTTATGTATATTTGTTAAAGTATTTAAGTCTAATGATTGAGTTACGTTATAGCAGGTCAATCCTCCCTTTATTCTAGTCGAAAAAGCTTTTAGTTTCATTTGATATTTGAGTCTTGTGCAATCCTTATTTACTATTTAAGATACTTAAGTTAATCTTTGAGGCATGATGACAACCAATTCCTCACAAATTTTGTATTATATGGTGATGTTATTTGAAACACGTTAATTAAATTTGAAAAATAATCCATGTACATTGTCACACATAAGTATTCAAATGTATTATATTTATTTATCATCAGCAGGTTTTGAATTTTTACGGTGTATTATTCGTAATGAAATTAACATCTATTTTTAATTCAGACAAAAACGTGTATCATATAGCCTATAATTTTTGAAAGAATTTATTATTCATTTTTACCACTACGTATGTTAATTCGGATGTATTAGGCACTATACTATAAAATTGCTGGAAGTTTATTTGAAATTGTCGTTTTTTTTTTTTTAATGTATTTATTTTGTATTAGATGAAATTGAAATGATATACCTTTTTAAATTTATGATTAGTTAATAATTTTACCTAATTGTTTCTATTAAATGATTTTTTCCTTTCCTTTTCTTTTTTTTTAATCAATTTAAATATAGTGACCTGTGGAGCGGTAAGTGCCTGCTAATGTAATACATCAACAATATACTAGGCTATTAAAGAAAGACTTGGCGTGGTATTATAAATACAAGGCAAACACCAGCGTTCAGAATGCCAATTATTTCTATTTGACGTTATAGATGTTTTTTTTTTTTTTTTTTTTTTTTTTTTTTTTTTTTTTTACATGGCTACCAAAAGATAGGAAATTAAATTCTTTTAAATTATATATAATTACAAAAATGCTTTTATTATTATTATTATTAATTAATATTATTTTTATTGTTATATTTCCAGGAAAATGCTCAAACAAAAATCACTAGATGCACAGCGATATTTATTTATTAATATAAGGCTATTAATAAGAAGTATTTATAATAAAATTCAAATCAAAATTTATTTTTATTTATTTATTTTTCATTAATTTAAAAATAACACACACACACACACACACACACACATATATATATATATATATATATATAACTTTAAAGAAAAATAATTCCATATCCATACGAGTTATACGAATGGAGACCTCATTAAATTACCTCAAGTAATAATTAAAAAAAAATAGTTAAAATTATCTTTCCAAAGTTGATATATCCCAGGATTCGAGTTAAAAAACCTCTTTCAGAAAACTATTGTAAACCAGGGCATCTGAAATGGGAAGTTGCACATTTCGATAAAACTTTCTGAAGAATTTTTCTTCAGCGTCATCTACAGCTATCACATAAACATTTTCTTTGAAATAAAGAATAAATTTAATTCAGGAAGTTATAAAAGACGTTTTTCTTGCTTTTAAATACAAGTCTAGTGATATATATTTAGGTTTTAAATTTATTATAAGTATCATAGGACAATTTTTTTATATGTGGTAGTTTGTCTCGTCTCCTGTTTTACAGAGTACATTGGATAGATATTTTTTATTTATATTATCCACATATGGTAGGCAAAGTATTTTAGGATCGAATTTTCGTTACAATGTGCTTATTACATGTTTTCAATAGTCTGAATACAAAAAAATATATTTTATACGGTTGGACTGTGTGTCTGTTATTAAGATAATTCAAAAACGAATATGAGCGTGAAGTTCAAATGAACCATTCTAAATCTGAATTATATGGGAAAAAATTTTCAAAACATATGGAAATATTTGTAAGATTTAAAACGAAAAAATGTTTGGCGCATACAATAGATGATTCACTCATGAATAGTTTACTTAAGTCACTAACCCTTTTACAGGAATGCAAATTATATGAATTATTGTGGGAGTTTTCTCAATGGCAGCCATTCGCCTGCTCTCGTTACAAATATCTACAGCATGAACCCATGTTTTCTTGTTTAAAATCGGACAAATATTTTCACAGATATTGAAAATCCATAATCACAAAATATTAGGAAATTATTAGTATAGGGTTACAATGTATATGTTTTACATCTTTTAGCATGTTTTAAAAACGCATATTATTATTATTATTACTTCCTTATCCAAAGTATAGAGAAGTATTGAGGAACCGATTTGCTAAATAAAAATTGTATCGTGTATAAAGCTAAAAAAAGAATGGTCGCAGAATGTTGAAAATTCATATTTGTGACTGTCATGATATCTAGTTTTAAGCATCAAATTTTAGTCTTGACATTAGTTTTCACTTTACAGATCTGTACGATTTTACACGATTTTTTATGACTTCTGTATGTACGCATGTGTGTGTATGTATATATCTAGAGTAATTCAAAAACGGTGGGACGTAGACAGTTTTTAAATTCGTATTTAGGTCCCTTATAACGTCTATTTCTACACCTCCAGTTATTGTTTTCCTATGACTTTCTGTTTTTGCGATATCAATGTAAAATGTGTCCTTAATAATCAAAAATACAAAATTTTGGTCATTAGAGGTGTCAACAGAAGCTAAAGATAGAACCCGTAATGATATCATTGCGATATTTATTTGTTTGTTTAAAATAGTATGTAAACATATAGGAGTGTTCTACTTTTGAAACGCACTTTATTTACAGAAAATTATGCAAATATTCAAATAAAATCTAACATCAAGTAGCAATGTTTGCCACCAGTGCTCACTTTCCTGGTAGTAAAAAAAAACTAATTTCTCATTCCATTTTAATTGTAATACCATGTGGAACGCAGTGCGAAAACAAATAAGCAGATCCTAGTCGGCAATCACCAGTAAGGCCTTTTTTCATAGTCTTATTAATAATTTGCAGCAAGGCAGTGCAGTGATTAAATGGATCAATACGAAAAGTTGATTTCGGTTTATGTCGAATTTAGAATTTGAAAATTTTAGCAATTCTAAGGTAAACTTTTTCGCACAATTTATTTACCAAGTCTCCAAATTGAACGCCAATTCGCCAAGTTTGTCGTCTGGCCAGTGACGTTTTTTCATTCACGTTTGATTAAATGTATTTATTTTTATGTCGAAAGAATATGAACTCGTAAATTTATTTTGGCAACAATTAAACTTATTTAGCTGGCAGATTATTTAACAAAGGGGTATAATTAACCAATAATTTGCAATAAAAAAAATGGTGTGACTATAAATTGAGATAAAAACTATAAAAACTATCCTATCTCTCAAGTTCGACGAAACTGCACACAGTGTGCTAAGTTTCATTAAAATCGGTTTATTAGTTTAGGAGTTTATCGCGGACAAACATCGTGACACGAAAATTTACATATATAAAGATTTATATTTTATGCCAATGTAACAATATCTCTAGCAATGCGGAAATCGGCCAAGTTATTGTGCAAGTAGTGTAATTTTTTGCTTATGTTACAACTACGTGCACGCAGAAAGTGCCGACCATACTCTCCACTAATTCTTCATATTTAGCAGCCTTATAGTTTACAAAGAAATTTTTCACATTACATCTTCGTCCCTCAGTATCATTCATTGAGTTTCTGTTGTAATTACAATAATAATAAAAACATTAATAGTAATAGACATAATAATAATAATAATAGAAGTAATGTTGATTATAATTATAGTTATATCTTATAAACTAGAGTTGTTAGAACAAAATGAATCTCATTAACACGCTTTTATTAGCTTCACCTGTATGTATGTATGTTTGTATATATGTATGTTTATATGTTTGTAACCGCTCTGGGAGCAAACAAAAAATCTATATTTAAAAAAAGACATTTCCTGTGTGAACGCCGTGGCCGTGAGGTAAAGTTCCGCGCTACGAACCTAAAGGTGTAGCGTTCGAGCCCAGACAGGGGAGATTTTTTAAAAATGGTTTTTGTTTAATTCTAAATTATTTTAACTAAAGATTTAAATGTATGCAAATATTATGGTGTGTCACTAACACGATTTTCTCTTACCCTGCATTTTAATACTAAGATAGATATTTTGTGCTTTTTAGTTCACATTTCTATAAAAGCGTGTTCTTTAATTTTTTAAAACTATAATATTATTTTTGAAATAAGCAGCGTGAAAATACTCAGAATTACTTTTCAGGCAACGAAATTTCTGGCAATAGTGAAGAAATTCTTTTTTGTTAATCAGGGTAATATTAGTAAGGAAATATGGAACAGAAGAAAAAAATTAATAAAAAATATTTTTAAGGTTTTTTTTTTTTTTTTTCCTTTTTTTTCGAGGGGGAGGGGCGAGTTTTCATACCAACATTTTTTTTTTCAATATTCTAACTATTTTTCATATAGCTATGTCTACAATTATTTTTTTTTACTATCAAGTTATTTGTTTCCAGCTCAGATCTCCAATTAAACGAACTGAAATTTTATTTTTCAAAATCTTACTTTTTGTATACTGTTATCAGCATTTTACAATTCATTATAAATATTTTTTAAATGTGCAAAATTTTGTATAGTTTTTACGTTTTAAGTAAAAGTTAACACACTATCTTTTAATACCCATTTGGTCAGAACAAAATTAGGTAACGTTTTTAAGATTTATTTTAAGTAATTGCTTTGGTAAAAAGATGCATTAAACAAATTCTTTAGTTGCAAATGTAATACGCTTTTGAACGGTCACTTGGGAAATTCAAACCATACTTTACAAATTTAGACAGAGAAATTTACGTTTACACTTTGGCAATGTTCCATAAAGTATTTAAGCTCGAATTACCACTAAGTGCTAAGTTTCGGCTTTGTGAGTTTGAAGAACTTCAAAATAAATGGCTTAAAATGAAGAAAGTCTTAAACTTTAAAAATTTCCTCTTTGGACGCTAAATCTACTTAACAGACTACGAAAGTAAAAGGTTATTCCTTCACTTTTTTTAAATACTGAAATTCAACATTTTGAACACGAAAGAAAAGTTGTTAACTGTGAATGTAAAATTTTATTAAAAATTAAAACGCTTTCAAAATATTAACATATTACAAAATTTAAAATATATATATATTTTTTCCTGAAAAAAAAAAAAAAAAAACATTTAAAACTGTTTTAGTGTGCGATAATAATAATAATAATAACAACAGTAATAATAATCTCTACATATAATAAAAGAGTATGTCAATATATCATGTGCATCGGTCACTTTAAAAAAAAAAAAAAAAAAAAAAAAGAGACCTTTTGAAATAAAATAAATTAAATTAAATAAATAAGTAGACAAATAAGCAAACAGACAAAGAAATAAGTAAGTAAATAAATAAGAAAATAAATAAGAAAATAAATGAATAAATGAATAAATGAATAAATGAATAGCAAATTAGTAATGCAAGAAGCAATATGAAGAAAAGAAAATCATTTTTTTTTTTAAATATCGAATAAAGTCATATTAAATGCATAAAATAAAAATATTTGGAGATTTATAGTTTAGAGGTTTCTCATTTGTATTGATGGTAATAGAACAATGGAGTGTTTCAAACACTCTCCAACAAGGTTGAAAAGTGTTCTTGATTTCGGTTTGTCTGTCTGTCTCCCTGTCCGAGCTCAAACTCACGTAAATATTCATGAAATTTATTGAAATATGTTATTCATGATCACTATCAGATGTTCCCTATTGAAACTGGAGTGAATACTTCTGCTGATTTGTGTACAGGGGCACCCGAAAGTATTCCAAAGCATTGTATTCTATAACAGGTATTTCCATAAACCACATTTTAATATTTTTTCATTACGCAAATCCTAATGAAATTGAAATATGCTATTCAAGTGCACCATCGGATGTTTTGTAGGGAAAATGGAATAAATATCTCTGCTGGTTTCTGTACGTTGACATCCGAAAGTATTCCAAAACATTGTATACTATGAGAGGTATTTCTATAAACCATATTTTAATACCTTTAATTTACGCTAATCTTAATTTCTAGAAAATGGAGTAAATGTCACGACTAGTTTGTGTTCAGGGACACTCGAAAGTATCCCAAAGCATTGCGTTGTATAAGAGGTATTAAACCAAATTTTATAACTTTGCATCAAAACGAAATTGAAATATGTTATTCATATTCATTAAGCTCGCAACTCTTAAGAAAATGCAATTCAACTCATTCTTTTGCAAAAATTTCCTATCAATATTCTATCAAACTGAATTTTTGTCATAAGTTGTCCCCATAGATATAGTAGTAAGGCATCATCGAGGAAAAAAAAATGATTCCTTTTTACTCCGAGAAAGACGGCCATTTTTACTGGTCAATGCCCGGCTTTCTCCAATTGAGTACGCACGGATAATAAGCAAATAAAATATATGAATAATTTATGTACTAAAGGTGAATGAAAAGCTTCAGATACAGTTTCAAATTCATTTTTTTTCTATATCTATTAATTTAGTTAATATTTAAAGTTAAACTATTTTTATATACTAAAAGTAACGTTCTTTATCTGCTCCACTGCTAGCTATATTTAAAAGAGTTTTTAAATTCCACATTACTAACTAATATAAAATCTTGTAAAATATCAAACTTTAAATGTATTCCATAAAAACAGTAATTATTTCATAATAATAATAAAACATCTGATTTTAAAAATTATATTTTTTAAAAATTAGTCTTTCCTTTCATCCAATTATTAGTACAGTTGAAAACCGCGCAATACATCGGCATTTAAAAAATTCATCAACATACACTATTAGAATTACTGAGGTTCAATACCGGTTAATGGCTGATGCCAAAAAAAATTTTCGGCATCAAAAATCTTTGCACAATATGGGGATGATAGATCTATATCTATGGTTGCCCCATATATGTAGCTTTCAGTCTATGCAAAAAGGAAAAAAAAGTTTTCTGTCTTTCACGCATGTGCAGCAAAAACGTATTACTACATATAATAACACCTTAGCAAAAATTAAATATATGCATTTTATATTCCACTAGCAGGCAACGCCCGCTTCGCTGGTCCCTATTTTTAAATGAATCGCTATAATTACTGAATTCTCAAAATTGCATTAATTTTTATCACGTGAAAAAAAACAGAAGAAAAATCTTATTAGGAAAAATGTCGCACCGGGTTCTCACTGCCTTCGGAAAAAATTCCGAAAATGCCCTAACTCTTATTTCTGTTATTTTCTCCCTTCGCCCCCCCCCCTCCCGTCTATCCTAATAATTTTAAAAATTCCAAAATATCCGCAATCGATTTGTAGGTATCGAAAACCTCTATATACCAATTTTGAATGCTCTAACTCTATTCTATTTCTTTTGCCCCTCCGCCCCCCTTCCCGGCCCTCCTAATAACTTTACACTTTCGAAAATATCCCCATTCGACTTGCTGGCCTCTAAAACCTATCTGTACCAATTTTGAACGGCCTAACTGTATTTCTATTTGTTTTTGCCCACCCCCCCTTCCCGCCCCACCTAATAATTTTACAAATTCGAAAATATCCGCAATCGATTTGTAAGTATCAAAAACCTCTATATACAAATTTTGAACGATCTAACTATTTATATTTTTTGCCCCCCCTCCCCTCCCCCTTCTCGCCCCTCCTAAAAACTTTAAAATTTGGATAATATCCCCATTCGACTTGCAGACCTTTAAAACCTATCTGTACCAATTTTGAACGGCCTAACTGTATTTCTATTTGTTTTTGCCCCCCCCCCATGCTGCCTCCCCCCTCCCACCCCTTCTAATAATTTTACAAATTCGAAAATATTCGCAATCGATTTGTAAGTATCGAAAACCTCTATGTACCAATTTTGAACGATCTGGCACTATTTTTATTTTTTTGCCCCCCCCTCCCCCCTCCCCCCCGAAAAAAAATCGGAAAAAATCAAAAAATGAATTTTTGGAAATATTTTCAAAAAGACGCTTGGCGTTTTTTTTTTTTTTTTTTTTCCATCTTTGAGCTATTACTTTTACTCGAAAATCCGTATTTTTTCTAAATTTGCCTCCGAAAATCATTTATACCCCCTTCCCCCCTTAAAATTCCAAAATTCCAAAATCGCAGAAAATGATTTTTTTGTTTTCAAGTCTAGTCTCCCCATCTGCAATTTTTTCATCGTGAAGTAATTTGGAGCCGAGTTATGCTTATAAAGGTGTTTTTGCCTCCTGCGCCTCCAAAATCATTTTCACCCCTTTTCCCCCCTAAAAATCCAAAAATCCAAAATCGCAGAAAAAGATTTTTTTGTATTCAAGTCTAGTTTCCCCATCTGCAATTTCTTCACCGTGAAGCAATTTGGAGCCGAGATATGCTTCTAAAGGTGATTTTTGCCTTCTGCCCCCCCCGGGAGGGAACGGGGGGGGTATTTCGCAAAATCCCGTCTTAGTGAGCATAGGGTCCTAAAATCAACCTGCTCACCGAAAATTGTGACTCTATCTCCCATAGGATCGCCACAACCGTGTTGAGTCAGTGAATCAGTGAATCAGTGAATCAGTGAGTTTACTCTTTTATATATATAGATAATAATGTTTCAATAAAATCTTGACAATTTTTCCACAAGATTTGTAAAATTTAGTTTAAATCCTTTTACTTATAAGCAGAAAAACTTGCAAACTATATTTATAATCGACAAACAATATATATATATATCTAAATATTTCTGCAATTAAAAAAAAAAAAAAAAAAAAAAAAAAAAAACGAAAAGAAAAAGAAATGAAAAAAAAAAAAAATGTAGTAAATGAAACCATGCTTAAGGTTACAAAAGATTTGTAACGTTTTATACAACAGTGTAATTCAAATTAGTTTTGTGTTTTTGAATTCGCGGTTGGTCCCATAATTACACTCGTAAATAAATTTTTACTGAAAAGTTTGAGCCTAAGACTGTTTTTGACAAATCTGATGTACGCGCCAATTTCTCCAATACTTTATGAGAAAATAGAAAAAATAGTATAAATGTAATATATAATAAAAATGTAATATATATAATATAAATGTATATATAATCAACCACTGTAAGCAAGAAATATTAGTTTTTTTTTTTAGTGCTATAAAGAGACACAACAATTTATTTTAAAGTAAGCAGCATAATATGATTGAAATATAATAATTATCATGCGAAAGGAATAGAAAACTGTGCTGAGATAAAAGAGTAAGTTCCCTAATATTAGCGAGCGGTGTACACACGTACTTATACAATGCAGACGGGCTGACGAATATTTTCCCTGTTTTATTTATATACTAGCACACTATCAGGCTACGCCCGCTTCGATGGTCACTATATTTAAATGCATTTTCAAAAGAATTGTATCAGTGTTTATTTTTTACATCACTTTATAAATAAAACTCAAAATCATTACATTGAAATTGCTCTGAACCTCGCTTCGGATGCCCGCTGCCTACGGCAGCTCTTTTTCTTCCTTCACTCCATCAGGTCTAGGTCCCCACAACGTGCAGAAAGGCCTTTCTCGGGCATTGCAATTTATGTATTTATCGACGACTGGTGGGTCTGCTCTTATTTTAGAACTACGATTTTAAAGATGACTGTATCAAAGCATTTATTAAATATTTTAGTTTTTGAACCATGTAATTTATAACCTTGCTATTTACACTATATCACAATTCGATTCCGACCAATATAATAAAGTGAAATAAAAAGTAGATTTTCTTATAAAAGAAATTAAATACATGAAAAACAAATAAATTTTTAACAGTTTATCCTTTCTACTATATACTACATTTCCCCCCCCCCCGATAAATAATATAAATAAATAAATAAAACCAAAGAAAAAAAAAAGAAAGAAAGAAAGAAAGAAAGGAAAAGAAAGAAAGAAATATATTTTTTTTTTAAGAGAAAAAAAAAAGAAAAAATAAAGTTGTTGTACTATAAAAACGATACATAATTATAACTGATAAATATGTTTTTAAATTTAAAATGTAATGTACTCATTTTTTTCTACAGCATTACCATTTTATTTTCAACTAGCAGGCTACGCCCGCTTTCTAGTCACTAAATTTAAAGGAATTTTCAAAAGAATTGAATCACAGTTTATTTATTTATTTATTTATTTTATCATCACATTATCATAAAAAAAAGAAAAACAAATGAAATTCTGTATTCCTCGTTTCGGGTATCTGCTGTCTACGGCAGCTCCTTTCCCGCCCGCACTGCATCGGGTCCTCCATATTCCCATTGCCTACAGAAGAGGACTTTCCCGGGGACTTCACTATGAATATTTATGGACGACAGGTGGATCTATTATTATTTAAGAAATACGATTATAAGGTAACTGTATCTCAGCATCTATTAAATATTTTAGTTTTTGAAGCATGTATTTTATAGCTCTCGTGGTCTACGCTATTTTACCACATGATTACGACCAATATAACAAACAAAAGAAAAATAGATTTTGTTTTAAAAGAAATTAAATAAAAATAAACAAATAAATTTTAATTAAACTTAAATAAGTTTGATCTTTTCTACTATACACTATTTTTTTTTTATAAAGAGTATAAATAAATAAATAAATAAATAAATATAACGATTTTCTTTTCTAAGAATTAATTGAAGAAATGAAAAATAAAATGTTGTTATACTATAAAAATTATATTGGGTGTTTGAATTAATTTGTAGCGGTTTGTTTTTCGAAAATTGAGGCTTTATTGTGAAAAAACAATTACAGATAGATTATTCAAAGTATTGACCATCACTAGCCACTACTTTTTCCCTTCTTTCTGGCAGCATACGGATTCCGCGTCGGAAGAACGAATCGTCTTTAGAGGCAATCCAAGATTCATCCCATTTTTTACAATCTTCATAAGAAGTGAAATGTTCCTGAGACAGGCCATGGCTCATCGATCGAAACAAGTGGTAATCAGATGGAGCAATGTCTGGAGAATACGGCGGGTGAGGTAGGACCTTCCATTTGGTCATTTCGTTGTAGGTTTTGACCGGTTTTGCGACATGCGGTCTCCACGTCTCTAGGTTTCAGTTCGTATGGGACCCAATTCCTTGATTTTGGATCATTCCCATGGCTTTCAGGCGTTTGCTGACTGTTGAAAAGTCAACTCCTAATGATTCAGCTAAATCTTGAAGCGTTTGGCATGGATCTTCATCAAGCAATGACTTCAATTCTTCATCTTCGAATTTTTTCAGCTGCCCAGGTCGTTCCTTGTCTTCCAGCTCAAAATCACCACTTTTAAACCGAGCAAACCATTTCCGATACGTTTGTTCAACTAGTGCATGCTCTTGCACTAAAATTCGATGACTTTCGGCAGCGCTTTTCTTTATGTTAAAGTAATGAAGTAGAACTCCCCGCAAAAAACACTTTATACGGCACAAAGTTAGACATATTCGATGAAGTAAAAAAATTTTGTTATTTCCGCTTCAACCAAATGACATATACTAATAACAATGCTCAATGATAGTAGGTTTACGGGGAATACTAGTCACGCCATCTATTGGAAAATGCCACATGTCACGCCATCTATTAGAAAATGCTACGAACTAATTCAAACACCCAATATATAAACATAACTGTTATAAATACGTTTTTTAAATTTTAAATTTAACTTACTTAATTTTTCCTGCTTCATTACCATTTGATTTTCAATAAATAATAATAAAAAAAAAATCGCCTTCATATGAAGGAATTAAATAAAATATAAATAGCGTAATAGCCGTTGCTAAGATACGGAGACTGTAATAGCTGAATACAAAATGCTACTTGTTTTATTATTAAAGTGGGAGGATTAAAAAATTCTTCATATTGAAACACGGGTCTACACTGTATTTAAAAAAATAAATAAATAAATAAAACACGGAAAAGGAAAATCACGGGATTTGACCATATAATTTTACGGGAAATAATCGTTTTGTTAGCTAATCGGTCAAAGACCGTAAATTTATGTCACGAAAATATTATTTTAGAATACCGGCATTTTTTTAGGGGGGTAAAGCAGTTAATCTATGTAATTTACTCAAATCTGTCATCAAACTACATTTTTACGTTCAGATCCCTTGGAATGCAATGTGTTAGCTTTTCGGTGACGACATAAAAGAATCGCTTTGTATTTGAAACTGAAAATACAATTGCAGTTTTATTGGTTGAGATAATTTATCTATACATTCATACAAATAGCGATTAATATAAAAGAGCTATTTTTTTCCTACTTTAATTTAAAGGATTTAGTTTAAAGTTGTATGTTTGTTTTAACGTATAATTGCGTAGGAATACATCTTTTATGGTCCAATTTTTTTTTTTTTTTTACGGGCTTTGCCTACAACCTCTGCTGCCGGCGTTGCCCAAAATCTGGTTTAATATTTTTTACTGTGTACTTTTAAAGACCAAATTACGTCAATATGAGCAAGAGTGCAAGTTTTTGAGCACATTTGAAACGCTTGTTTTGTAGAATTTTTCTGTCGTCAGAAGATGAAATGAGGCATTTCTTTCTTTTTCTCTGCTTTAAGCAAAAGAATGTCATTTCGTCAAAACCTTTCACTTGAATTTGCTTTTACATAAAAGCGCAGCTCCATTTTTTAAAACTTTTTTTTTTCTTTTAATTCAAAACTAAAAAATAACCATGGCATTCCCGTAAGCAATATGAAATACACGATTTAAATAAATAAAATAAATAAATATCTCTTCTAGTTGGAATAAAATTTATGAAGCCAACTAAATAATGTGAATTACGCCAAAATTTTTATCTGTATATCCAGTTGACAGAATAAACACTTGAAGAAAGAGAAATGTGGATGTTAAGAATGTCTTGAGATTTTTTGTGTGCGTGTCTCTCTATCTGTGTGCTTGAAAAATACTCTAAGTGAAGATATTTACCAATAAATATTTTGATAGCTACTAAAAAAATATATTAACCGTTTTTTAATTTTTATTTATTTATTTTATTTTTTAATACGACAATTTCACGCACACACACACACAAAAAAAAAAAAAAAACTTTCAGTTTTGCATTAAACACGGATTATGGACTCTGGATATTTTATTTAAAAGAAAGATTAAAAAATTAAAAGTATAAAAGTTCTACATTTCTAATAAATTCATATTTTTATTTTGTTAATTTCCATATTATTTAGGAATTTGAAACAGTACACTGTAAAAAATCAGTTCAATTTTAATTATTACTTTCCTGTTGAATTGATATTAAGCAATTACATATTTGGCGATTTATGTCCATTTGGCGATATTTAACAGTTTTTCGGTAGTTAAGATACAAAATTTTGATTTTTTAAAAGCTAAATTTTGTAAAAGCGATTAGCTTAAGTAATTATCTATCTAAAAAATCAGTTTTCAAAGAATTCTGCACATTTATAAACTCTCCAGCATGTTCTAAAACTTTTACACACACATACATACATACATCATCGTAAAAATAGTGAAAACGGACTCAGGGGTCCTCGAAACGTATAGAAACATCAAAAGCTCAAATTCGGATTTTTTGACATGATTACAATACTTTCCTCACTGTAGTGTTCGGAAAGTAAAAATAGTTTCTTAAAAATGAGCTAAATTGTCTCAAAATAGCTCCGAAACGATATATATTTAAATTTGAAAACCCATGTACTCATTTTTGAGTATACTGACATGCTCAAAAGTGGGGTTGATTAATAAGAATCCCAATATCACAATATCCCCATGTTTGACATGTCACTATACTAAAAAAGAAGCACATGGGTTTTCAAATTTAAGTATATATTGTTTCGGAGCTATTTTCAGACAGTTTAGCTTATTAAAAAAATAAATAAATAAATAAATAACAGTGTAGGAATAGTTATTTCGAGAAATTTGCACATAAAATATATCAAAATTTTCGAATTTTTCTAAATTTTATCCTCAAAATAGAAACCTTTACACACATACACTTTTCTCGAAGCTCAACAAAACGAATGCTGTTTTCATGCAGAATAAATAATGGCGTTACTATTTGTTGTATAGTACTTTGAATTGTGCATGATAAGGAAAAGTTGGTACAGAAACTAAGAGCACACAAATAATAATATAAAAAAAAAGTCCGCGTCAAAAATAGAACCTGGTTCTAATTTAAATTCTCTTTAGAAAATAGGTGTTTTAATAATACGCATGTATTTAACTAATAAAATATTTAATATGCATTTTAATATAATACTTTTTTTTTTTTTTTTTTTTTTTTTTTTTTTTTTTTTTTTAATTAAGAGGCTTAGTGGGCGAGGCAGGGTTAGTCAAATTATGAAAATTGGATATTTTTTATGAAATGAGTTGAAATAAGTATTTAATAGTTTATCGTTCTTCTTACAAAATTTTCTTTTGTATATTTTCTATGAAGGCATGCATCAAGTATGCTCTATAGAAAGGAATTTTCCTCAAAAATATCTTGTTTCTTTCTCTGAAAAGAAAAACATCTGCGGGATATTAACTTTTTCGTAAATTGTATTAAAATACACAAAATCCTCTTTTTTTTCCCCTAAATGTATTTTAAAACTATTCACGAATTTAAAGGTCAACCGGTAGGTAAATATTATGCATTACATATAACTTTCTTTTAATTTATATCTAAACAACCTTTATCTGATCTGTCACCAATCTCTTTAGGAAGGTAATATATATATATTTTTTTTTTAATGAAGCCACATTGTGTTTATTACTTATTTTTAAATTCGAACCTTCTTAATCGACGACTATGTACATTGTCGTAGATGTAATAGCTACGAAGTTATTAGTTTGTTGAAAGTTCCTTCTAATAGTTTAACTAGAACATGGTTTAACACTTCATTAAAACTTTAGTTTGACATAGTGTAATTTGTTAAGCAGTTTGAAAATTAACATTGGGATTTCAGCGAAAATGTGTTCCAATTTTACCTCTTGAAGCAAACATCTAGGATTATAATGATAAAATCGATTAAATGGTTTCAGAAAATAATTGTTTTTGGGAAATAATTAAAGATTACGAAAACTGCCTCATTCATACTTAATTTAACAGAATGACATAGAATATAATAAACATGGGTGATAAATTATGACATTCGAAGAGCGTTATAAAATCCCTTTCAACAGTTAGCAGACAAAATTCAACGGAGGACGATTTTCTAAAATTAGCATTTTTTTTTCTTTTTAAGTAAACAACATTACGCAAATCTCGCAATATTTGTTTGGAGTTGAAATAAAAACACGATCCTTTGACTGACACATCTTCGTTCATAAAAAGAGGGAAATTAATATGTTGTAGCTACCACAAATATTTTTATATTTCACTATATAAATTCACACGGTTCATATTATTTGTTAAAACTATTATATATCAAATTCATTTGCTTTCATGAATCCAGACGATATACATAGGAAAGAACTGTGTAGAGAATCGGCGTGGGCCATGATTCTCTAATGTAGATTTTACTTAATCTTAAATATGAACTGAGATTAACTTAATTACGTAATGATGAAAGCTCGAGACAAAGTTAACAGATAAACAAAGTTTATTTAGCATTCAAAATTAAGGAGGACGTTGAGCTAACGTAATTTAAATAAATGACCTCAGGAAATAACTTTAACAAGACATAAAATAGGAAGTTGCTTTATCTCACCCACGCTGATCCTTTTGACGACTGCTCACGGCTACTTATCACTTTTCTCACTTTTGAGCGTCGAGCGGATTCCCGGACACGACCGACTCTTTTATTTCTTTACTCCACAAAACTACACCTCTCTACCATCATTCGCATTAAACTATCACCATCAACATTTCTCTTAACTCCACACTAATCAGCTACCCCTTCATCACCATTCCACTACATCACATCCTATATCTATATCTATATCTAGCAATTCACTATCTTTCCTTTTATACTCCATTCAACAACTCCCTTTCATTTCATTTCAATCAAAACCTTTTAACATCTCTTCTACTCATCTAACACCGAGATCCTAATTATTTTACTGCTGCACAATGCTGACATAAAACCAACTCGACCTCAACTGTTGCCGAGTTACTGGCGACGAAGTAATTTAACCGTCCCAACTTTTGGTGACGGTCCATAGCTCGACCTCACAGTCCCCCTCCCAGAAAAAAATTTAGTCGGGAAAATCCCCAACGGGTTTGATTGAGTAAATTCAAACCCTAATATAGCACATAGGAGTGAGTGCAGCCACAACTTAATTTGAAACTTTAAAATAAGTTAGAAAAAAAATTTAAAGTGTTATTTGCTGAGCAATGAACTACAGCTTGAAACTTACAGCTTGAAATACCATGGCGAATAAAAACCCTTTAGCTTAAAACCGGACAAACCTCGAACAAAAAAAATAAATTTAAGTTTTAAATTGAATTGAGGGCCCTTTACAGCCGGAAACTACAAGGAGAAAAAAAAAAAAAAAACGCCTCAAATATGTTAGCTCAACTATACAATGGGGCGTACATTCATCTTTCTGTTATTCCAGAAAGGGAAAAAAACTCAATTTTAAAGTGAAGTTGAAGGAGGATAAAGTACAGGGGGGTTGCTTTAATAGACTAGCAACATGAAGAAAATTTTTATTGAGATAAAAAAAAACTTGAAATTCTGACCGACGTAAGCCATCCTTCGAAACTTTCGATGTGGAATTTCGTCATCCCTCAGAGCCAGTCTAGGCTCAACCACATCAGCTGGTCAACGTACTTGAGAAAAAATTCATTCAGAAACGTCAGGCATCAGAATAACACATTCGACATCAGATTAGAGCATCAAAGATATTTCTAAAACAGAAACTTTTTAAAGTATCAAAAATATAAAAACTACATTTTGTAGATAGATAAACGAGACAAATTGTCTCTGAATACATAAAATAGTTTATATACAATAATTTTTCCTCCTGGGCTATAGCATGCGAAACGACAAAAATTAATTTGTTAGTGATTTTAGTTTAAAGTTACGCGTGATTTATGCATATAGCCAAAAAAAAAAATATTTCCCCACTCAAACACACATATATATATATATATATATATAGATAGATAACTTTTAGTTGAATACAAGAGTTATAACAATAAAAAAATATTCATTTTATACACTTATAGTTCATTTTAGTTATATATACAAATACAGTATGTATAGAAATACGAAAAAAGGGGGGGGGGATATTTACAAAGGTTAAAAAAACAGTTTATATTACGAGCTTTCTGCAGGTGATGGCTACAAGGTAAATGAACATAATACATACATAAAATATATTAAGAGAGAACTAAAATGTTGACATTTGAAGCAGAAACATGATTTTCGAAATGAAAGTTCATGTACTAATTTAAATTTTACAGTTTTTCTTTTTAGAAAGTCCTGCTCTTTCATACAAAAATAAGAAGTCCGAAAGGCTTCAAGGCATGTCTTACATTTTGGTGCAGCTCTGATAAACAAATACTTGAGAAAAAGTAAAATAAGAAACGATACAACCTCACCCAGGGTTTCCGCTGTAAGAAAATTAGCATTAAACATGAGAGTCCTGCTGTTCATTGCACTGGCCGCAGAAATCGCAGGGCTGGAGGCTTGCAGCAGGAGGTCAGGCGTTGGGAGGTCACATTCCTGGGCTGCGATCGAACCCGGCACGCTGTCGCTGTCCGCAGCATCAGAGGACGATTCCGCTCGCTCTCTACTCCTGAGTGTTGAGGTCTTGGAGGGCTTACGAGCTTGAAAACAGTTCAAAGAAGTAATGGAAATCACATCATTTACTTTTAACTTTGTAAAGAAAGTTTTAGAAGCAGCGTCACTTAATATATCATTTACAGGATTTTCAGCCAAAATACGTGACTCTGTCAACTTGACAGTTGTGGAATATAAATTTAATTCCTTAACGTAGAAATGTTTTAATTTACTTCTTTTATTCCCTACATTTTTATGTAAATTAGCTACTCGCTTATGAGAAGCATCGTTGTTTAAACCGCTATTTTCTGTTACTTGTACCACAACATTTTCATTTTGACTAATAATTAAATCTGGTGGCTGACCAGTTGTAAAACATAAATTTAACTCATTTGCTAAAGGTCGAGTACCAACATTAATGATAACATTTTCTGCGACTATTGTTCCTGTGTCATGAAAGAAATTTCCGGAATCGACCGGTCTAGCATTTGCATGAGATTTATCAATAAAAATAGCAGAATCTGCCCCGACTTGATAGTTTGAGAATTAAACTGTAATCTATTATGAGGTGCATGTAAATTACAAGAAAGGTCTCTTGACTGAACAGTTTGAAAACATAAATGTGATTTATTGATGAAAGGATTAGCCGCTACATTTAATAAACTTTCATTCTTCTCTAAATTTGAAGGAAACGGAGAGTTTGGATTGTAAACGCATTGAGAAGAATTTAAATACTGCAAGTTGACTGAAGAAATAGAAAGAGAATTTAAACATATAGATTGTACTTTTGTATTATTAGAGTTCATTGGATCCTGTGCAACATTTTCAGATTGATTTAAGTCACTGGGTCTTGCTTGTGAAAAGTTAGCTTGTTGCAGATGATTGAAATTAACATTTTGAGGGGGGGGGGGGCGAAATTTTCTCGCTGTTCGTTTTGAACATTGACGGGTTCTTGCCAGCGATTAGACTTATCCGCCTGTTTAATAGCGTGACGTGCTTGGTATTTATCGAGAATTTGAAAAAGAGTATCAACAGATGCGGTTGGCTTTAACTCGAGGTAATCTTGAATTGGCAGAGTGAACAGCGGATTTATAATATCAAATATTTCTAAAAAGGATAAATTTAGATCGAGTTGTTTAATTAAATCGAGCTTACGCAGGAAAAAGGTTGTTGGTTTATCAAATACAGACATTTTCTGTGTATAGAGTTCCTGCCTTAATCTTGCTCTATCGGCACTTAAGGAAAAGGTGTTTATAATTTTGATTTTTAACTCTTCATAGGTGGGATTTTGACCCAAAGAATGACAGGCAATTAGGTCAAGCCACATTTTAGGTTCTCCTTTTAAGGAGTATTTTAACTATTTAAAGCGATCAGAAATATCAAGATGACATACATCAAAATAATTCTCAAGTTCTTCAAAAAATTTAAGTATTATTTGAGCCGGTAAAATAGCCTCGAGCGGGGGGGGGGGGGGGGGGTGTCGAACTCTCTTGGGCGCCACTGTAGAGAATCGGCGTGGGCCATGATTCTCTAATGTAGATTTTACTTAATCTTAAATATGAACTTAGATTAACTTAATTATGTAATGATGAAAGCTCGAGACAAAGTTAACAGATAAACAAAGTTTATTTAGCATTCAAAATTAAGGAGGACGTTGAGCTAACGTAATTTAAATAAATGACCTCAGGAAATAACTTTAACAAGACATAAAATAGGAAGTTGCTTTATCTCACCCACGCTGATCCTTTTGACGACTGCTCACGGCTACTTATCACTTTTCTCACTTTAGAGCGTCGAGCGGATTCCCGGACACGACAGACTCTTTTATTTCTTTACTCCACAAAACTACACCTCTCTACCATCATTTATTAAACTATCACCATCAACATTTCTCTTAACTCCACACTAATCAGCTACCCCTTCATCACCATTCCACTACATCACATCCTATATCTATATCTATATCTAGCAATTCACTATCTTTCCTTTTATACTCCATTCAACAACTCCCTTTCATTTCATTTCAATCAAAACCTTTTAACATCTCTTCTACTCATCTAACACCGAGATCCTAATTATTTTACTGCTGCACAATGCTGACATAAAACCAACTCGACCTCAACTGTTGCCGAGTTACTGGCGACGAAGTAATT
Source organism: Salticus scenicus (assembly GCA_963930645.1). Lineage (NCBI taxonomy): Eukaryota > Metazoa > Arthropoda > Arachnida > Araneae > Salticidae > Salticus > Salticus scenicus. The sequence goes on from OZ005648.1 coordinate 378,651,158, forward strand.
TAACCGTCCCAACTTTTGGTGACGGTCCATAGCTCGACCTCACAACTGTAGCCCTAAATGTCCAAAGGAAACCCACATTTATGCTATACAGAATATATGTTAAGAAATACGATAACTTTGTTTTCATTTAACGCAGATTTATGGTTCAACCCTTCGTCTTGAAAGCATTAACGAGTTTTTTAAAGATATTCATATTAAAAATTTTCACCTCCAGTTGAATGTGGGTGATGCTGATAAATATTGAATTAATTCTGCTTGATTATTACTACTATTATCTATATAAATATATATAATAATTCTACAAGAAAAAAAATAGAAATACTTCTCATTATGTAGATTTAGAAGAGATTTTTTCCTAAACTTCAGTGTTAAAAATTATTAAATTAATAGATGACAGCGCCACCTGTTTAGCGACTCATCCCCAAATACAAGAACCCCAAATACATCCCCAAATCAAGATCCAACTAAATATTAATTTTGGTTAAAGTTTGTTCATTGGTTAGCCAGATACAGCTTTCACAAGCTTTCTGGTACATACCCAGACAGACAGATACATATTTTATAAAAATGGTAAAAGGCATTCAAATCATCTCAAAACATGTAAATACATCGAAAACCGGAGGTCGATACTTTTTACGAATCTAATGTTTTCTTTTTACGTACAGGGTCTGGTGGGATAAAATTCCTTTTTTAAATTTTTGCTTATGGAATTTCAAAAATCAGGAGTTATATTTTCGATGAATTTACAAATTGATTATTTCGAATATTTCTATTAATTTCTAAATTTTATCCTGCAAATCTAGCAATAGACACACACACAAACTTCCAGTTTTTAAAAAGATATTAGGGTCCTAGTCTTTTTTTTTTTTTTTTTTTTTTCAGAGAGGAAAAAGTATTGTCACCATTTATGGTAGATCACATTTAATTAAACACAGTAAGAATTAGTCTATTTATTACAGAATCTAAGAACTTAGCAATAGATAGTGAAGAAAAAACTCGATAAAAATCGAAAATCAAGTGCGAAGTTAAATTATATTTAAAAAATAATTTTTGTCATAACTTTAACTTATTACTTATTTTGAAAATTTAGTTCATACAAGATCGTTTTGTATTGTAAATGATACAACTTTCTTTCAACACAGCCGAAGCCAAAGGCATCAGTGCCCCGGTTCTCAATTGCTTTATCGAAAGGGACCGTCAGGTTAGAGGGACGATGCAAGTGTTTGACAATAATGTTTTACATACATGTGTTATGCAATATCGATTTATTTCTGCTTAAAGAGTAAAAAAAAAAAACTGATTTAACAGAAAAAAAGGTTAATATATTAATTTTAACTTTTTATCTAAAATTTAAATTCTCCGTCCCACAGTTAGCAGTTTTGTCTAATTAAAATTTGAACTAATAAATAATAAGAAGAGGAGAGTCGACAAGGAGAATCGACAGTGCCCGCTTAAACAAACGGAAAAGTATTTATCATAAATTTTATGTAAAATTGCAGCGAAAAGTAAACGAAGATGTTAAAAAAAGTATTATTATATTTATGCATTTTAATCACTAATATTAATTTAAATTAGTTCTGAGAATATATTTGTTAATTAGAATGCTTTTTCGAAAGTAAAAGCATTCATTTTTTTTAATTTTAATGAGAAATTAAATAATAAAACTAAATAAAAGTACAGAATGAAGATTGAGATTCTCAATTATTTAATTTTAATTAAGAATTAATGTAATTTACAGAACAACGGAATAAGCATTTCAATAAATTTACAGATTTATTTAATTACATAAATATAATGGTATTTAAGATTTCGCTTTCTACATGTGTTAATTCCTTTTTGGCTATAGTTACGCTTCACATGAATCATTTTATTTTTAAAAAGGTTCAAGCAATGCACGGGCCACATGCACATTGTTTATGTAATGGTATTGCTTTCTGGGTACATGGAAATGCATATTAGTAGACTATTTTTTGTATTTAAGGTAATAATATTGCTTCTGTATGCAAACTTTTGTTAATTTTTCATTATTTACAATACATACACAGAAAAAATTAATAATAACAAAAACATGCTGCAAATTAATGAGCTTCCAGATGTATGGCATGACCATGGCATGACCATGTATTATGGCATGACCATGTGTGACAAAAATGACAATAGAAATGTTTGACTTTTATTTAACAGTTTTATATAAAAATTTATTCCGTGAGTACAGAATTGTCAACCATTTTAATCTATTCCGGTGCATTTTTAGTCCCACATTTATTCCGTACCCTTTTTTTTTTTTAAAGAAAATATTTTGTTTTTTCTTATTTTATCGTAGTTATATATTGGAGGCAAATACTGTATAAAAAATAAAGCGATACGAAATAAAGGCGGAGCTAAAAATGCTCCGGAATAAATTAAAATGTTGGCTGCTCTGTGGGGTATGGCACCTATAATGCTGGTGAAATTCACTTTTATTCTTTGAGTGTTTCCTCTAAAATATTATACTTTTTTTTTTTTTTTTTTTTTTTTTTGTATTTACAATACATTTTTTATGTGTTATATCAAAGAGAGGAAAAATTCAAATTCAAACAATATGTCTTTTTTTTTTTTTCATTCCTAAATAATAATTATTTATCAATTTAAAAACAAGTTCAATTCAATTTCAGTTAAATTGTATTCAACACTTTTTATTAAAATGCAATATAAAGTAAAAAAAAAAAAAAAAAAAAAAAAGGATACATAAAGTATTTTTAGAAATCACTGTTTATTAATACTTTTCACTTCTTTAATTTTTTCTAAACTGTTGAAGGAAAAAAAACTTTTAAAAACGTATTTCTGAAACAAATATTGTTTTCTTTAAACGTTTTCCAGCCTCGGGAGACTTTTCGTACTATTTATAAACAAAAATATCTCCACATTAACTGAAAATACATATAGAAAGTTTCAGAAAAAATATTTTATATTTTTCAGTATTTCAGTTTGAAAATGCTCTCAAAACTATCGTTAATCGAAGTTCGAAACTAATCATTTTTATTGCTTGAAGATAAAAGTTTTAAGAAAGTTCTCTGTAACAACTCACATATGAATATAATTTTTCGGTTACATTATTTTATTTTTTATTCCATAATAGTGTATTTAAAAAAACATGAAAACGTTTCAGGAGACTTAAATAGTTTTATCATAAATATTTGAGAGGAAATTTGATTTTCTCAGCATTTCCTAACTGTGCAGACAAATACACTGAAATATTGTGTTGTATAATAACAAATAAAAACGTATTTAAGGAAAAACCATAAATTATAAAATAATTTTTTATGTTATAGCAACTCTCATATAAACAACTTTTTGAGTTACTCAATTAATTTTTTTTTCATAACAGTGTAAGGAGAATGCATGAAATTCTTTCACAATACTTAAATAAATTTACAGATTTTCTAAGCATTTTGTGGTTGCACAGAAAAATATATGGATATACTGTATTTAATAATTATGAATAATCTTCGTAAGAAAACACAATACATTCCATAATTCCATGTAATAACTCTCATGTGAATATTGTTTTCAGCTACATAATTTTATTTTATTTTTCATGGTATAGTGTGTACTAATGTGTGAGAGAGTTTCAAGAGACATAAATTATTTTTGTATAGACGTTTGAATGAAAACTTTATCGATACTTAATAGTAATTCAGAAAAATTCGACGAAATTTATAGTTTATAAATAACGAATAAAAAATTTAAGATCAGATATCTTATATTATAAAAACATATTGGACTTACATGATATATATTTGCTTTAATACTGTAATAACTCACATTTGAATACTATTTTTAAATATATTATTTTACTTATTTTTTATTTGATTTTGTTGAAAATTTTATACACATTATAGAAAATCATCGCACGAACTGTTTAAATTTTGAGAATCTAGCATTTATAGTTTTACTTTATTTATATGTATATATATATATATATATATATATATATATATATTACAGGGATACAAAGATAAATTCATTTATCATTATGGCCTATAGGCGGAAATTATCTGAAGTGCGATAGGATCTAATTAACTTATCCTAATAAGCTGAAAATTTGCATATAATTATAGATCCCCGTCGCACGAACTTTGCAGATTTTCGTGAATCTAACAATTATATATTTTTACAAGGACACAACGTAAAATTATTTATCAATATGATCTATGGATTTTTTAAGTGCTACAATGTTATAAAGGCGATTCGATTGAGCTGCTTAATTTCAGTCTTCAATTAATTTAATTTGATTAAACAACCGTTAAATTATGTTCAGAAGTCGATGTTATGTTCAGAAGTGGTATAAATTACATAAAAAATACATAGAATTGTTTCAGAAAATCTAAATGATTTACCTCAAGAAATCTTGAAGAAAACATCGATTTTTCTCAATATTCCCTAAATGTGTAGCAAAAGATGCCGTTGAAGAATGTTAAAAAATAGAGCATAAAATATTTGTAATCGAAAAACAATGCTTTACATATTCATGTTATACAGTTTGTTAGAAGAATATATAAGACGTTTTAATGATTTCGTAAGCATTCTTGAAGTTTATGAAGGTTTTTAGTGATCTAGAATCGATTTCATGGTTGTAACTAATGAGTAGGAAGATTTTTAGAAATTTGGATAAAAATGTGGGAAAAAGATCTAATTGAAGGAATAGTTTTTAATGGAAAATAAAGATGTTTAATTGAAAATTTCATGAACGGCTAGTTTTATCAAAATTATTTAAATTAGTGCTAAATCAATTTCCTCTATTGAATCCAAGTGAAAATTAAAATAGTATAATTTTTTTTTTCGCCACTTCACAACCACTAAGTTAAAGTCACTTTTTTCAGTTCTCAAAAATCACATAGTAAAATAATTTGCCTTTGCCTATGATTTTAACTCAATAAATTAATATTTAGTTTTCTTTAGTTTTAAATCCACTGTTTAACGTAAACTATTTTATCTACGAACAAGATGTCAGGTCAGGAGGTTAGTCCAGATAAAGTAACCTCACATACTTATTTGTGACTATTTCTTAAGATGTAATATTTCATTTTTCTTTCCGTAAAACAGAATGTAAGAATATATAAAATTATTTTTAAAGATATCAATAATTTTCCTCCAGATGTTTGAATAAACTTCGATTACCCCTGCAGGAAATTTAGTTGGTCAGAAAAATGTAACGAATTATTCTTCTTAATAATAAAAAATAACATTTTTCGTAGGAAACACAAAATTTACAAAATCTTATTTTACGTTCTCTGTAAAAATTCATTTATCAATATCGTTTACAGACAAAGTTATTCATTTTATTTTTCATAAAAATGTTTGTAGTAAGAATGAATGAAATGGTTCTACAAAGAATGAATGTTTTTTTCTATAAATATATGATGAAAATTCCAGCTTTCTTTCAATTTCTAAGTTGTGAAGAAATTGCCGTTAAAATTTTGTTATGTTGAAGAGTAACAAATGCAAAATTTCCAAGCAAACAGCATGCATTCCAAAATCATGTTTGAGAGATCATTTTAATAATTTAAAAACGAATGTACTTTTCAGTTACATTATTCCATTTTTGCTTTTATTATCGAGAATGTAAGAATATATTAAATATTTCAGAATAACTTTTTCTATAAATATTTGAAGGAGATCGGATTTTGTAACTTGGAAAAGTAAGAATATGTGTAAATGTTTCAGAAAACACAAAAAAAAAAAAAAAAAAAAAAAAAAATCGAACATTACAATATTATGCAAAAAATTATTGGTTCAGAATATATTCCAATATCGATAAAAATAGCTACTAACATATATATATATATATGTTTAACGAAAAAAAAAAATCTTGCCAGGAAAATTTAGAAGCAGTTAAACAAATGTGTAAATCGCGATAAACTTATGTATAGAAATCAGCAGTTTTCCTTTAATTACGGTTGTTAGAAGAAAGAAGAATAGAGGACGTTTTTGCGATGTTAGCATTCAAGAAAATATCGATATTTGGAAACCATGAGTAAACGAAAGTACGAAATTTTTTTTCAGCCTAAAAAATATATTTAAACCCATGTGTTAATCATGAAAGTAGCATCCATGTTTCTGAGGTAATGAGAAAATGTAGAAAACAGATTTGAGAGATTCTCTTTAAAAAGTAACATGTATAAGTGTCGTTAACCATAGGAGTGAATGGTTTGCTTCTCATTATTCCGTCATAGCCAGAATTAAAAACATCATAAAAAACAAATATACATTCCTGGTAAGTAAACGAACTAAATATTTTTTTTTTCAACATCAGTAAAGTGGAAATGTGGATTTTTCAAAATATTCAAAAATCCTTGTATAAGATGGTTGGTAATGATATATTTTGCATCTAAAATAAGGATTGCGTGGTTAGATGATGTTTATTTTATTATTATTATTATTATTATTATTATTTTGGAAGTTTAGGAAAATCAATGTTGAGAGACTTGGGGACTTTTTTATTCAATAGTTATCAACAATTTTGAGTATTGATATTTGATATACATAACAGAAGTGTTAGGCAACTTTGAAGTGTTTAGGCAACCGTTACAATTAAAATTTAGATTGGATAGTGAATGAAATGGGGAAGTCGTAGTCCTACTCGGAAATAAAATACTCATTTCGCTGACTATTCTTTCATCTCTTCAATGCATCTATATATATATATATATATATCTATATCTATATATATATATATTAACAATATCAATACCAAAACGAGCCATTAAGTGAAAAAATATTCTTCCATACATCCTGTGGGATACAATAAGTATGCTCCCTTACAAAATGTCAATTCTGATGTAACTGTAACTGCTGAACACTACAAGTATCAATTTCAGAGACCAAACCAATTAGTTTAATTTAACTTAAACTTGCATTTACTGACAAAGGATTGCAGCCTATGAAATTGCTCTTTGATAATGCGAATCCTCATGTTGTAAAACGTGTTAATTACACCTTTGCAATTCTTGACTGGCCAGTTTTGGAACACCTGGGGTATAGCTTCGGACCAGTCCCTTTGAGTTACCATTATTTATCGACTTATATACATTTTTTAATTTGATTTTTTTGAGTTGCCGTTTTTAATAAGCAGTCTTTCGTCTTCACTGCATTTCCGCGTTGTAGACAAAGCACGAAAATGTGTAGACGAATTCATCACGTTTAATCACAATCATTCTTAGCATATCTTAGCATCTCTTAGCATCCGTCTGCCTGACTGTTGTGTAAAGTGTTTGATAGTGCTTTAAAAATATAAATAAATGTAATAGTCTTTGATCTCAATTACGTACTTATTTCTTTGAAACACGCTCTAAAACTTGTAACTACACCCAATATTTTCTACGTTTCTGTGAATGAGAAGGTCAGGTTTCAACGAGATAGTGAAAGGAAATCGACAATATTGTTAAAATGCAGATGTAATTGAAAACAATACGAAATTAAAGATTAGACCCTTAAATTTTCGGAAGAAGGTACAAACTAGTACAACTATGAATAAAAGAAATGTATGCACATTTCTTATGTTCAGTTTAAAATAAATTAATTACAACAGGGTTTTATGTTTTAGAATTATCAAAAATGATAGCTATAAAAGATTTATCAAGTAATTTTATGATTTAACTTTCATAATATTAGACTTATTATTCTTTATGCAAAGCTGAATCATTATATTACGATACATAATGACTATTCAAGGAAAACCATTTGGTTGTCCGAATTAAAAAATACCCCTATAGAATTTTTATTAAGTAAAGGTAATTATTTTCGGAAATTTTACAAATGTTGTTCCATTTTTACACATATAAACTAGTAAAAAACTTTTCATGAAAATATTATACTATTCAACTTTTTTTTCTTTTGATAAATTCTTAATTTTGTTATGAAATACTCATTTAACTTGAATTTTATTTAGCTGTTTATTCCTAAAAAAAAAGAACCTACCTGTTAACTTAGCGTTTTTAATAATATACTCTCGAAACAGGATTATATCTTTTTTACACGTGTGATACACATTTTTTCTTCTTTTGAGTATGAAAATGTACAAGGTAACCTACTTATTAACTTGATTTATGAAGGTTAACAACAAGGCCACACTTACACATTTAAAAAGATATTTTAAAGAATTTCAGTATAAATGTCGAATATTCTTTTGACAAAGAAATGTATATTTTCATGTATATGTTAAAATATTCAATATTCCTTAAAAAATGAAATTTAGAAATACAACCATTGTGTTTATTTATAGATTTTTTCCTTTTTTTTAATAACTGAACAAAAAATTTAAATTCCAATAAGCATTTGTATGAAAAGTAGGTCGATTTGCACTTGTTTACTCAACTGTTTTGTATTCTCGCACACAGCATTCTTTTGAAAATTTTTCATTTTTTTTGTAGGTTCATTTGTGGTTTGTTTATCTTTAAAAATTGCTTTGAAGTGCGTATTCTTAAACTACCTTACAGTATAGTGATGCTGTGTGTCCATTGAACCTATTTATTTATTTTAACCTTTTATATATAGATAGAGAGAGAGAACTTACCTTTGAGTAATATTTTACAAAGTTTCTTTCAGAAAATAGTTTTTATTTCGTTTATTTTCGAAAGGTTTGGTTTGTAAATCTATGACAACATTTTAAAATAAAAGCTAAGAGAAACATTTTGTCAGATGGATTTTTAAAATTCGTATAGACGTAGAAAAAAGTAATAAGAGCAATAAACCCCCATATATTCATTTTCTAAACCTTTTTTTTTTTTTTTTTTTTTTTTTTTAATAATAGCGAATATTACAAAAGCCTAACTATAAAATATCGAACGTATGCAAACATTTCTATTTTTATAAAATAAAGAAAAAATTTATTAAGAACATTCAGACGAAGATAAACAATCTCTCGCAAGATTTTACTTTTTATATTGCACGGTTTGAAGTGAAAACTTTTAGTAATTTATTTAAAAAATATATTTATTTCAATTTATTTTGAAAATAAATAAATAAATAAATGTTATCGGCTCTGTTGTAATCTGCTAAAATTCCTAACCTGAAAATTTCCTAATGTAGGTCATACAATATTCTTCAGAAGAAAAATAAATTCAGTTGATGACTAGACCAGGTTAAATTCTGAAATACCCCACCAAACTGAGATTCTCTTTTTCTAAATTCGATACATTTTCCGTATCCTAAATTACATTTATTGGTGCTGCTTTCATAATTTAGTTTTCATGCAGTTCAACGCAAATTTTCATTTAATAATCCCTATTATCTAAAATATTTTCCTAAGATGCAATTGTTCGGAAAATTGTAATTTTAGAAAGTATTTCAAAAATGGCAAAAATAAGGCAATTAACGATACCACAAAAAATATTAATTTTAGAGCGAAAAAAAAAAATAATAATAATAATTTAATACGTGGGATGTCAAAATTCTGAAATGTTAACAAAATATCAGTGATCTGGATTTTAGCAAGACATAATATTTTTTTGTCTGTTTAAACTGCGCATTTGACCTTAAGCAGCCACATTACTCATCTAGTCGAGATGACCGCAAGTTAAAAAGCCAGCGCTTAAAAAATAAGTTTGTATTACATTTAGAACAAAGCAGGGAATCAGTAAAAGTGCTTAGTAACACGATTTATCTAAATACAGTAGAATAACAATTTAAACAAGCAAGTTTATTTGCCAGAGAATCTGAAAAAAATTTATTCTTAACGAAAAGAATTAGAAAACCAAGACATTAGAGGGTTAAAAAAATTAAAAAAGGATCAAATAATTATTTAGCTGGAGTTGTTCCCTCTGATGAGTCAAGTTTAACTTATTTCGAACTGACGGAAACAAGCAGATCTGATCACGAAAATGTGACTTAATTGGAATCGCACTTTTAAAACAATAGCATATTCCCCGAAAATTATGATACGAAAATGCATATTTTTTCGGTGAGTCTGGCAAATTTTCATATTCAAGGGATCAATTAACCGGAAATAAAATTTGCCCATTAAGAAATTGATACCTGACTGACTAATTTGGGAGTATTTAAGACTCTTCCATAATCAGCATTTCAATATGATAATGCACCTTGTTATATGGCTCTTGTGATACATTTATTTGGTTCGAGTTGTTAAAATTACTTATGCATTCTCATGAGCATCTATAATTTTGTAAGTTATGATAACTTTTTTTACTTAAAATTAAATCTCACAAAGAATATCGTAGGATTTCTTCTTTATTAGACCTGAAAATTGTCCTAAACTCAATCCACTCGAAAATGTTTTGTCTATAAAAGAGGGTGGGGATTAGAAATTTGTAGCCTACAACTTTTAAAAAACTAGCAAAAAATATTTATGATATTTAGCACAGTGAAATTTCTGAGTTTCATGTTAAAAAACTGTAAAATACCATGCAATTGCTCATTAAAACAGTAATTCCATATAAAGGCGGAATTATCCAATCCAGAATACATATTTGTATTAGATAATTGTTTAGACCTAACAAACAAATAATTTTATTACTTACATTAACATATCACTTGTTTATTTCATATAATAAATCATGATCGAATACAAAGTATATGTATATTATACTACGTTTAAAAAGAAAATGTTATGTGGATTTTTATTAAATGTAGATTGTAAGAGTGTAATAAAGCTGTAGAGTGTAATAAAACTAATTATTAAATCGAAAATATACATAGGTATCATGCTATGACTTCCGTAATATACAAATATAACAGTTTTATTCGTTGCAATTATTAGTTTTTAAATTATTACAAACTCAAAAGGTATAAGTCAATTTTTCTGCAGTGCGCTTTTTTTTTTTTTTTTTTTTTTTTTTCTTGTCGCTTAGTGTAAATCTCATTGCATTTTGAAAACTTATTCTCAACTAAGCTGTCACAAAATAGAAAGCTTTAAAAAGGTGATAGCGATTTAATCATTCAAAAAGCAAAATCAATTTTCAGATAAATCTGAACAATTAGTTTAATCTAAATTAAAAAAAAAAATAGTTTTATTATAAATTGTTTCAAATTATTTCAATGGATGCAGTCCTTTTAGATGCTATAAATATATATTTATAATTTTTAACAGAAGTGCATTTTTAGAAAGTGACAGTGTTTGAGAAAATAGAAATTCTAATGAAAAAGGAAATGTAAACTTAGCACTATAGAAATTTCCTAACTTTAATTTGATTAAAGATTAATTTTCTGTAAAATATCCAATGTTCAATAGAATTTGATTTTTTCGACCTTTAATTGATAATCATTACGTAGAGGCAAAATTTAATTTGTCAAATCACTATAAAACTAGCAATTGAAATATATATATATACTTTAATCGAAAACTCACATGACTAATCATACAGGATGCTTTGAAATTGAAAACTGACATTTTGGAAAAAAAAAAGGAGAAAAATGGCCAGAAAAACAATAACATTTTAATAAATTAATATATATATATATACCGGGTGATTCAAAAGAGATGTTACAGCGATTATCTCGTAAACTAAGAAAGATAGAAACGTACTTCCAATTACAAAATTAATGGAAATTAAGAGTAGATTTCAGATATGGCATTTTTTTGTACAAGGGGCTGTATACATATTAAATACGAAATTTAATTTTTATACGGACCCTCCTATCATATGACTTATATTTAGAAAAATATTCTCCTCGCTCTAACAATCAAAATAAAAAAAAATCATCTCTCTAAGTCAAAATCTCGCTGAGTTATTGCAATTTCAAAATTCTAGCATTTTTCGCCAAATCTTAAGGGGTTGTATCAAAAGTGAGAAATTGTAATTACTTTAGCTTTTGTAATAAGGCACACGTTGATCAGCGTTTGGGGGAAAAAAAAGAAAAATCATTCAGGGAAAGACGGCTATTTTAACCTGTAATGTCTCTGTGAATACACAAGTGAATACTCATTGATAATTTAACAATAAATTTATGAATAATTTATGTACTAAAAGAGAATTTTCAAATTCATTTTTCTTTCTTTTCTTTTATACATTCTCTTACTCATATACACGGTGTAGAGAAAGAATTTTTTTTGAGTCACATTTCCGAAAATTAGCTTTTGTTATATTTGCACGTTTTCAGATCCTCTGAATTCAAAAATCATGTTTTAAGCGGTTGGTCTCTCTGTGTGTGTGTGTGTGTTTCTGTGTTATTAGAATATCTCAAGAACAAATAGTAGCAGAAAATCCAAATTCGATATTCTAAATCCGTATCATATTGCGGTGCTACACTAAAGTATTCGTTGCGATCAGACAATTATTTGTTTACAGGGTCATCCAAGAGATTTCAAATACATTACGTCTGTGAGCGAAATTTCTCATATGTACAGTGCGACATGTATGTACCGAACTAAACAAAATGAAAAGAACAGATTTTTATACGCATAAAAGCATGTTTTATGTAGATTGTGGTATAGCAATCATTCATCATTCATTTACAGGGTTACATAGAGTATTTTGATATATTGGAGCTATACTTGGGAATTGCTGGAAGTGTATTTCAATTTATGCTACTTGTTTTACATATAACATTAAATTTACGTACACAAAGTCATGCGTATATAGTTTATAGACAATATACAAGGCTACCCAAAATTGAGGTAAAAATTTTTTTTTAAATTATTATTATTAAATGTAATTGGCGTAAGTGCTTTGCTGCATTTTTTTTTTTTTTCGAAGAACACTGCTGACACAAAACGGAAAATTAATTTCTCATACCCATACTGTAAACAAAGTAGTTTTTGAAGAGCGATTTTTTTTCTGTATAATACCACATTTTGAGGCCTCCTGAATACGAAAGGTAAATTTTTATTGGTTGACCTGTATATATATATATATGAATTATCAGCATAATTTAACAACAAATAATCTGGTGTCCCACTCACACGACTTTCTCTTACCCTGAAATTTAATACCATAAATACAGGTTGGAGATTAAGAGGTAACATAAAGAATACTGTAAACCTATGTTAAAATAATTCAAATTAGGCTTCGAAAGAGTTTTATATGATAGTTAGTTCTGTGTGAGGGGTGATCTCATGAAGTTATTCGTTTCCTGAAATTATTCGATGGTTATTAAAAACTTGACTTTGGTAATAAGGAAGCCTGAAAACGTGTAAATACACAAAAAACAAGCGATGTATATTTAGCTTAAAAACATACACTATTTATCATATGTCTATGAGGAATTCATTTCCATTCCTGAGCAGTTTTCCTGGACATGGTAAAATATTATAGTAAAGCACTTTCACTAACAATGAAAAAGAATATTATAGCTTAAATATTTGCAACCCTATATATCTTTTGAAGAATATGTACAAAACACAAAGTGCACCTGAATATAAACCTATAGTAATAATATACGGCACAACCTAAAATGCACTTTCATCAATTTTCAGCTATTGTCGCATTATAATCTAGTTATTTTGTGTAGTCCTGTAAATGAACAGTGAATGATTTCCCTCCCGTATTCTACATGAGGCATGTTTTTATGCATATAAAAAATATATATTGATTTCATTTGGTTTAGTGTTGTCTATAGGTGTTAAACTCTATTTACCTGCAATTTCCCCCATAGACATAAGGTATTTGAATATTCTTGAGTGCCCCTGTACACGAACCATTTGTTTCATCTCAATGAAAAGCTTAGTGTAGCATCCCTATATGATACATATTTAGAATACCAAGTTTGGATATCTGCTGTTATTTGTTCTTAAGATCTGCTGCTAACACACACAGACCAACCGCTGAAAACACGATTTACATAGTTAGGGCACCTCAAAACGTGTAAATATAACAAAAACTCACTTTCGAAAATTTGGACCAAAAACAATACTATCTCTACCTTATGGGTATGAGAAAGTAATAAGTACAGGAAATGCGAATTTGGTACTTCGGACTCCATTCTAGTTGCCACTTGAAAAGTTGATCAAGATTTTCAAGCTTCAAGGAAATTGATAACAGACTTGATTTTTGTTTTGATAAGTATAGGCACTATAATTAAACGGGGTTGAGACTGGCGGTAACTCCCCTGACATAGAATTATACATCTATACGATATCATATTCTATACAAAACATTTAGAATATTAATAATAAATATGAATTTCGTTATGATTTTTACAGTATAAAGTTATTTAAACGTAATTTATAAGAATGTCTGTCCCAAAACGCAATACATTGGCATTTTATGTGCGTTCCTGTACATAAATCAATTGTAGAGAATTAATTAATGACATTTTAAATAGGGAATGTCATGTAGTAAACCTGAATAACATATATAATTTCTGAAAATTTCTCAAAATATTTACAGACGCTGGGGCGGGCAGACAGACAGATGGACAGTCAGACAAAAAAATATGCAAATTGAAATCCTATTCACAGTTAAAAATTGTTAAAAAATGTTTAATGTAAACGAAAATGCAATTCCAGCAAATGTCCAATAATAGCCCTTAACGTAACTGAATATTTTTGTGTGCCCTGTAAATCTAATGCTAATCGTACTGTACACTATAGAAAGCATTATTTTGTGCATATGAATAACATATTTCAATTTCATTAAGATTTATGCAAAGAAATTAAAATTTGGTTCATAGAAATATCTTTACGTAGAACGCAATGCTTTGGAATACTTTCGGGTGTCCCTTTATACAAACCAGTGATGGTGTTTACTCCATTTTCTATAGAAAATATACGATAGAAAACTTTAATAACGTATTTCAATTTTATTAATATATGCATAAAATAAAGGTGTTAAAATATGGTTTATAAAAATACCTCTCATAAAAAACAATGCTTTGGAATACTTTCGGGTGTCCCTGTGCACAAGCTAGCAGAGGTATTCACTTCATTTTTAATAAGGAACATTCGATAGTGAACTCAAATAACATATATCAGTTTCAGGAAATTCTATGAATATTCACGGGAGTTAGAGCGCGGACACACAGAAAGAAGAATGGACAGACAGACAAATCGAAGTCATTAACACTTTTCAACCTGGCTGGAATTGTTAAAGAGCCGAAGTCATTAAATTTTTCAACTATGAAGGAACGTGGTAAACATAAAGCGCGAAAATTCCACACGGTTTTGCTAGACTTTTAATTTTTTTCCTCTCTTAACGTGTTTTAATTTGCAGGTTACCCCTAAGAAATTTAACTATTATTTTTTTTAACAATACGAAATAATGTAAATTTGCATTAAGTTCTTAAAACTGTTGATTTCACGTGCTTGAATGATTTTAGTTGGTATTTTAAAATGAAGGATTTTTTTTCTAATTTTTCTCATCTCATAGATAACCCCCTAAAGTGAGCCTGTTGGCGTCGAAAAATAGATGCCAAAATTGAAAAAAAAGTTGTGTAAGTCATCATTTTCAAATTGCAATAACTCAGCGAGATTTTGACTTAGAGAGATGATTTCTTTTTATTTTGCTTGTCAGAGCGAGGAGAATAATTTTCTAAATATAAGTCACATGATAAGAGGGGCCGTATAGAAATTAAATTTCGTATTTAATATGTATACAGCCCCTTGTACAAAAAAATGCCATATTTGAAATCTACTCTTAATTTGCTCTAATTTTGTAATTGGAAGTATGTTTCTATCTTTCTTAGTTTACGAGATAATCGCTGTAACATATATTTTGAACCACCCGGTATATATATATATATATATATATATATATATATATATACACATAAGTAATCATACCGACTTTCGTATAATATAGCTTAGAAACTTCTCCTTTGAATAATTGCTCTTATTCTATAAATTATTATAATAATAATTTTAATAAAATTAAGATAAAGGCACCAGTGGTTGTCACCCATAAAATTCGCACCAAAGTTCTCCACCCCCACAAAAGACGTGTTAAAATAAGCGTTTAATAGCATCTGTGAATTTCAGTCCGCCCATGCTAGATTCCCTACAATTAGAGAATCTAGCTCGAATTCACAGATGTTAATTAACTGCTGTTTTAACATCCGAGGATGTCGAGAATGAATAAAATTTTATTTTCATTTTCGAAATACATTGACGCAAGTGTGATGCTTTTTTTTTTTTTTTTTTTTTTTTTTTTTTTTTTTTTTTGGGGGGGGGGAGGTAAAGATTTTATTTTTATTTTATTTTTACAATATTTTATTTGTTTGAAATTTACGCATCGGAACCATGAATAAAATATTACTTCCTTCATTTCAATGCGTTATTGTAGCTATGCCGTTAGTTTCAAGCTTCATACCCAGTAAACTTTTACTTTTATTATTAAGCTAAGGTAGCACCAGTGACTGGTTTGCCGCGCTATACAACATTATTCATAATATATAAGAAAAATTGCTCAAAAAGCATTTCCAGTTGTGTTACGGTGATTTTATTAATTGCCATATGAAAATTTTACTGCGTTTCATGTTGAGGGCGCGCGTCATTTTTTAGACAATATATGGAGGCTAACAGAAACATCTGCTTAAATTGTATTTTATCGTTAAGAGCAAAGATACAGTGATAGGTTTTGTGGCATTTCTGAAAAAGAGAGAATATACATTAGGGATTATATGATGTAATGGTTAAGTAAAAATAGAAAATGTTTCATAATGTTTAGGAACGACATATTCTTTCTTTCTTGTTCATAAATACAGCATGGTAAAATCTATTCTTCGTAATAAATGACGATAAGTAAACTGTTTTCAATAAAATCTAAGACATAAATGCATTCATATGCTAATTTAATAAAGTGTGTTTCTGAAATCTCGGACATACTCTTCGAGTGCAATATTCATCGACTCTGCAACACTCGTACGAAAATACTAATGAAAGGGAACATTCAAAGATTTACAAAACACTATATAAATTCGCTGCTTTTCAAATTTATAAGTACTGAATGCATTACGTTAATGATGCGGTTTTAAATGCTTCGTTAACTTTAGCGGAAGCAGTGAAATTGTATTGAAATTTGATGCATTCACGGGAATTTCCTCTTCAAAAGAAGTGATGAATAAACGCTGAGGTTTATTCATCTTCCAAAGTAATTGGATTTGGAGAAAGTGTGTTAGTAAAGGCAATGAACGCAATGAATATAATACCGAAAATATTAAAAGGGAATTAATGCAGCTCATAACTGTAGATTAGAGAAAGATTTAAAATTCCAGTCATTTAAAATGGGAAACACGTAAAGAAATAACAAGGTACTGTATATAATGTCATAGAGTATTTTTATTTTTATTTTTTAACTAAACAGTTAAAACCCCACTGTAAAACTTTTACTACCTTTACCCGACAACCGTAGGCAATGGAAGTATTGTATTCGATCCAAAAATTCGATGTCGAGTATTCACCTGATTTACATTCCTGATTATTTTTGCCGAAACGTCAGTGGAGGCCCTCTGTTGAGACTCAAAACGGTTTTGGGCTGTGTCTGTGTGTCTATCTGTCGCGCGATAGCGGCCGCAAAAATAGCGCTATTGACTTGAAATTTGGTACACATATTCATGAGCCCCACGAAATCAGCTGTATAGTTTTTGCTACGTGTTCCATTTGTAGTTCGTATACAGGGACACACCAAAGTTTTTCTTATCATTACGGCCTATGGGAGGAATTTCTATGTATCGCGATAGCGGCCACAAAAATCACGCTATGACTTGCAATTTGGTACGCGTGTTCATGTGCCCCACGAAATCAGCTGTATAGTTTTGGGTGTGTATTCCATTTGTAATTCGTATACAGGGACAGGCCAAAGTTTTTCTTATCATTACGGCCTATGGGAGGAATTTGTGTGTACCGCAATAGTGGCCACAAAAATCACGCTATTGACTTGCAATTTGGTACACATGTTCATGAGCCCAACGGAATCAGTTGTATAGTTTTAGGTGTGTACTCCATTTGTAGTTCATGTACAAGGACACGCCAAAGATTTTCTATCATTACGGCCTATGGGAAGAATCTGTATGTACCGTGATAGCCACCGCAAAAATCAAGCTATTGACTTCCAATTTTTGCCGAAACGTCAGTGGAGGCCCGCTGTTGAGACTCAAAAGGATTTTGGGTTCCGTCTGTCCGTCCGTCCGTCTGTCTGTCTGTCGTGCGATAGCGGCCGCAAAAATAACGCTATTGACTTGCAATTTTGTACACATATTCATGAATCCAACGGAATTAGCTGTATAGTGTTAGGTGTGTATTCCATTTGTTGTTCGTGTACAGGGACACGCCAAAATTTTTC
The DNA here is from genome assembly GCA_963930645.1 of Salticus scenicus. Lineage (NCBI taxonomy): Eukaryota > Metazoa > Arthropoda > Arachnida > Araneae > Salticidae > Salticus > Salticus scenicus. Next base: position 378,669,370 of record OZ005648.1, read on the forward strand.
TTATCCTTACGGCCTATGGGAAGAATTTGTATGTACCGCAATAGCGGCCGCAAAAATCCTTCGATTGAATTGCAAATTGGCGCACACGTTCCAGTTTGCATATAAGTAGCTGTATAATTTTTATTGCTATATTTTTTTATAAACTGTGTACAGGGACACGCCAAAATTCTTAACATTACGGCGTATGGGTGAATTTCGTTTAAACGCATTTTAATATCATTACTTTGCAATGAAGAAAATGAAACTAGAGTACGTGAGTAAGATGCTTAAACTTATGTTGTCTGAAGAAAATATGTGCTCTTAAGCTTTCTAATTAATGTACAGGACCTTACAAAAGTGTTCTGACAATGTCACTTAGTCATCCAAACGATGTTCTATTTGGAACAATTATTAATTTTAAACGCAAAATAAGCTGAATAGTTTTTACTGGTGTATACAATGTTTATGGTTCGTTCACAAAGACAAACGAAAGAATTTCGTACCATTAGAGCCTGTGGACAAATTTTTAATTTAAGCGCGCACTTTAAAGCGTTTATGCTGAATTGAACTTAATAAAGTTAACATACATTATAAAGATGCTTAAAATCATGTTTTCTCTTTAAAAAGGTTATGTATAGACTAAATAATTTATGGGACCACACAAAATAATTCCGAGTATGTACTGTAATCATCCAAATGATGTCAAATTAGTTTGAAAAACTAATGAGTTATAATTAATTTGGTTTATTCTTATTATTGGCGTTTATAATGACTGTGGCTACTTTTCCGGGATACATAAAATAATTTCGTACTATTACGGTCTATAGTCGGTATTTCTTAAAAATGTATTTTAACATGGTTACACCCCATCAAATATAATGAAATTTTATTAGAATTTTAAAAGCATGTTTTCCTATTGAAAATCGTGGGCATAGAATTGGAAATTAGTTTAAAGGTTACGCAAAATATTTCCGATATGCTATGTAATTTTTTTTTGTATGAAATTTGGTATTTATGAATTTCAGGGAAAAAAGGCAAGACCGTCGTTTATTAAGAATACATATTGTTGCGTACTTGAGGGTTCGTAAGTTGTCCGAGAATGAAAGGCGAAACTTGCAAAAATTCAGTGATTTATTCACAGAAAGTTCCAGATGGTGTTGGTGTTTGGTGTTAGGGATTAAGGCCAATTGACAACACTGGGGTCCTAGGCCTGAGGGGGAGTGCCTTCCGTGGAGGTCTTTCTAGAAAGTTCCAGAAAAATACGGTCTATAAACCAAGTATCAGCTTCAATTCAACTAGTAAACATAGCTTAAACAGCAGCCGTTAACAGCAAAACAACAGTACAAACTGTTTAGCAATAACACATAACGCAAGTCTCATTCAAAGAGGCTCAAAGCAATGCAAGCATTTGACGAAACTGACACAGGTCTGAGATTGGCCGCCTTGGCTAAAAAAAGGCTCCTTTTATACTATTCTATCGTACACGAACTGTTCTGGAAAATTATCACATTCAACAGCGGAGGTCCGCAGGATATCATCATTCCCTCTGGAAAATTATCGTATCTCATCAGCCAATGAGATTAGAGCTTCCATATTTGGTATATCCCTAATAAGGATTTTCTCGCCAAGGTCGCCAAAAAAATCGTCAAGGAGGGAAACAAGCCAAATTTGGTGCCAAATCCATTTCTTCCCTTATATGGTGCTTTTTAATGCGTTTTTAAAGGAAAATTAACGCTAAAACGACTAGAAATGCACAAAATTAGAATTTTATCGACAAACTAAGCCTCTTTGAAAAAATTTATACAAAAATAAATGCAATTATTTACAATTCCGTAACACTTTATATGATATACAAATAGGTATACAAAGAGAGATACAGCGGGGGGTTGAGGGGGCGGCAGCCCCCCTCAGAAATGTATCTGATTATCGTAATAAGTCGATCGAATCATTATATACTATTGTATAATAAGGAATAAATAAAAATCACCTATTCAAAAATGTCTGATGCAAATAGGACGTTGAGGCTCCTGATCTGCAGATCCACTAGTTAAGGTCCCCTGAGTGCAAATAGGTGGTTTCTGGTTGATGTGTGTCTTTGTATGTGTGTATGCACAGAAGGCAACAAAATAATTTGAGCACTAGCAATAATCCCTGTCTAAAAAAAAAGTACACTTAATACTGCTTTGTTAAATAAATCCTTGTCGAGTCATGTTCTTATTTAGTCTAAGAACATGTTTCGACAAGGATTTATTTAACAAATAGTATTAAGTGTACTTTTTTACTTTATCTTAACCGTAAGATACAGAAAGTATTGTTTTAAGGTTAAATTTTCGAAAGTGCGTTTTTATTATATTTACACGTTTTGAGGTGCCCTGAATACAAACATCGTATTCTTAGCGAACGGTCTGCCTGTCTGTCTGTGTGTCTGTTTCTGCGTGTGCTATCAGCATAGCTCAAGAACAAAAAGTAGCAGAAAGTCCAAACTTGGTATTCTAAATGTGTATGATATAAGGATGCTACACTAAGCTTTTCGTTGAGATGAAGGAGGTTCGTGTACAGGGATGCCCAAGATAATTCAAATATATTACGTCTATGGGTTAAAGTGCTGATAAGTAGAGTTTAACATCTACACACTGCATTAAACCGAGTAAAAGTATGGTAGGGAAATATGGTAGTGAATATGGTAGGGAATTCATTTACTGTTCGTTTACAGGGCTACACAAAAAAAAACTAGATAAAAGTGCGACAATAGTTGCAAATTGATGGAAGTGTATTTCAGGCTGGGCCATATATTATTAATATAGGATTATATTTAGGTGCACCATGTGGTTTGTATATAATCTTTGAAAGATATACAGGGCTGCAAATATTTAAGCGATTACATTCTTTTTTGTTGTTAATGAATATGCTTCACTAATAATATTTTACCATTTCCAGGAAAGCTGTTCGGGAATTGAAATGAATTCCTCATCGAAATATGGTAAATAATGTATATTTTTGAGCTAAGTAGTCATCCCTTGTTTTTTGTATATTTACACGTTTTGAGGATTCCTGATTACCGTGGTGAAGTTTTTTAAAATTTGATCTTTGTGACTCTTAGTTTGACTTAAAAACGAATAATTTTAGGCGATCCAAATGTTGTATTTTGAAGTTAATATCAGTTTGTTGCTGGAAAAGTTTGATAAAGATTGATAATATTTGGCTTGTTCGTGAAAATTCGTGATAGGCAGGACGCCTATCAATGTATATGTAGATCAATTTAAGGTATCGCAAGTGCGTTCCTTTAAAAATTGCTGTACGAATTTTCTTCAAATTTGCCATACTAAATCTCTTATAGATATCGTTTAGTATGTAATTGTTAATTTCCGGTTAACAATCGAGTTCACCAAGCTCCGGTGAAAGTCCGTATTTCAAAAACGGTTTTATCGATTTTCTTCAAAATTGCTACATAAACTACTTTTTAGATGCACTTATGCATTTTACAAGAAAATTGACAGTCATCCTGATTGGCTAAGTCAGTTTCAGACCGAGTATTTAAAAAATGTCTCTTTTTTTTTACTCGCTATACAAACTCTGTTTCACAGGTCTTTATGCATGTGTCACCTTTCCCTTGCTAGAATATTTTTAGTTGCCTAAATATTTAGATCAATTTTATGTCTTCTGAACACATTATCTTGAAAAGGTGCATATTATACAAATGATTGTGGGTAATAGAAGTCGTTAGGTTGTTACACACTAGTTATATATGTATGTGTATATATATATATATATATATATATATATATATATAAGAATTTCTATACGTTTTCTATAAATTCTACAAAAAAGGGTATCTTTCAAAATATTGTTTTCTCCGTATTGTTATTGAATAAGAATAGAAATAGAAACTAATTTCAGTTCTGTAATCAATATCAAAATTTAAAGAATAGTATAGTGGATAGAATTGCAGCACAGCGGAATCGTGTTCTAACTTTTTATTCGCTAGTCTGTCGACCTATCTATTAGTCTGCATGTTCTCTAAAATTGGTTGAAAAATTTAGAATGCCTTAAAATTAATAGTACTTAAAATTTAAATTGACCTTATTCTCCTTTTTAAAGTAAAAATATAAATAATATTCTTTAAGATTCCTTTCTCTATAATTTAAACAAACCGTATGCATAACTCTATTTATTGATGTATAAGAACTCGAAAGAAAATTATGATTTTGATACATTATGATCTATAAAAGGTATTTATTTACAACAAATTGATTATCCTTATTTGTAAGTCGTTACGCAGAAAGCATGTTTTAAGCAGTATAAGGTACAAGTATAGCCTTAATGATCGGTTTACTGGGTTCCCGACTGTTGTTTAGATAGACATTTTTTAAATAGATAGAGTGAGGTAATCAAGGTATATATTTAATTATATTATGCACTTTAATTATATAAAACAAAGGTGAAATGATGTAACATGTAAATAATATTTCCTCGGAATTTGTTGAATCGTATGATTTACAATTCATTCACACAGTTTAATAAAAGAAATATTTTTATTTTTCACATATAAAAATGGATGTAAGTTTTGCTACATCCATTGCTACATCCACAGTCTATGTGAAAATGTGGAAATAAGCTTAAAACAAAATCTTTTTCTATAACGTAATTTATCCATGATGTTTTGTGAGTTTCTGATTTTTTTAGAAAGAAAATTATGACAGCTTTACAAGCATAACATTATTTTTACTGTCAATGGCTGGAACATTTATTGCCAATCGCTAACTGTAACCTAGCGGTGAACTATCTTAGTGCACAGAAAATAGGGCATAGTGATCCTAAAAACCCTCTATTTTCTTCCAGGCATTCCAAAAAACATTTTATAAATTACAAAGCAGGCGTTCAGACTTACAGACAAACAAAAACAGACATTTTAAATACGATTTGAATTTTATAAAAAAAATATTAAATCGTGCATGAAGATTTAATTATGTTATGAAGAGTTTTACATAGAATTCTCTTACGGAAAATAAACTTTAATATAAATCCTTATTTTTTAAACTTTTTAGGCCAAGGTGCATTTAAAATCCTACACATAAATGCAGGCACGCTATATATGGATTTCTAATAAATATGCTCGTTAAATATATTAAAGGAAAACTCTTATTTCCACATCGATAAATAGATTTTTTTTTCTTTTTATAATTAATTGTGGTAAACGCTGGAAATAATAATTCACCCAAACATGGTGGGTTTTTTTATTTTTCAATATACATCCAAGTTGGATGAAATTTTGCTTTTTTTTTGGGGGGAGGGGTAATTTTTTTTATTCCATTCAATAAAAAAAAGCATTAATTGATGTAATCCCTCATTTAGACAGTCTATGATATTTATTTGGGCGTATTTATCATAAAATAAATTATTATGCACCTAACACCTGCTTCCAAAATTTCCAAACTATGTAACATATAATATACTGAGCTATAATACCACAACAAGATTAAATGTATTATTTTTGCAAGAAAAACATATTTAATTAACATAATAATATATATTTTTTAAAGATAATATTATACGTATTGAAGTGCTGTAACAGAGCGACTATACATTTACATCTCGATAAATACTTTTTTAGAAAATCATAGGACACACCCGGAAATCTCCTAGGGCACACAAATATCACAGTGTCATGCAGTTAATGGCCTTGGAGACGAATTTGAGTAATTTATCGCCTCGTAGCGGCTTTGACGAGAAAATCCTTTTTATCGATATATCTATTATCTAAGCTACAAATCGAATATTTCACAATATACTGGGAAGTTATATAAAGGTTACTATAAAGGTATTGCATCATAGAGGGAATATTTAGTTTTATGCTAAGTCATTGCGTTATAAAGAGCTCTGTTTGACAAAGCCTCTGTTATTGATTACAAATATATGCTGTGTGTTGGGCTTATTGTATAGTTTGTGCTGTGATTTTGATAGCGTCAGCTCTTAATTAAGCTGTGTTTTTTTATGAAACTGAAATTGATACTTGGTTTACGGACCTGTAATGTTTTGACATATTTTGTAAATGAACTTGTAAGCTTCTGCAAAACCTCATTCATTTACGGTCAATTCGTGGACTGATATATACGGTCGAGGTGGTCAGATGTATATTTACGTAAACATATTTGTTACGATAAATTTACACATTTCACTATTCTTAGTTTAAAAAGAGAGTGAATATAAGAGAGATAGACAGATCGAATTCATTTTAATACCTTCTGAACTCATTTAATCTAAACAAAAATAAATACATGTTAAAAGTCTGTAATTACAAAATTAAATAAAAAAATATTTTTTACATTTCTAATCTTTTCGACTCATTAATCATTTAAATTTTTGATTAATCTTATACACCCTTTTTAAATCAACTAGTATAACCGATGAAAAATTATTTGAAATAAATGAAACTTGTGTAGAACAAATTTATATTTCATAGTATAAACGATCAATATTCTCTAATATACATCGAGTAAAAATTTGCTACATATTATATCGAAAATTTACAGATGGTTAGGAGAACTAATATAAATGGTACTGAAGTACGGTAATCGATAAGATATATATATATATATGTGTGTGTGTGTGTGTGTTGCAAGTATAATTTATTTCGCACATTACGTTTCCATCTGAATTATTAGTTATTAATGTTGCATTATCAGAAATCTGTTTGGTGTATTAGTGTAAGATATATTAATGAACTGTGTTTCATATTCACCAGAATGAAATTTGATCCCTTTTATGCTCAATCATTCTTCATAGAATTTTTTATTCGTAATAGAACAGGTCCACTCAAAAGATTTGTACACACGTAGTACAGCTGTATTCGTTTTTTATAGATAGTCTAATTTATTGAAATTATTGTAATGTGTCGCTATATAATCATATTTAATATTATGTATTTTGATTTCATATATGTTGTTTTCCCTAAATATTTTTATAATGTGCTAAAAATAATTATATCATCTTCAATGTTATACACACACACACACACACATATATATATATATATATATATATATATATATATATATATATATATATATATATATATATATATGTATATATATATATATATATATGTATATATATATATATATATATGTATATATATATATATATATATATATATATATGTATATATACATATATATATATATATATATATACATATATATACATATATATATATATATATATATATATATATATATATATATATATATATATATATATATATATATATATATAATTGATTTTAAATAATAAATGTATTGCAGAAACAAAACAACAGATCAGTGAACCAATATATCCGATCGAGGTGGTAGTTTTTCATATAATTTGCTGCCCTTACTCATAAATTACTATTCTCCACATGGTTATAACTCGGCAAGAAATTAATATTGTGTCATTGTAAAACGTCTATGGTCAGACGTTTTGCCGACTAATGCTTGAGCGCGTTAACCAATTGGTGCGCTGTTATACACAGTGTGATCAATTATCAGAATTCTTTACATACTTTTTCCCTCTTTTATAAGAAAACTAGCTAGCTTTGCCCGCTTAGCTGGACATTATACTTAAAATGAGTTGTCAAAACCGCATATCATTATTAATAACTTAAATTCTCGCTGTTTTCGGAAGCGTTCGGAAGCAACGTGAGGTGTTCGGGTCCCTACTGTCTTCCGCAGCAACTTACCCGCTTCTTACTTTCCTTTCCCAGCGGATAAGTTCGAAGTTTTGCGTAATTCCACCAAAATACATAATACATACATTTAATCAACATCCACACACCTAAATTTGCCATTCTAAGATAATTTAAAGCGAATTCAAACGGGAAATCATGTTTTTACACGTGTTAATTGAACACCGACCCCGATGGGGTAAAGGGAAAATTTCGTAAAATCCCGTTACAATAAGTGTCGGATACATATAAACAATTTACGCACCAAATTTCGTGATCGCAAATCCCATGGATTTTTTAAGAAAAATTTAGTGCTGAAATGGGGGTCTCGGATTTGCTTTTTCGTCCCCCCCCACCCACACACAAAAATAAATAAATGAATAAAAATATAAATAAAAATAAATAAATAAATAAATAAATAAATAAATCTGCTCAAAAATCCGGAATTTCTGAAATTTCCCCCCGAAAAACGTTTTTCCCCTCTCTCGTGTAAGAATAATAAATTCCAAAATCATACATAATGTTTTATTTATACTCAAGTCTAGTCCCTTCATGCGCAATTTCGTCTCCGAGAAGTAATTTGTGCCAAATTATGCTTACAAAGGGGTGTCTCAAAATTTCCCCCTCGTAACCCTGCCCCCTCCCCCCCCCCAAAAAAAAAAAAAACACGCAAATACACACACACACACACACACACAAAAAATGTGTTTTTGGAAATATCCTAAGCAAGTCGCATAGACGTTTTTCAATATCTTTGTTCGATTTTTGGTAGAGTTCTACTCAAAAATCAGAAATTTTTTATATTTCCCGCCAAAAATTGATTTCCCCCCTATCCTTTCCGTAGAAATCGAAAATTCCAAAATCGCAGGGGGAAGAGGGAGTAATTTAGGAAAAGTTGATTGATATAATTTATAGTTGGGTGCCGTTGAAGTCTGTCTAGCCGTTCTCAAGTGATACCCGGACAAACGTGTTTTTGTCTTTTGTCCCCCCAGGGTAGCCACGTGGGGGATGTTTTGAAAAGTTGACAGATATAATTTTAAGTTGGGTAAAGATATAAGTTTCTGCCATCGCCGTTGAATTCTGTCTATCCGTTCTCAAGTGATGCCCGGACAAAAATAGCGTTACAAACATGCAGACACCATGACACACACACATAGGCAAAATTTTCTGTTGCCATTTTCGGCTTACATGGTGTGTGAAACGTGAAGATATCGTAAAACTTTTTGATTCTGACAAATTTACAGACAAAAGTCTGATTTTATTAATATAGATACTTGATAAATTGTCTGATTCCTTTGAAAAACCGCATTGTTTTTTAAGTAGAGAAAATGAAATGAAAGAGGAAAATTAAAAAAAAAGTTTTGAAACTTAAATTTCTTGACAACAAAGGTGACATTCATATTTTGAAAGTTCAAGTTTGAGCATATTTCATAAAACACCTGTATTTGTTGATAGTGCTTACGAAGTACAACTCCGTTGGAGACGTTGGAATTAAAAAAAAATGGAGTGATAATTTTTGATAAGAACGTTTGCAAAAATTCGAGAAAAATTTATTAAAAAAAAAAAAAAAAAAAACAGAAATATATTTTTATTGCAAAAAAATCATCAACGAATATTTAGATAAGGAATTATTCAAGGGAAAAAAGCGCGGTAAACCTATATTTTATTGACTTAACTAAACAAGGGACAGAAAGGAAAGTGTTACTAGAGAAAAAGAGTAGAATTTGTCTCAAGTCCTCGTGATATTAGATGCATTGTAAAATCCTAAATAAGAGGAGATGAAGTATTTAAAGTGGTAGACGTTAAAACGAAAAACATTATATTTAAATGATCCACTTTTAAATTGGGCGTTTCACCAATTGAGACCTAATAAATGGAATTGTTTAATTTTTATGTTTTATTTATTTATAATAATGTACTTATTGATTATGTATAATGTGTCTGTAATCATTTAATTGCATTTAATTGTTATGTATTTATATTTGTGAAATTTTTACCATGGTGTATATCATGAATATTTTCTTAATGTTTAACCGTTTTTCGAAACTCCGATTGATCATATCTAAAATTAACCTATCTAATCAAGACGTTTATCAGTTTTTCTGTAATAACCGAGTAACACATACCAAATATTATCTAAAAAGGTGTTTATGTAACAAATTTGAAAAAAAAAAAAATGTTAGAGTCGTTTCGGAGGCGCCGATTTACAGTCCCCCTGCCGATTTTCAGCATTGCCTTTGAAAACTCATCTACACAAAGGAAACGAACAATTACATACGGAAGAACATATAAAGGGGAGTTAATAGTGTGAGTTTGGAGAGAAAACATCGAGTAGTTTTTTAAAGGAACGCACTTGTGAGACCTAAAATTGACCTACTTATATATGACGTCTACCAGCTTTTCTGAATGAACCTACTGATACATACGAAAAGACATCTAAAGTTCTGTTTATATGGAGACTTTGAAGAAAATCGTTAAAGTTGTATTTGAGATACGAAGTTACCGTCCCATTTCCGGTTTTCCTATTTTCATCAAAAGTTGAAAAGCTGAAAAAAAAGTCGTCTGTAAATTAGAAATGAGTTAATTCTGATGTTCCGTCGTTCTATGTTTATTAGATTAGAGTATATGAGAAGATTACATGCTACACACAGACACATATATACAAACATTCACAAATGCACACCAACAGCTGAAAATCTTTTTCGACTCTCGAGGTAAAGTGTAAGGACTCACGAGGTAAAGATAGGTAAAGTGTATTTTATAAGTGAAAATGAAGTGTAAATTTGATATCGGATTTGTTGACCGAATAGAATGCTTTCATTATCTATGCTAAGCGCGTAATGGAAGTAAAAATATTGGGATTAAATATAGAAGGAGTTTCACTTAAAATATTTTGAAATATTGTGTTTTGTTTACAAATCCAGGAAAAATAAAATGTGTAAAAAGCCAAACAAAAAAGAAAAGACTCACGCCCTATTTATGATTACATAAGTATTTGGAATCTTACAACTGCTTCTGTATTTGCTTGCGAAGTTATATATAGAATTTGAAAGGTAACCCTATTTAACTTTTAATTACAATAAATTCCGTAATAATGTTTATTAATTTTTTTTTAACTACGATGATTTCTGTATTATTTTTTTTTCTTAATTAACTTACAAATGAATACATATTATTATTTCCTGATTTTCTTTTGATCTAGCTAACTCATTTTACTCAACGTAAGCTTCTTTGAAAACTGCTAGAATAGGGAAATTTTTGGGGAAATTAATTGTTTGTAATTACAGAGTTGCCGAATTCAGATTTTGGCGAAAATTTGATTTTGCAGTCTTCATTCGTCACATTATTATTTTCTTCAGACATTAAATGTAAACATCGTAATAATACCGAGTTATCTTACAGAATTTTATCTGTTCCCTCCAAATAAGTGTTCTTCCTCTTTTCGTTTAATTATTTTATTTTACTTTATTCTATTTTATTTTTTTTCCGTTCAGTATTTTTAAAAACTTCTGCAATTGGAAATTATTTAGGATTTGGACATTTTTCGTTTTATTCACATTGTAAATATTTTGTGTAAGATTACACAATATTGAGGCAGCTAACTTGCCACAACTATGTAGAGAAACTATAGCATGTTGCACAGTTACAGCTGGTAACATTTCTCTACATAGTTGTGGTAAACAAACTGCTTCAATATTGTTGTGTAATATGGCACCCACTTTTTAAAGAGTGCAGTAACATGCGAATGTTGAGAATAATAAAGCTTTTCTGTATTTATTTCTGCTTCAGAAGATCTCTTCTGTCACCTCCTAATGTATGCTACAAAAGTTCTGAAATCTTATATATAACAGTACAGAGATATTCTAATATAGGTGTCATTCATGAAATAAACTAAAATCTAATATTAAACATTGATTCGTTGTTAAACAATACTTTCTATATATATTACACAATTTTTTAATTTCCATAGATAATTTTATTATTGTTTTTTTATTCACAAAGAAAGCTACATAGAAGGATGAAGAATTTAAAAGGTAAGTAGTAGTAATCTGTAAGAAACACATTGATCTTCTGTTTTTTTCCCCATGCAGAACAACATAATAACAAAACATGACTCATTCTGATTAATTCCGTTTTGAGATGGCTTAAGTAGTTTTGAGAAAAAAAAATACAAGTGTTATTATTATTTAAAAGCAAAATAATTGAATATTATAACAAAAGAAAAAAAAAATACTTTTATAATAAAATGTGTAAAAATGGGAAAATTAAAGACGAACAGTATATTTACATATAATTACTTTCGAGATTAGTGAAAAGAACTTTGTAATTAACATGCAAATGTAGTCGAAGCGAGAAAAGCAGCTATTTAAAACCCACATAAATTATAAGAAAAGCGTTTTGTGTGGAAAAAATGACTTTTCTTTTCCATAACACTAAAACATCTTTATTTTGACTTTCTTTTGAATATTTTATTCGATAATATCTGTTGAATATAAATAAAAGAATGTTTTATACTATTTAAATTATTGTGTGCTACAATAAAATATATAAATAAAAACCTGGCAATTGATCTTCATTAATATTATTATTTTAGCTTAATAGCTAATAACTTGTAGAATTCAATACTTTATTTTATACTAGCAGGCTACATCTGCTTCGCTGGTCACTTTATTTCAATGGTTTTTTAATAGAATTGAATTTCTATTTATTTTTTATATTGCATTATAGATAAAAATTAGAAAAAAAAATCTGGTGTGTAACAGCCACACGACTTCCATTACCCAGTACTACACACATTATAAACATTTTATATACATTTTTGATTTAAATAAGTAACAAAATTGCTCTATCCGTCAAATAAGTGTTAATTATAAATATTTTCAGATAAATGTCTGTTTTAACTAATGACGTCATATCCTTTTAAAATAACTACAAATACATGCAAGATAATTTTCTTGTAATTTGTTTTTAACATGTATAAATAATAATACTAATAATACAAAATATACAATCGTTCTACACTGAAGCTGTTCCATTTCTTTAACACGCTTTTTCTAAATTTAATTTTAATTTTTTTTTTTTCATTATATATATTTTTTCCCCGACATCAAAAGAAATATAAAACTCAAGGTGGAACACTACAAATGGCGACAACTCAAAATCGCAGATTGAAAGAAATAGTCCTGTCTCACTGGGAAAAAAAAAAAAAAAAAAAAAAAAGAGGAAGTAGAAGAAGAAGTGTGTTCAAAAAACATACTTTATTGTTATTATTTCTAACTTTGACTCTGTCACGCTATAGGCTTAAGAGATTTCCTTGGACTCTGTCTCCTAATTTTCATACTTTAGTTAATTTTAAAAAATCTAATTGTCCGATCGATAAGCTGTTTAATCCGACGGATTTAGAAAAATTGTCCCTTTCATTTGGTATCTTATTTGTAACGAATTTTTTATCTGATTTTTTAAAATTAATTAAAATATGAAAATAACAGCTTTAAAATAGACATTCAATTAATTTTTGCCTTTTTTTTTTTTTTTTTTTTGAGCATAAAATGAAATATGCTTTCACGTAAAGAAAAAGAAAAATATTAAATATTAAATTTGCTCAGTTGCTCATGCATATGAAAAAATGACGTCTATAAAATAATAATAATAATAATTTTAAATTTTAAAAGTAACGAAGAGATAAATAAAGTGCGAAAATTTAGCACGGACTTGCTAGCAAATGAATTATTTAAAGTGAGAAATAAATAAAATGAAATGATCATTTTTCAACGGGCGTCTTAGTCGCCCTACAACTAACTAGTAAAAGATACTCAACAAATAAATAAATAAAACATTTATACAGAAGTAAGTATTTAATTAAAATCTTCAAACGTTACAACAAAATTGATTTCTAAAAGAGCTAAATGCTAAGACTCACAATTTACAAAAATATTATAACTTAACATTGAATTGCCTGTAGGGAATAAAATATTTATAATCTTGGAATCTTTTAAAAAGATTAAGTCATTTTGTAAATTTCTTATCTTTGATCTAAAAGTTTGTCTTTCCAATGTTCAGTACATAATTAGTATTGAAAGAACTACAAAACTTATTTCAGAAGCAAGTTTCAAATATAGTAATAATTTTAAAAATTGTACTGTTAAATTTTCTTTGCCATTGAATATTTAATTCATTAAAATATTTAATCGTAAATAAAAAGAAAAAAAAATGTATCGTTTGTTTTGACTACACTTAAGAAGAAATGTCGTAATCAGGTTGTTTTACCCATCAGTATATATGATAACAATTATAACAAGCACTTGAAGCTCTTCTAATGTTATGCAATGTTCGCTGCAAAAGTAATCTCAGCATTGAAGTGAAAGTGCTAATTTTCTTGCGAATATAAAATACTAAGGAAATATGTCTAGTCGATGCATGCGCTGATTCCCTGAATAATCTTGAAACAGTCTAATAAAACTTTCACTCGTACGATAAAAGGCAAGTAAACAATATTTAATACGCAACAGAGCAGGAATATCACTTTGTATATCACTATACGAGGTGAATTGATGAAATTAAGAGTTAGTTTTGCTCCAGAAACCAATAGACGAATCCGGAAAGTTCCAGAAGTATGCATGCTATTTAAATTAGAATTTTCAGATTTTGGCAACCCTAAACTGCGATTATTTGGCCTATTTTATTGCCTAAGCGGCCTCTCAAAAATTTAATAGATTGTCCTTGTTTCCGTTGGAACTGTATTTTTTTTTTTTTTTTTTTCCTGCAACCATACTTCTGATGCAAGAAAAAATTGAATCCTTTCAGGATTTTTTCATGGACGTCTTTTTTCAAATAATTTCTCGTGACATTGTTCTACACATTGCAAATTATTAAAGATGGCGAAAATTGGTTTGTGATACGAAAAATATGTTTCATATACACCTGTAATGATATCCATATTTGAGAAGATAACATCTAATTGCGTGTTATTGTCAGTAGTAGGGATTGCACTATTGAGTTTACTTGTCAAATTATAATTATTTAACAAATGTTTAAAATTATAATTGTCTTCATTTCGCAGATCAAAGTTGAAATCGCCCATAAGTATTATATTGTGAGGCAGTTTTATTTCATCCAAAATAATTTTTAGAGAAGTTTGAATAGTAATCATCTTTGTACCGGGAGACTTATAGCCGCATACAACATGAGAGTTTTTTATTTTAAATAATACCAAATCTAAATGCCCTGTACTGTCACAATCATTTATATATTTCAAAACTGTAAATTCTGTATTGTCTTTTACATATATCACAAGTCCTCTTGTTTTATCTTTTGTGTAATTAATTCTAAAAGCTTCGATAAATCCATCGATAATCACTGAATCATTTTCATAGGTTAAAGTCTCACTAAATATTAAAACATCCCCACGATTGTACCACATATAATTTCGTATGCATTTTATTTTTTTGGGCAGTGAGCAAACATTTTGATAAATGATTTTAGTACCTACTACATTTTTTAAATTGTTGTATGATAATTGCAATTTTTTTACTGTTCTTAAGCGCTCCATTTCTAGAGAGATTGGATCCTCTTTTTTTGGTTTTTGTGTCTTTTTTACTTCTTCAATTATATACAAACCTCGCAAGGATGTCACACGACTCAATGTTACATATAACATCGAATTAGTAATTCTTTTGCTTTTATTAAAATCTATACATATCTCTTTATAGGTTTGTCCTTGACTCTTGTGAATTGTGAGTGCTTCAGCACATGTTAGAGGGAACTGCTCTCTCACAACTTGTTTCTCTAACTTATGTGATATATTTAATATCTGCTTGCTTTTGTCTATAGGTGTTAAATGTTTATCAATATTTTCACTTTGCATATATAATTGCTGTGCGGTTCTAGCTCGACATCCCACATTTTCAACTCCAAAATCTATAAATAATTTATGAGGTTCATTAGATTTCGGTTTAAATATTATTTTTTTTAGTACACCGCAGGCTCCCTTTACAAGTCCGTCTGCAACGTTTATATTAGTTGTTACCATATATTTAATACCTAATTTTAATTTTAATTCATATGGCATTCCATTTACTTCGGTGATCTTTTTTAGTTTTAATGAATTTAGAATTCTGAATTTTACATTTTCAGTTAGTTTTCCTACAATATTGTCTTTTGCTGTTGATGTATATTCTTCTCCACAATAGTTATGGATTTTTTTAATATTATATTCTTCAACATCTATATTCTTTGTATAGAGACGGATAGCACTCTCTGGAACTTGACTACTTTTAACAATTCTACTTCTTAATAACTCTATATCATTATTGTTCATTGTTCCTTGAGCTACATTATGTAAAACTTTAATAAAATCTATTTCATCTTTTTTCTGTCGCATTTGTCTTGTTAATTCATAAAATTCAAATTCATCCCACAACGGATTTCTATCTATTATTGAAGTAAATTCATTGGAACAAAATTTGTAGATTGGGGAATCCATAACAGGAGGTAATTGATTTAGGTCTCCTACTGGGATTACAGAAATTCCTCCAAATGGTTTATTTATGCCCATAATCTGTCTTAATCTTGAATCAACACGGCAAAGTAGGTTGCTACCAACCATAGAAATTTCATCAATTATTAAGAGTTTTAAATTAAAAAGTTTTTCCCGTATACTGTTTGCTACATCACTGGATAGAGGAGGCATGTTTCCAGAAAATTGAGTTACTGGCAATGCAAAAGCAGTATGAAGTGTAACTCCATTAATTAAAAAAGCAGCCTTTCCCGATGGAGCACATAGTAGCACAACAATTTTATCCTTATCAGGGCCGGGGATGTTGTCAAAATAGTTTGTAATTAGTTGATAAAGAGCATTAATCACAGTACTTTTGCCAACTCCAGCAGATCCACTTAGAAAAATTAAAAAAGGTGTATTTTTCATTTTAAAACAATGTAAAACATGCATTACGAATTCCTTTTGTTCTACGTTCAGGTCACTCATTAATTGCATCAGATTTTCTGAACTTATTCTTTTGGGAACACTATATCTGCACACATCTTGTTTACTATCACCTTTTATTCCCCCTTGTGCCAAAATATCTACATTTTCTATTTCGTTTATTTCGTGTAATTCAGATTCTTCTTCACCAACATCCTGTGATTCATTAATTACCTGTTCTAATGCTTCATCTAAAATATCATCACTTCGAATGGAAAATTTATTCCTGTTTGTTTCTATTATGTCAGTATTTTCAGAAAATAGTTTATAGCAGTCCTTGCTTTCTATATCACGAAATTCATTTCTAAATGATAATAGCAGTAAAACTTGTTCTCTGTAATAATTATCTGGATCTTGTGACAATTTATACCGTCTATATCTTATGATTGCTGCTTTCGTTCTGCACGTCATTACTTTTTCTTCCTCATCATCATTTAAATCGGTCTTCTTTTGTGGAAGCCTATCAGAATAATTGACTACAAACTCAGCTAAACATACGTTTTCCAAAATATTTGGACGTTTACAATATTTTTTTTATTACATCTTCCATGTAAACATCATTTGAATCCTTTGGAAGTTCTTGCAAACTTTTACTGCTTTTTAACATGACTACTCTTTCACTTATCGGACTCGTATTAACAAAAATTACTTTTCTACTGCTTTTTGACACAGGTAAAGACAAAACACAATAAGCTGCTTCTTGAGAAGACATTACGTTACTATTTAGAAAAACATTTGAAATTCTTCTAAACTTCTCTTTCAGACTACAATTACCTGTACTTATTTCAGTTGCAGCATTTCTTAGTAATTTAGATAAACCTGAATCTACTTTACTAATGTAATTTATAATATACGATGCCAATCCATATTCCTCTAAAACAAATTGGATATCCATGTTGGATTCAAACAAATGTAAAATTTCTTTATTGTAGCAATTTATTCCTACTTCTGTGCTGCTCCTTTTAAGAAAAACCCTTGTCTGTTTTAGCGATGATCTTATTGCCATTATATATTCATTCTCTGTCATATTCAGTTTTTCCAGAATTTGACTAAAAGAGATGTCTTCATGTTTATTATAGAAATATTTAGTTAGGTTATTAATCTTTTGTAGATTTTCTTTTATGTCCTCTGTTTTTTCTTCTTGAGCTAAAGGAGTTAAAATGCAAGTTCGAGGCATTACTGGTAAGGGAAAATGAAAACGGCAATTACTTTTATTCTTTTTTCCTTTGTAACAAGTGTGTGTGTGTTTATGTTTTTGGAATGCTACATAAGGGTCATTTTCACTGTATTCACATGTTATATGTTTGTCAATAAAATCAATCACACTGTCAATAGAATTGGGGTTTTCTGTTTCATACGTAGGGACACTTTTTAACCACAGAAACATGTGTTCATGTGGAGAGCCTCGCATTTGAAATTCGACGCGTTCATATGAATCTTCTACTGTATTGTTGCCAAAGATACTATTTTCTGTTTTTATTAGTTTCATAAATTTTGAAATTTTGTAGTCAAAATATCTGGCACATGTGACTGGATCCATTCTAATCAAATTAGTCTTTTCATTTGTGCTGAGCTCTAGTGCTTGCTGAATAGTTAAATTTTGCTTTAAATTTAGTTTAGCTAAGAGTGCTATAAGTTCAGGCCAATTACTTTCTGCTGAAGAAAGAGTTAAAAAAATAGTTGGCTTCCCTAGTTGCCTAATCATTGCTAATAGGTTTTTTTTATTTTTTTCCCAATATGCTGGGCTAGACCGTATTTCTCTTATGAAATTATATCCACTGTCAACTTTTATTAAATTGTTGATAAAATCTGGATTTAAAAGGTTACCCGCATTAATGCTTTTGTTATCTTTTATTTTTGTTTGTCTTAAGCAGACATTAATGTTTGCTACGCACTGCCTTTCTATCTTCTGTTTTGCCATAAATAATAATCTGCTAGGAATACATGATCTTCTATCAACGCGTCTGCATTCCGATTTGGCTCTATCACTGTACGATAGAAAATCTGGTACTTCAAAGCCGTGTCCTCCAAATAGACGAGGAAAACATAGTTCGTCAAAATTTTTTATGTGATGCCAGGCAATTGGTTTTTCATTTTGACCTGGAGCAATTATGTGGATTTTATCTAATAAATCATTTCTATTAAAAATGAGAACTTCTTCACCGTCATCATCGTCACTATGGTTTTCGTTATGTGATTCAATGTCCTCATTACTTGTACTATTATTCTCATTACATAGAACTTTCGAAATGTCATTGTCGTTTTCATCTACTACAAAGTCAATTTTTTTATTGTACTGATTTTCAAATCTTTCAAAATATTTTTCATCAATATTAATATTATTGCTTTTGTAAAGTGGCGTATTTACTAAATATCTTAATGCATCACATACATAAGCAGGTCTTATAGTTTCAAACATATAATATGACTTGTGCAATAAATTTCTTTTTAATTGCAGTTGTATGGTTGCCATTTCATTGAATATTCTCGGAAGAACAGGTAAACAATCGTTAATTTCTATTGGAATATTTATAACTGAGCCTTTTACACCCAACTGAGGATTAATAGCGTATGATTTCATGGGACGAATTTGCATAAATGGGATATATGGAGTACATAGCCTTTCTTCTAAAGGCGACAACCTTTGCAAACATTCTGGGATATTAACGAACTTAATTCCATTGCTTGTAGCCATTTTAGGAATTTTCAGTTTTTTTTATAGTTCTCTTACACGTTAAACAAACATAGCATGAAGGATAATTATAAATTTTATTATAGAACATCTCAAATTCTTTGTCACCTATTTTTTCTTTAACATCAATTATATTGAGTTTCGACACAGAATGCTCAAAAAATAATCCTTCACAACAACAGCATACAAATTCTGGTACATTTTTTCTTGAACGAATAAACTTAACCTTTAATGCTGAGCAGTAAGTAATTTCTTGTTGGAGTCGGTTATAAAAATTATGTCTATAGTGAATTATTTCATTTTTTCTTTGAATTTCCTTAAGTACTTTGTTTGTTTGCACTTCTTCATGCTTATAATCTTCATCTTTTCTAATTTCTCTCATTCTTTTTCTATTTTTAACCCTTTCATTCTGTGAATATGAATCATATTTTCTAATTTTTTCTATTCTTTCCTTATTTCTTTCACATTCATTTTGTCTATATATATCATCTTTCCTAACCTCCTTAATTCTTCCTTTGTTTTTTTCGTACTCTTCCTTTGAATATACATCATCTTTTCTAATCACTTCCATCCTCTTCTTGTTTTTTTTGCATTCTTTCATTGAATATACATCATCTTTTCTAATCACTTCCATCCTCTTCTTGTTTTTTTCACATTCTTTCTTTGAATATACATCATCTTTTCTAATCACTTCCATCCTCTTCTTATTTTTTTCACATTCATTCTTCGAATATGGACCATCGTTTCTAATCACTTCCATCCTCTCCTTGTTTTTTTGGCATTCATTTTTTCTATATGTATCATCTTTTCTAAATTCCTTAATTCTTTCCCTGTTTTTTTCATATTCTTTTTCGGTATATACATCTTTTTCTCTGATATTTTTTATTCTTTCTCTGTTTTTATCAGTCTCAACATTTCTATATACATTATTTTTTCTGAATTTTTTCATCCATTCTCGGTTTCTTTCTTTTTGTTTTGCTGCATATTTCTTTTTCTTTCGAATATCTCGTAATTTCATTTTGTCACTTTTTGTTTTTATCCCTGTAGTTACCGTATTTTTTCTGTAATTTTGCATTACAACTTTTCTAAGTTTTACATTTCTTTGATCTTCAAAATCGCTTGTTTTATTCACGTTGACTTTTCTTATATTTTTTCTAATGACCATGTTACTTTTTATCACGGTATTTTTTCTTTTTATCTCTTTACACACTTTGATATTTTGTGAAATCACTTTATTCCTTTCCTTTTCTTCGTGTTTTTCAAAGCCTTTTTTATCGTTCATTGTGCCTTCATTTTTCATTAAAATTTGAGTTTTGCAAAATTCCGCATTATTTGTCTCGAAATCACTTTTACTCATTGAAGTTAAATTTATTTTATTCAGAATTTGTTTATTGTCATAATTTGAGATCTCAACATTTATGTTTTTATCACTAAACACAAAGGGGGTGATTATAAAAGGTTCATTAGTATTACATTTTGTTAAGTTTTGCATAACTTTATCTTTAAACTTTAACATATTATTGTAGGCATATGCAACAGCTACTCCATGTTCACTCTGTACACCTTCAGTATTGCAACTATGCGGATCAAATACCCAGAATTCTTCATTTCCTTTAATCAGAGCTAAGGATTTCATTTGACATGTAAATACACCATAAGAATAATTTTCAAAAAATAATCTTAATACGTTATCTAAATGATTGTTTATATACCCCTGCAGTTCAAAATTATTCGTGATTGCGTTACAGCGTAATATCGCATCATTTTCTTTTATTATAAAATCATTCAAATAAACTTCATCTGCACAAAGATAGGGTGGGTCAGGTACTTTTCTCTTGAAATTTTTAATTGATTTTCTATGTACATCATTTCCTAGGTTTAAAATTTCATCGATAGTAGATGCATTCCAAGAATTAATATTTTTAATTTTCGACACGTAAATAGCCGCTACTGCATTGCTTGTACACTGGGTATTTTTAAGATGACCAAATTTAGCACCATTTTGATTAGTTGAACCTAGAATTATTTTATTTGGTAAATTTTTATCTTTGTTTATAAAATTATAAGTACTGGATTTTCTTTTTCTACCTGCCATTGTTAAATATAAAATAAGGCTATTACAAAGAGAAGATTGAACAAAATATGAATCCTAACAAATTTCTCTAAATGCAAAATAAAAACATCTAAAACTCACGTGTAAAAATCTTTTTTCTTTTCATCTAAATAAAAGCGTAGATTGTCTTCGTATATTTTCAAAAAATGTATTGGAACGAATGCAATATTCACAGTTAATTCAATAATAGCGAAAAAGAATACATCAAAATGTCAACAAATAGCATCAAAATTGCTAATGAGAAATTAAAGTAGAATTACTATTAAAATCGCAGACGATAAAATCAGCAGACTTTTGTTTTAATGTCTCTGATTCTTTTATCGTTTGTTAGCAGACGATAAATAATTTGATTACCATTAGCAACGCTAAAAATAAAATTTTATTTATTTTTAGATGTTGCACATTTAATTAGACATATTATATTACAATATTCTCCCCTAACATAATAAATAAAATAGATTTACGTATACTTACTGACTAAAAATCACAGTCATTATTAAATAGTATTATAAGCCTTTAGAAGCAAAATTTTCTAAATTCGTTTGTGATGTTCCGTAATACATTCATCAAATTATAATTTATGGTCAATCTTTAATTAATTACTTAGACGGAATTAATTAAAGAAGTAATTGATAAATTTAATTAGTAAATTCCTTCGCTTGACTGATTTGTAAAATATTTGAAATTCTTTGTTAGAGAATACGAAATATGTTATCAGATGTGGTGAACGATATTTTAGATTATATAATTTATTTTGCAATTTCTGTACAGTTCTCTTTGAATAATATCGTTTTCTTAAGATGCATTCACACTGAATTAAACTTTTCCAAGTAATCGATTGCCTGAAATTGAGCTATTTATATAGGACGCCTATCAATTTTCCTGATCTAACCAACTATATCATTCGAAAGGACATCTAATAGAGTGTTTATATATCAAGTTTGAAGAAAATCGTTAGAGCCGTTTTTGAGATACGGACTTATGGTCCCACTTCCGGTTAAACTCAGTTATTGACAGGAAAACAATAATTACACACAAAAGCATATTTAAACGTGAGTTAAAATGGCGAGTTTGAAAAAAATCCGTACAGCTGTTTTTAAAGGAACGCCCTTGGGAGACCTGAAATTGAGCTATTTATACAGGACGCCTATCAATTTTCCTGAACTAACCAACTATATCATTCGAAAGGACATCTAATAGAGTGTTTATACAGCAAATTTGAAGAAAATCGTTAGAGCCGTTTTTGAGATACGGACTTACGGTCCCACTTCCGGTTTCCGATGTCCTACTTCCGGTTAAACTCAATTATTGACAGGAAAACAATAATTACATACAAATGCATATTTAAAAGTAAATTTAATATGGCGAGTTTGAAAAAAATCCGTACAACCGTTTTTAAAGGAACGCATTTGCTAGGCCTGAAATTGAGCTATTTATACAGGACGCCTATCAATTTTCCTGAACTAACCAACTATATCATTCGAAAGGACATCTATAAGAGTGTTTATATAGTAAATTTGAAGAAAATTGTTAGAGCCGTTTTTGAGATACGCACTTACGGTCCCACTTCCGGTTTCCGATGTCCTACTTCCGGTTAAACTCAATTATTGACAGGAAAACAATAATTACATACAAAAGCATATTTAAGAGTGAGTTAAAATGGCGAGTTTCAAAAAAATCCGTACAACCGTTTTTAAAGGAACGCCTTTGCGAGGCCTAAAATTTAGCTATTTATACAGGACGCCTATCAATTTTCCTGTACTAACCAACTATATCATTCAAAAGGACATCTAATAGAGTGTTTATATAGCAAGTTTGAAGAAAATCGTTAGAGCCGTTTTTGAGATACGGACTTACGGTCCCACTTCCGGTTTCCGATGTCCCACTTCCGGTTTTTCAATTTTCACCAAAATTTGGAAATTTCATCTGTAGACCAGACGTATTTCAATTCTAAAGTTTCGTAGCTCTATCTTTATTAGTTTATGAGCTATAATAGCCAGAAGATTCTCCACATACATACACACACACACACACACACACACATACATACACACTGACCAATTGCCAAAAACCACTTTTTTGGACTCAGGGGACCTTAAAACGTGTAAATCAGGTGAAATCTCGATATCGAATTTTTGGACCGAATACAATACTTCCATTACCTACGGTAGTAGGGTAATGGAAGTAAAAATTACCTACATTGAAATCGACCTAAACATTGCTTTTTCTGACCCGCACTGCATCGGGTCCAGGTTACCACTGTCTGTAGAAAGATCTATTCCGGGTACTTCAAATTGGGTATTTATCGGTGAAATGTAGATTTGTTATTATTTAGGAACTACGATTTCAATGATGACTGTATCTCAACATGTATTAATTATTTTAATTGCATTATTCAGTAGAAAAATCTCATTATTTCTTTTTTTGTCGAAATCAATGAACTGGAAAACATTTTTACCAACAATTAAATTTAAAACTAATATTTAAATGGCTAATTTTAAAGCTATTATAAGGAAATTATTTTCATATTTTAATTAATTTTAAAACAAAAATCAAAAATCTAACAAATATAAAAATAATATCGAATGTTGTTCCCGAATGCTTTTTTAAATAATTTGATTAGTTAAAATATTTCATCTCTTGCAAAAGTGAAGCATCTATATTTTTCTTTAAAATTTACTTATTGATGAAACATTGATTTTTTTTTTTTTATAGCCATATCTCATCAAAAATAAATATTTATTTTACGATTTTTAATGCTCCAGTGTTTTTTTTTTTTCTTTTTTCTTTTTTTTTTTCTTTTTGTCTTTTTTTTTCACTTAAATTTTTATTTTGTGCGTTTTAGTAACTCAAAGAAAGCTTTTAAAAAATCTAAAATCAGAATTTCTTAGGATACTGTGTAGACAATGGACTGTTTTCTTTTACAATTGACATCTTATCTATTTATTATCTGCAAAAAAAGTAACACATCTGTCACCGAGTATGGAACCCACGACCATCGCATTAACAACTTGACACTTTAACAGAGTGAGCCATTGACCAACAGAAGGTATGCTTCATATTTAATTTCAAATGGCCTTTTACAATTTCCTTTTTTTTTTTTTTTTTTTTAGCGTGACACGGAAACACTCTTTAAAAATCCAATTTCAGTGGAACAGAAACTTCTAATTACAGTTATTTAGTAATTAAGGAAATATAGAAAAAATTCTAAATTTATTTTCATTTGTTTCATGAGAAATTTGAAAAAGGCCTGCAGGGGTACACTTGCATAAGAAAAAGCTGCAGATAAAAGAACAGTATAAATTACCTTTACATCATTTTAAACGGTATAACATCTAGACAAAAATTATAAGTAATCTTCTGCGTCAGAACACTTGTACAAACAAACAAACAATAAAAAAGAAAGAAAGAATCGTGATATCTTCTT
The DNA here is from genome assembly GCA_963930645.1 of Salticus scenicus. NCBI lineage: Eukaryota > Metazoa > Arthropoda > Arachnida > Araneae > Salticidae > Salticus > Salticus scenicus. The sequence continues at coordinate 378,694,263 of OZ005648.1, forward strand.
GTTCAGTACTGTTTTTACAATTTGGCAGTCTGCTCGTGCTTGTTTACTTTAACTTGTTAGCCATACAAGTAAATGGTGGAATTTGATACGATTTTGAACAGGAACAAAAGAGTTCTAATTCTCTAACACTATTTCAGGTCCAGGTGCTCCAAACATCCGCTTGATGTTCAGCTTATCGTCTACATCTACCATTTATCCATGATTCTCTGGATCTGGTATTTCAAAAAAGTTTGATCGTTAATTTTTATCATCAACTTACAAAAAAAAAAAAAAAAAAAAAAAAAAAAAAACATGAGACTAAGAATATGACTCGACAAATATTTACTTAAATAAACAGTATTAGGTGCACACATCTTCAATGTACGAATTGCTGCAGTAATATTGCTGCTGAGTGTGGCTCGTTTAGAATGCTGACTAAAACAATCTTCGCATTTAGGAAAATGAGCTGCGTCTGCTTGGCTTTGTCGACTTTCGTATATGTGGTACCTTAGTCCATTTATGTTTTCTTTTTTTGTGTTCCTTGAAAATACTGACTAGAGAACTTTTGGATTAAATTGTGGGAAGGATTCGAAAGTTAAATGCACTCCCAAGCTTTTAAATGAGCAAGCTAAATTCTATATTTTCTTGTAACAGTTTCAACGCCTTTATCTTTCTTTGCCCAGAAAACGTATTAATTTTTTCACAACCTGTCCACGCATGTAATCCTGGCACTGCTCATTTCATACTAAAATCAACAACATATGCTAGTTTTTCTTTTATATCTATCAATCTGATTCGCCCACTAGATCCTCGTTTTATATACAGGTTGCTCTCTATGTTGATGCTGGATGATATATAAAGAGACTAAATCAACACGCCTGTGTCCTCAGATAAACATATTAAAATCAGAATTTCTATAGTATTCTTTATATCAATCATGTATATGCTTCTTCTTGAGAAGAGGCAATTATTTCCATTTCATGAAGCCAACTGCTAGTTATTTTAATATACTTGTTAAAGTGAGTAACATGTAAAATTCCCTTTTGTGATACTATGACCGCTTTTAATATTCTTCAAATGTATTCCTGCATGTGAACCTTTACTGTAACATTCAGCCGATTTTATTGGTTTGTCTTTATAGGTCTCAAACATAACATCAATTCGAGTTCTATAGTATCCTGTGTTTAAGACTGGATTGAGGGTTGCATCAGATAACTGGCCAAATGTTTTGTTCTCTCCACGTAATTTTGTAATTAATGCTATCCCATCAGTTATCGTAGATGGTGAAGATATACTTTCATCTGTAGGTGCGAGTAACTTTCAAGGTGTTTTTCCACTACGGCTTTCAAAGTTTCTTTCATAGATTCATCAGGGTTATAAATACACCAAGGTCAAAGTTCCGAAGGATAACTAAGTACTTTAAGTATTTAGTTATCCTTCGGAACTTTAAAAATATACTTTGGAAAAATAAAAATAGTTTAAATAAATAAGGTTGCATAAGGGTATAAAGTGTAAAATAAGGTTATATATTTTCCAATGTTTAAAAATAAACTTTGGAAAATATACCACCGCACTAGCCCAAACCAATTAAAACGAAAACATAGAAATCGATTTTAGTAGCGTTAAGAAAATTGCAAATTACAGTAACAACCAATATACCTTACTCAGGGAAAAATCGAAATATTGAATCAGCCGTGTGCATACAACCATGAACAATCAAAAACAGGGATTTATGCCAACTGGCGCCACCTACTCAACGAAAGGAAAAAGCACAACACATTTGAAGAAATTTCACGGAAGTACACCACTACCTAGGTGACTGGTGTCGAGGATGAGGGGGATCCCCTACTGAAATTACTTTCACCACTATAAAAGTCACCAAGTGAAGCTGAATTAGATTTTTAATTATTATATAATACTTCAAGTACATTCAAACATGGGTTTTCTGTTATGAGTATCATACTGGCAAACGACGTTCTGTCTGGCTTATCGATTACGTCTTTATTTTTGCAAGATTTTTTCGAAGTTGTTGTAGAGATACATAGTTTATATATTTTTATTCGAGGTGCATGCAAGTATGAGTGGAAGAAGCAGGTATGCATATGATGGTATACATAAAGGATGCTACTTAGAAATTTCCTAATGCAATATGTGTATCTGATGATACAGACGTGTTGGTTGTGGCTCTTTATAATATCATCCAGCATAAAAGTAGAGAGTAACCTGCATACAAATTACGGATCTAGAGTTGGAATCAAATTGATAGGCATAAAAAAACTTCATTCGTTGTTGGCTGTATAAAAAAGCCACAATCAATGTATATATATATATATATATATATATATATATTCATTTATTTATATATATATATATATATATTATGATATATAAAACATTGGATAGTAAACATTTTTTATCTCATGTTTCGATGAATTTCCTCGTTTTGAGATGTACTGAACACACTTACCATTTTTTGAAATTGTTTGTGTGCATATAAAAATTTTTAGAAATGTTATATTTGACGAATCAATGCACGGAATATAAACAAAATTTTTGGTTGGATTTTGACTTAAGTTGCTGCTTAAAACATTTGGAAATAGATCGTTCAACAGGAGGCGCTGTCATCAATTTTTAAATAATTTTTAATACGGCAGTATAGAAAAAAATATATAGAGATGGACATAGTAAGTTTAGTTTAAAAATTTTAATATGAAATTAAAAATATATATATTTATTATAGTAATAGTCAACCGGAAATTAAATTTTATATTATTGTGTATTACTTCCCTTCGCCAAGTCGTGTGAATTTTCAACATGGGAATCTTTAAAAAGAACTCTTTATTTCCATTAAAACAAATGGTTAATACTTATATACATAAGGTATGTTAAAACAAATTTATCGATCTCAGTAGAGCAAAGAAAGAGAGAGAGAGAGAGAGAGAGAGAGAGAGAAACATTTTTCAGATGTCGTCAGAGCACAAAATTGGCTTTCTTTCGACGTTTAATTTATTCTTATTTGAAATGAAAATCGTCTAAAATTATCATGGAAAAAATGTTATAAACAATTACTATAAGGAATAATTTGTATTTTTTGAATAAGTATAGAAAATTGTAGGAGAAAGTTTTGTTATTCCAACAGCATACTAGTTTATACAAGTAATGGTTTAATTCTTTGTAGTTCAATAAGATAAGTCTTTTATCTGTATGTAGGTTTTATATTACGTTGTCAATCCTATATTTATTTATTTATTTTTTGATAAAGAAGATAAAGTGTTGAAGGTGTAAAATATAGCAGATAAAATTCCTAAACGTATAAAGTAAATAACATTAAATATAGCAAGAAACAATCCACATTAAGCCAGCATTCAATCTAAATAAATCGAGTCAAAATCATCTGATTCATTTAAGAATTACGATGTTTGAAAAATAGTTAGATTTTTTAAAATTATACCTGATGTCCTAATTAAATCACCGTTGTAATGAAAAAATAATACTGAAATTTTTTATACTTGGTGGAAATACAATTCCACATACACACGGGCATAGAGAGAGAGAATAGCTTCAAATTTATAGCAGATTATTTTTGTATGAGGCGATATTAAGAAAGGAATGAAAATCGAAATCCCCACCTCTAAATTTAACCTTTTTTTCGTTAGTGCATCTTTCGCCGATTTGATTTTTAAATGCTGTCAGGAAAAAGCCTAGTTTTTTGTTCTAGTTTTGGAAGATCGGTATTTTTTATTATTTAAAATGATAAATAATGAAATAAAAAATACACAGAATAAAAGAGTTTTTTTTCATGTCATATTTCATGTGCATGTTTTATCTCGAGTATTTGTAAAGTTTCAAGAGTATTGATTCTCAAAATTCTTTTTCGTTGTAATTGATGGAGTTTGCGGTAATTCAACATATTTACTTTTATTTAAACTATTGTCAGTGCGTAATTGGCGTTCATTATTTTAGCATAATTACTTCAATAATTCAATACTCTGTTAACGATTTCCGCTAGTTACGATGTTCAAAGTTCGCTACGATAATGCATCTACTTTTCCGATAATAAGAATAAAAATTGGCTTATAAATAAATACTGATTCATATATATGAGAAGACTACATGCAAGTTACATTTGTTCCACAACTATTTATTAAATATTTAGAGAAAATGCAAATAACAAGTGACATTTTTCGCATTAGCTTCAGTTAAAACCAATTATAAATACTATAATGATATAAAACAAACGTTTTTAAATGTGACTCTTAAACTTATGTATAAATTAATTTGCTAATTGAAGGAAATTTATTCATAGATTTTCCTGCAACACAGAGCTTTAAAAGAGCGAATCTTAATTTAAACCATAAAAATATTAAGAACTTTGAATAGGGAATATATCCCGTATAAATTTTAAGGGAATATTAAAGTAAAAATTGGTATGAATTCCATTCATTCATTAATTTTGTTTCTATCCATTTTAGAAATAATTTACGAATTTAACACTCTAAATCAATAAAATTATGCAAGTGATTTTTTTAAAGCTTGCGCATATATAGTTAAAAATTATTTAGTAAGAATGCTCATATTTTGTAAGATACTTGATATTTTTGTATTCTGATTACAGTATGCTGCGTCTAATTCAATATGCCAGGTTTACTAAAAACGACTTTGCATTGGGTCTAATACCCTCCGAGTTATAATTAAAATTCTGATTTTGTTTTGACAATTTTTTAATATAACCGTTATATCTCCATGAACATATATGCTACTCTCATAATAATTTATACAGATAATTAGAAAAGTTCTCATGATCACATGCTACAGCCAAAACGCATTTAAAGACTAACTTTTTACAGGGTGATCCAAATCATTTTTATTTTTATTTAATTTTTTAATAGTCCCCTTCTCCTCTTCAGGACATAACTTTTCGCTGAAATATATGAGGTGTAACATGTTCTTTACACTACTAAAGTTTCAAGAACCTGTCTAGCTAGTTCATGGAACGTCTAAATTTGAAAGTGCCTAAATACGTATTGGTATACATTGCATATAATTGTTTATGAGGGTATGATTTATAGTTATTTTATAGGGTCACAATGTGTAATTCACCCATGATTACATAAGTATAAAAGTATTTATAATATTATATAATATGGAGGATAACAATTTGAAGTTTATTAAATCTTTGTATATAGAAAAAAAAAATTTTTGATATATGTTTTAGAAGTTTGATACATATTGTCATTACGGAAAATTACGTAAGAAACATTTCTAGATGTTTTGTATGGACGCACAAAGTAATAAAAAACAGTAGGGTGAGTGGGGTTGAATGGGGCGCAGGATGAATCGGACAATGGCAATATTTTTATGTTTTGCAAGCACCTTAAACTTGACACTTTTTCTGATATATGGCAGTACTAAGGTCATTCATCGTGTAGTTTCAGAATTATGCTGTCTATTGAAGGGCAGAAAAAAAATTAAAATGTCTTTTTCTGCTGCCAAAGTAAGTTTTTACTGATTCAGTTAGGTAGTAGTTAAAAAAATAAACTGTTTGCTTAAAGTTAATATAACTCATATATGGTGAAAAGGCATAATCTTTTATTGTGTTTATGATATTCAATAAGAATTTTGACAATTGTTCCTTAAGCCTATTTCCTGTTTTATATGATCACGTGGTGGTGGCGATGAATGGGGCAGTTTGAATTTTGATGAATGGCACATTCCCCACTATGTGCTAATTTAAAATTTTACACAAGAATTATATCAAAACAAATCGTAAATAGATTTTAAATATTTTTATAAACTGTAGTTCAGCAGTTCAAACACGGAATTATAAAAGTCGCATAGATTTGGAGAAAAACAGATTGAAATTAATTGTTCTGATTCTTGTTTATAATAATTATGAATAAAAATATTATAAGTTTGAATATTCAATGCAACTTAAATCAATAATATCCATAGTTAAAAATAATAAAATAAACTAGTAATAATTTGATTAAAATCCCAATTTCAATCAAGCTATTTAAAAAACTTCCTGGTGATTATTAATGTAATATAGAATAGAGAATAGAATGCTTATTGTTCCTGATCCGTCAGAAACAAAAATGTGTCTGGATAATTTGTACTCTATTATAATGATTTATATCTTCCCAGTGTCTTATTTATTTAATTATTTATTTTTAGATTAGATTTTATTAGATTAAATTACCAAAGCCTAGAGCACTAAGAACTATGCGAACTAAAGGACTTTTGTCTTTTGATGTTAATTTGAGTCAATACATCAGTTTATGTTAATTTCTGTAAATTCATACTGTGTAATAAAATCACATAAAACAATTTAACTTTAAAAATTTATTTTCTTTCCATTTTGTTTTCTTTTCTTTGTTAACTCCAGTCCTGTCCCATTCATCCCCATAGGTGGAGACGAATGGTTCAATGCCCATGCATGTACAAAAAAATATATTATTAATTATAAAGGATAACTTTTTATTAAATCTGGTATGTTTATATGTAACTGATTACTGAAGTATACTTATGAGCAGTGTTACAAAATTCTGAATTACATATGGTGAACGTTAACAATAAAAACATGAAAAATGTCTCATTCATCCCCACTCTCCCCTACTATTATTTTATTTTTATTTATTGATTTATACATTTATTACTACTTTTTTTTTTTTTTTTTTTTTTTTACCAATTTATGAAATTTAGGAAGAATACTGAAACATATTTATCTAATTTTTACTCTTATATATTTTTTTCTGAAATAGTTATATATATATATATATATATATATTAAGTTCTTTGTAACATCTAAAAGACTGAGCAGTTGATTATAGTCACTGGAGAATATATATCATTTAATTCTATCGCTTCTTATGTTCCTTGTGAAAATGGCATTTATAAGTTTTAATTAACCATTAACTACAACATTGCTTTGAAAGATAACGCTGGGTTTTTATGCAAAGAGAATTAGAGATTTTGTATCACACTTTCTCGATTTTCTATTATTATTAATATTATTCTATCATCAATTTACAAGAAAAATCCAAAAAAAATTGTCACTTCAAATTTGATCAAAATTTCCGTGCGTGAACCAGTTGCTTTGTTTTAATATAACTTTTTTTTTATGTTTAAATATTTAAAAATAATATACAAGTATCAATAGCATCAACAGCGATCAACGGGTTGAAATAGTACCTTTTAAGAAAAAAGTACGATGGAAAACCGATCAGAGTTTATGTATACAAACTAATTTAATTGAAAAATAATTTTATCACTTATAACTCATTTATATACATTTCTTAAAAAATGATTAATTATAAAAAATTAAATATACTATGAGCTTATATAAAGTCATTGTGTTTTTTCCTCTATTTTTTTAACGTCACTTTTCTTTCATTACCATTTAGAATACTTCAAAATTTGAACTTTTCACACAATATATCTTTCAATTTTGTTTTCACTTTTATTCTCTTATGAATTTTCGTAACCGATTACTTTTTTGATGGAATATTTATGGCTTTGTCTGCGAATACTTTAAAATTAGTTTTCTAAGTTATCGAACCCTGTCTTATCACAAATAATAGATATAAATGACTTTTTCTTTTCAATAATAAAGTTCTCTGTTAGAGGGTTTTTTCAGGTTCTGTGTTTGAAAATAAATATTTTTATAAATGAGGAAAAGTAGAGTTAAAAATTATGTTTAGTGATATTAATCTATTTTTAAAGGAAATATTTACTTTTAACTTAGGATTATCATGTATAATATATATATATATATATATATATATATATATATATGCAAATGAAAACGGTTCAATATCTGCATAAAAGCTTATCTTAATATATAAAGAAAGAAAAGTTTTGCGTATCGTATTTATTATAAAACACATTTCAAATCTTTTTACTCTTTTTTATCGTTGTATGTTCCCTATATTTAAATGTTTGATTTCATACCAAAATATATTTTATTTTAAATTTTGGAAGAAAAATCGCACAAAAATATTGCTACAATTATTGCCTTAGATAGATTGCTTTTTTCTTTTTTCTATATAGAGTTAAACGTTTAACACAGCCCTTCAAACACACACACACACACACACACACACACACACACACACACACAAAAAAAAAAAAAAAAAAAGACTACTTATACTCCGAAATATATCTGAATATTTTTGTATAGCCGTTTAGACCAATCTCTCCATTAAGTAGGGAAGGTGTTAAAAATGTAGAGAAACAGAAAAACATTAACGAGTTTTTTTAATAATTGTTTTCTTTACTGCATTTATGCTTCAAGTTGGAAAAGTACATGGTATGATTTTTAAATTTAATTTTTGATATATTTACGAGCTTGGAAATTTTTAAGTAAATCCATTCATGTTAAATTCCTAAAAAATCGCTAAGTTAATTAATCATGCCGACTTGAAGGAAAATTGAAAACATATGAAAATGTTACGAAATAAACGAAAATGGGCAGCTAACTACATAAAAAATTATAATGTTGAATTATGCAAGATCAGTCTAAAAAAAGTGACTCAGCGCCAAAAACAAAAACAAGCTTTTTTGTGAACTTTCTTTATTAACCATAAATATGTATTTTTCCTTTAATTATATACTCTTGTTGTGATGTTTTTCCACTTTTACAAATATTACAACGGCCAAACTCACTATATAAAAAAAAAAAAAAAAAAAAAAAACATAATTTTTTTTTTTTTTTTTTTTTTTTTTTTTTTTAATTACGAAATATGTAAGAAACTATTCGATATTTGATCTTCAAATTATTATTATTATTATTATTATTATTGTTATTATTATTATTTAGCATGAGAAAAAGGAAATTAGGACGAAAAATATTTAAAATTTTGGAAGAAATTGAAGAAGCTATAAATGTCAAATTTCCTTTCGTGAAAAATGAGGAAACAACTTTTCCTTTTAACTAATTTAGGAAAATATAGGAAGATTGTGGAATACTTCACTGTAAAAAAAAAAAAAAAAAAAAAAAAAAAAAAAATGTTAAAAGTACAGGAAAAATCTGGCAATGGAATGCCCGTACCGTCAAATATACAGGACAAAACTGTGCTTTTAACAAAAAGCCTGTTTGATTTACAGGATTCCTGTGTGAAATATATTTCAGTTATACAATTTTGCGATTTTAAACTGTATATTTGACGGAGAAATACTGGCACCCCTGCTGACAGATTTTTCTTGTACTTTTAACTTTTTCTTTCTAGTATTTGACCACTTTTAGAAAGGACTAAATTTTAATGTCGTTTATTTAGCACAGAGTTTTTTAAAATTTACTAAAAAATTCTCAATTGAAATCGAGATTAAACATTTAACTACTTAATGAACATAAACATTATGACTGTTATTTATGACCTACGCATTTCAAAACAACATATTTAAAAATTCAACAATACAGTAAATAGTTAAATATGTCGGTGAAGATGAGTTAGATAAAACTGGAATGTTAAAGAATAAAGATAAATGTTACTTTATATTGTTTTCTTTATGATATATTGATATATTGCCACTAACGTTAACTTATAATAACATAACTTATATAGTTTTAGCTTTAATTTCAATCATATGTATTATACACAATTTTTAAGGAGAGGTGAGACTACTTTTAAAAGAGTGGAAAATGACACATTTAGAATTCGAACACGAAACCTATGATTTAATTTGTCCATCTATATCAATTCAACTATGTGGGCGATATCTGTCCTATATGCCGTTTATGGGAAAAATTTAAAGCAGAACACATGTTTTAACACTAGAAATAAAAATTTTATTTTTCTTATAAGCGATAAGTAAGTGTTAGTAATCGAATAGGTAGTTCACTTGGCAGAGCAAAGACACGATATGCAAAAGGACCCACGTTCGTTTCCTGGCCTGTTTTCCTTTCGTTCTTGCTCAAATTCATTTCATCTCTCATTGTAAAATATTGTATAATACAAATATTGCAATATAAAATATTTTATTTTCTTAAACCCCTTCACACAGAATTATTTGTAAATGACAATTGTTTTTTAATTTATTATGGACTGTTATTGATAAACTGTAATTTTGTTTTTATAATCTATAGTCTGTCTTTATAGTATTTGAATTCAGAGTTACGAGAAAGTTGTGTGAGCATCAGACCAGATTTATTTATTTTATTTTTATTTTTATTTTTAATTTTTTTGCGCATTAATAACGAATTAGTTTTGTTCCTTTTTGACCACTATATCAGAGCGATTTCAAGTGTTTGGAAGAATCAAAATCACAATCAACTTCTACTTTAACATGTTAAAATCGTCTGAATACTTCTTTATAAAAAAAAAAAAAAATGCTGTTTATAAAAATATTACATATATAATATAAAACAGTTCTTTTTCTTCTTTTTGAAATTAAAATATTTCAATTTCTCGGTAATATTTCTACTACTTCTCAGTTTTTTCTCTTCGGATTCTTTTCGTTTATTGTTTGCTTGTTTTCGGTGTCAATATCTGGTGACTTCCTTGAGAGGATTTATGATGGGATTTACGAAGTATGAGAAAATGTTTTTATCTGGTATGTAGGGTTTTAAAGGCTTAAAGGAGGATAAGGAAAAAAGTGCTGGATGTGTATTGAATACTGTTCATTTCCGAAAAATACCCGATTGATATATAAATTTATATTTGTGTGGACATTTAGACATTTCCTTTTGTTTAATATATATTAATACACTTTTTTGTGAGTCTTTTGTGAGTCTTCCAATACACTTTTGATCTTTGTTGGAAAGAGTTAAAAAAACAAATACGCTAAAAGTTTTTTAAATCCCATGTCAAATTAATATTAACCACATAAATGCCCAGGGCGTGTACATTCGTCTTTCCAAAGTACGTTCCTTTGTATTGTACTGCTACTAGGGAAGCAACTGACACGATTTGACAATGCAATAAAACAACCCTAGAAGTGAACTTTACAGTGTTTTCGGAAGATTTACTCATTTTAGAGTTTAGAGAGAACGGGGCCAATGGGGAACAAATATCTTAAATTTTAGTCGGCGTGTAAGGGTTAAAATGCATTTAAAACAAAACTTATAGTTTCTTTAATATTTAAATGTTGGGACACATTGTATGCAGTAAATTATTTACGCATTAAAACTGCGATGTTTTGTCTAAAAAAAAGGAAGTAGTACACAGATACTCTTAAAATTTTGGCGTGTGCAAAGCAGACAACACAAAGCATGCATATTTCATTGCAGGTTTCTTTCCAAAGGCAAAAAAAGAAAAAGGGGGGGGGGAGGCAAAAATAATTTAAAATTAACAGCATTTATTAACTCTATTCAACCTGCAAAATAAATATTGTTTAAACTCTATTGTACCTGTTGCAAGTGACTATGAGGCTTCTTTTAATTATCATTGTTCATTTGCATCTGAATAGTATATTCATGAGAATTTTAAGGTTTATTTAATATACTTAAAAAAAATGCTCCTTTATTATTATTGTTATATGCAGTATTGCAATGTCGCATTGCAATGTCGACGCAATGTCGCATTGCAATGTCGTTTTTCGATAATTTCATGTATTATTTTTGTCAGAACATACAGCAATCAGAATATAAAATATTCTGATTACAGACTAAATATTTCGAGAGATTTTACTAATTACTAGTTAAAAAATTCCGTGTTGTAATCATTTAACTAGTTAACTAGCTGATAGTTCAGCTAGGGCGACTTTTTTTGAAAGCTGGCCTATTTTTATGCTACCGATTACGTGTGGGCTAGTAAATTAATTATGTGCAATCATTGTTGCTAATAGAATCGCTGCCAGTATCCTGGTGGTTCCTGGTTTTAATATTAAAGTTATTTCAAATGACTTAAACAAAATTATATTAATAAGAAATATAACTTTTAATCATTAGGCTTTTGTTTTTAATTTTAATATATCTTTAACTCAATGGCAGTATCAAATATAAAATAAATCATTTAAATTATATTTAAGTAGTAAATGAATTTAAATTTAAATTTGAGAATCAACACGGTAAGGGAACAAATTTTACAACAGCGCAGACCCATGCGCGCTGTGCGCTTACGTGTGAAGGTATACGTGCGCTGGGCGCACATATTCCTTCTCAAGTCAAATTTTTATTCTTAAGAAAAGAAAATTTAAAAAATCATTTCTCAGCGGGTACAAAGTTGGACCGGGTCCCTACTGCCTTCAGCATCGAAGTCCCGTGCGCGCTGCGCGCGCACAAGAAGCTTAAGAGAACGATTTCATATTCCTTACCTCCTTTTATAGAAGCGAACGGATTCCAGTGACAGCTACTCGATGACGTACACTAGGCAACGCCTACCATAACTATAGCAACATGACGCTACGAGTCTGCCGCCATCTATGGGCTAAGCAAAAAGACTCAGCAGTTGAAAAATACAACATCTCCGTGTTAGGTAGTGATAAAACAATGAACAATCCGTGAAAGGATTTAAACATATTTTCTTTAAGTTAATTTTAACAAAACATGCTTTTAAATATGAGGTAAGTAAATTAAAGTTATTTCAAATGACTTAAACAAAATTATATTAATAAGAAATATAACTTTTAATCATTAGGCTTTTGTTTTTAATTTTAATATATCTTTAACTCAATGGCAGTATCAAATATAAAATAAATCATTTAAATTATATTTAAGTAGTAAATGAATTTAAATTTAAATTTGAGAATCAACACGGTAAGGGAACAAATTTTACAACAGCGCAGACCCATGCGCGCTGTGCGCTTACGTGTGAAGGTATACGTGCGCTGGGCGCACATATTCCTTCTCAAGTCAAATTTTTATTCTTAAGAAAAGAAAATTTAAAAAATCATTTCTCAGCGGGTACAAAGTTGGACCGGGTCCCTACTGCCTTCAGCATCGCAGTCCCGTGCGCGCTGCGCGCGCACAAGTTAAGATATGTACGCGCTGCGCGCGCCTTTTGACTCCCTGAACTTTCGTGCCCCCTAAAAAAAAAAATCATTTCTGATCGGGCAAAAACTCATACCGGGTCCCCACTTCCTTCGGAAGCGCAGTCCCATGCGCGCGCACGTGTGAATGTATACGCGCGCTGCGCGCACATATTCATCCTCAAATCAAATATTTATTCTCAAGAGAAGAAAATCGAAAAAATCAATTCTCATTGGTTAAAAAGTCGGGACGGGTCCCCACTGCCTTCGGCAGCGCAGTCCCGTACTCTCTGCGCGTGTACAAGTTAAGGGATACGCGCGCGGTGCACGCCCATTTCTTCTCCACCCTTTCAGGACCTCTTAATTAACCTACGTATACCAATTTTGAACGATCTAACTCATTTGGTTGAGATGCAAAAGAAAACGTAATCAGGACACCTCAAAACGTGTAAATATCGTGAAAAGTATGTTTCCCATGGGAATGCCTTCGTCGGGGGTCTTTCTAAGGAGTTCTAGCCCGTATTTACGTGTGATTCGGACGAAACTACGGAAAACTCCGAACAGTTAGGGCGATGAGACTCCTAGCCCATATTTACGTGTGTTTCGGAAGAAACCACGGAAAACTCCTAAAGGTCAGGGCGATGAACGCTACCTGGGATCGAACCCGGAACCTCCCACTATTGGATTAGAGAAGATTAAACATCAGTCTGTTGTTATCTACGGCAAAAATAGTTTTTCTTGTTAGCCAAATAAAAATTTAAAACTCAAATTAATTAATAAAAAAAAGATGTGATGAGTTTTAATAGCTGAAAAAAAAGATTACTTTTCACTGTTATTTATTTTTACTTTTATACGTTTACTTTTTTTTTCAACCCAATGACTCATTTGCGTACTGGGTTGAGCTTAAAAATTGTAATTTAGCGACTGCCATATTAAAAATTTAGAAAAAATCCGATCGCAGCGCCACCTTTTGAGCGATTGATCAATCTTATTCTGATAAAATCGAAACTTTTATTTAAATCTGATATTTTAGAAAAAAAAAAAAAAAAAAAAAAAAAACAGCCCGTATTTACGTAAGTTTCGGAAGAAACCACGGAAAACTCCGAACGGTTAGTGCGATGAGCGCGACCTGAGATCGAACCGGCAGTGCAGTCCCGTGCTCTCTGCGCGCGCACAAGTTAAGGGATACGCTCGCGGTGCACACCTATTTCTTCTCCACCCTTTCAGGTCTTCTTAATTAACCTACGTATACCAATTTTGAACGATCTAACTCATTTGGCTGACAAGGGAAGTATGAATGAGTAAAATTCCTATTGAACCCAAACCAAGCTTAAATTAAAGAGCATGGTCTAAAACATACGGTAGCGTGTACATTTGCTGCAACAACCCCCCATGGAGCGAGAAAACGACCCTAAACTTTTTAGCTGTTTCCATGAAAACCAACGAGAGAGAACCATTAACAAGACGGAGTGGCGTAGTGGTCAGAACCCTGAGCTTGAGTGACGAAGGTCCTGAGATCAAATCCCGGTGACTGCTCGCAGCTTTTTTTTTTTTTTTTTTTTTTTAATAAATATAAATGAAATACAAACAAAACATTAAAATAAATGAATAACTTCAGAGAAAATAATTATTAAACTTAATTAATAAATACATAAATATACTCTATATAATGATGCTATTAAGAAATATATAGGATAAAATTACCTCTTTGTGAAGAAAAATTCACATTGAAATTTACGAATTTATTTTCAAGTTAATAATGACTGTGATTAGAATAAAGATAGTAAGAAAATGATCAAATCATAAGCACTTTTCACGATGAGACCAACGTATAAAAGAATATTTATCACGATAAATTTCATTACAATCTTGTTCAACGTTGAAGCGAACATTTTGAAAATTATTTGGTTTTTCTTCGAGATAACCAGCTTTACAAAATGCATATATAAGTAGATTTTTAAATTTTGGAAATGTATGTAAACCAAGCTGTAAACATATGCAAGGACCAACAGAAATATAACAGTAAGTAAAAGTTCTTTTTTTTTTTACGTATGAATAATAGCGCAGTTAAAAGCAGACGAAAAAAATGCAATATAAATAGTATTTTCCGTTGCACTATTCATTTGAAAAACATATTTTACTTGAAATAAAATGTTTTAATAATTTAACAGAATATTTATGTATAAATAATAACAAAATTAAAAGCAGACGATAAGTATTTCCTACTAGAGGGTTTGGTGTGAAATATTAATAAAATAAAAATAAAATAAACTAGTATGTTGTGGCCACCACAAGACTTTCTTCTATATTTTCCTATACATATTCAATCAGTAACAATATTAAAAAAAAAAAAAAAAAAAAAAAAAAATTTTTTTTTTTCTTTTTCTTTTTGTTAAAAGTAAAAAAAATCGATAACTTTGTTTTAAATTATCACAGATTTATGGTTCAACCATTCGTTTTAAAGGTATTGACGAGATCTTTCGAATGATACCCATCTTCAAAATTTAACCCCCTGGGGGGGTACTTCCCCCCCAGGGGGGAACCGATGCCCCCCCCATGCACAATTTTTTTTTCCTAGTTAACTACTACTATCATCAATAATTCAAATTAATTTTACAATCACAAGTTTAAAATAACTCTCATTATGCTCATTTATACGGAATTTTGTCCTATGCTGCCATGTTAAAAATTTGCATAAAATGCGATTACAGCGCCACCTGTTGAGCTATTGATCCCCAAATCTAATGGGCACCAGTTCATGTCAGGGTGCAACTAAATACCAAGTTTGGTTAAATTTCATTCATATGTTCGTGAGATACAGCGTCCACAAAAAAATGATACAGACAGACAGACAGACAGACACACAGACAGACATTTTCTAAAAACTATCAATTCGTGTTCAGGACATCCCAAAACGTGTAGATCCGTCAAAAAACGGAGGTCGAAAATTTTCGCGAATCCAATACTTTCTCTATATTACATATAGAAGAAAGTAAAAAGGAAAAAAAGGGGGAAAAAACGTGCAATGAAGAAAAATATTTTTCCTTAAATCATTCATTTATTTAAATTATACATAAAAAAAATTATAAATAAATAAAAATAAAAATGTAGTTGAAATAAAATATTTTAATAATTAAAAATATATCATTATATATTTTTTAATTGAACTTAATACATGTTCTCCTCCTTGAAATTGTTCATATATTTTTATATTGTACTTCATTTATATTTATATTAAAAAAAAAAAAAAAAAAACTGCGAGCAGTCACCGGGATTTGATCGCAGGACCTTCGTCACTCAAGCGCAACGCTCTGACCACTATGCCACGCCGCCTTGTTAATGCTTTTCTTTCGTTGTTTTTGATGGAAACAGCTAAATCTTTTAGGGTCGTTTTCTCGCTCCATGGGGGGTTGTTGCAGCAAATTTACACGCTACCGTATGTTTTAGACCATGCTCTATAATTTAAGCTTGGTTTGGGTTCAATAGAAATTACTAATTCATACTTCCCTTGTGAGATGCAAAAGAAAACGTAATCAGATCAACTGAAAACGTATAAATCTGGTGAAAATTTTCGATAATTTAAAAGAACTTTAAAATATCTTTCGAATAATGTATTAAAAATAATTTAATCATAATTAGAAATTGAAATTTGAAAATATTACAGCGCCATTTGGCGGTACAAATTTCTGTATTCTACTGTTCGATTCCAATTCAAAAAAGCTTTCTAATGATGTATTACTTATGAAATTATTTTAATTAGTAGATGAGATACAAAAGAAAACTAATTCAGAACACCTCAAAACTTGTAAATCTGTTGAAAACTTTGAATAATATAAAAGAACTTTAAAATATCTTTCGAATGATGTATAAAAAATAAATTAATCGTAATTAGAAATTGAAATATTGAAATTTGAAAATATTACAGCGCCATAAAAGAAAACTCATTCAGGACACCTCAAAACGAGTAAATCTGATGAAAACTTTCGATAATATAAAAGAACTTTAAAATATCTTTCGAATGATGTATTAAAAATAATTTAATCATAATTAGAAATTGAAATATTGAAATTTGAAAATATTACAGCGCCATCTGGCAGTAGAAATTTCTGTATTTTACTGTTCGATTCCAATTCAAAAAAGCTTTCTAATGATGCATTACTTATGAAGTTATTTTAATTAGTAGCTGAGATACAAAAGAAAACTGATTCAGGACACTTCAAAACGTGTAAATCTGGTGAAAACTTTCGATAATATAAAAGAACTTTAAATTATCTTTCGAATGATGTATTAAAAATAATTTAATCATAATTGGAAATTGAAATATTGGAATTTGAAAATATCACAGCGCCATAAAAGAAAACTGATTCAGGACACCTCAAAACGTGTAAATCTGGTGAAAACTTTCGATAATTTAAAAGAACTTTAAAATATCTTTCGAATGATGTATTAAAAATAATTTAATCATAATTAGAAATTGAAATATTGAAATTTGAAAATATTACAGCGCCATCTGGCGGTACGAATTTCTGTATTCCACTGTTCGATTCTAAATGAAAAAAGCGTTCTAATGTATTACTTATGAATTTATTTTAATTAGTAGCTGAGATACAAAAGAAAACCTAATCAGGAGCCCTCAAAACGTGTAAATCGGGTGAAATCTCGCGTGCATCGCGCGCGGTACACACCTATTTCTTCCCCACCATTTCAGCTCCTCCTATTTAACCTACGTATATCAATATTGAATGGTCTAACTCAATTAGCTGAGATGCAAAATAAAACATAATCAGGAGACCTCAAAACGTGTAAATCACGTGTAAACTTTCGATAGTATAAAAAAACATTAAAATATCTTTCAAATGATGTATTAAAAATAATTTAATTGTAATTAGAAATTGAAAATTTTAAATATTAAAGCGCCATCTTGCGTTAGATGTGTATTTCTGTAATGCACAGTTCGATTCCAAATCAACAAAGCTTTCTAATGATGTATTACTTATGAAATTATTTTAATTAGTAGCTGAGATACAAAAGAAAACTGTGTCGGGAAACCTCAAAATGTGTAAATCTGGTGAAAACTTTCGATAATATAAAAGAACTTTAAAATATCTTTCGAACGATGTATTAAAAATAATTTAATCATAATTAGAAATTGATATACGCGTATTACAATAAATTTTAATTTGGAATTAAAATGTAAACCTTTTGTTTATTGGCGAAAATCGATGAAATTTGAACTGCAAGTTTATTTTGTGATGTTAAGATTGTATACCAAGTGTCGTGTGCTAATTCTAAAAATTCAAGAAAATAGAAAATTGCAATTTTTAATCCCACTTAAAATATATCTAATTATCAACGGCAGGTTTTTTTTTTTTTTTTTTCGTTTCCGAGAAAAAAACTCTCTTCCTTCAAGTGGCTCCCATGGTAACGAAAAGCGGCAATGAACACGTAATACAATCTCATCGAAGGCAGGTTGCGTATTCAATTCAATGGATTTAAAGCGTGAAATAAAAAAAATTATAACTCATTCAGTTTTTGAAATTTTCTCTCAATCTTTTGGGAATTAAATTATGAAAGCGAGATCTATGTACGAAAAAAATAGAAATGATTTATCTCTAAACGCTTTTGAGTTAAAAAATGTTTTGTGAAAAAATCGATGTTTCGTAAAATCTAAAAATATGGATCGCTAATCCGTATTTTGTAAAAATGTTTATTATGGTTCGAAAGAGGATTAAATGGCCTTTCTTTATATACCAGTTGTTAAGAAATGGAAGAGTTACTCGGTCTTACAGGGAGTTTCAAAAAAGACGATCGCGAAAAAGAGAAATTTTAGACCCTTTTTAAAACTTTTTTTAAAAATATAGAAAATCCGTATTTAAAAAAAAAAAAAAAAAATTGTACCGTTCTTTCTGCTGTTTGAAGTGTATTTTGATATCTCGAACCGTTCGAACAGGATCGCTTTACAAAAACCCACGAAATTTTCTCTCTTGGCTTTTTCTTTCGAGGGAAGTGGCCCCGGTCGAAAATGATAATCGCGTGCCATTTTGAATCGTTTTTTCGTTAGACAATGGTCGGCATTTTAATTAATATCTCCGCTAATTAGGGTCGCATCGTTTAGCAAATTAGATAACTTAGATCTGCGATAAATTCTCTGTCCGACGGTACCTGTTCGAAGTCCGTGCGACCGTTAGCGACGGAGCCTTTGCTGTTCCAAGCCGTTTCTCACAGACAGACAGACACACAGACACACGCGTACAGATTTTAATAATATAAGTAGATATTTAAACTTCTCTAAACACGTTAAATCAGCATGCAAGTTTCAGAAGAAATAAAAGACGAATTCTATAGAAAGCTTGCTATTTATATACTAATGATTGATTTTCAAGGCCACACAGAAATACTACTTAGTATTTTTCATGTTACTAGTAAAACAGTTAAAAAGTTTATATTAGAAGAGAAACCTTTCTTACTTGCCTTATATGCGACCGAAACATTTTCCGCTGGGCGCCCAGCTCTCCTCAGAGGCGACGACTTCTGTGTTGGAGTCTATGTCTCTACTGAAACGATGTTTTCGTGCAGCATCCATCATGAGATGGCGCCACATTTTATCCGTAACTCTTGCATCACTATCCTTCCAAACGTTCATATTAGTTGCGATCCTATTAATTCGCCGCGATACATAGCATATCTCAGATTTTTGTAGTTAGCGAGTTTTTTTAACTTTATTAAAATCAATCTTAATATCCTCCCTATTGTAAATCTTTGTAAGAGCAGTAGTAAATTTCCGGGTTTTTATGTCATTTTTATGCTCATTAAGTCTAGTTCCAATCTTTCTTTTGGTCATACCAATGTAGCCAGGTTTTTCAATTTGATTAGTGTAGGATACCTTATAAATAAGATATTGCATATGTTTATCTTATATATAAGATATAGTATAAGTGTATCTTATAAATAAGATATGTATATAAGTTTAAGATATCCTACACTGATCAAAATGAAAAAACTGGATGCTACATTGGTATGACCAAAAGAAAGATTGCAACTAGAGTAAATGAACATAAAAATGCCATAAAACCGGGAAAATTACTACTGCTCTTACAAAGGTTTACAATAGGGAGGATATAAATATGAATTTTAATAGTCTTAAAAAACTCGCTAACTACGAAAATCGGAGATATGCAATGTATCGCGAATAAATAGAGATGGCTACTATTATGAATATTTGCAACGATAGTGACGCAGAGAGTCCTGATAAAATGTGGCACCACCTCGTGATGGATGATGCACGAAAACATCGTTTCAGTAGAGACAGAGACTCCAACACAGAAGTCGTCGCCGTTGAGGAGAGCTGGGCGCCCAGCAGAAAATGTCCCGGCCGCAAATAAGGCAAGAAATAAAGGTTTCTCTTCTAATGTAAAGTTTGAAAATGTCTTATGTATTCATCTATTTACGTAGTTAAAAAGTTTTTTATGGAACAATAAACATATATTTAGAGAAATAAAATCAGACAAGTGGACTAATGTGAGTCAAAAACACTTTTCAATTTTATCGGAGCAATATAGCATACAATAAAAATATAAAACATAAAAAAAAATATTAAAAACTTATATTTATATTAATAATTTTCTAACGCCTGTAAAATTCACAGAAAATACTAATGCAAAGCGGCATTTGACGAGTTATATATTCGGTTTTAGAATGAAAATACACTAAACAACTTTTTACTTAAAAAATATGATAAAAAAAACAAACATCGGAAGAACATAATCGTAATAAAAATGGAATATTTTACAGAGTTATATTTCGAGAGAAACGTGACAGACTTTTAAATTACATTTCAAGTAATCAATAATGCAATCTATGTGAAACGTTCAATGTATATTCTTCTTTTGGATTCTGATATTCCCGTGATGAAATTTGTAAAACTACCTTAGTAAATATTCGAGAAACTTTAATCGAAATTTTAAGTTATACAACAGTATAGTATGGCATCTATTTCGTGGGATATATTTTCCTTTTTATTGAGAGAAACTTTTTTTTTTTTTTTTTTTCTTAGTACTTACGTCGATGCTTCTTCGTAATTTGTAAACCTAATGAATAAAATATCAAGAGTTGTTTTATTGAGATACTGCTTTTTAATTTCGTTTTATATATTTATTAGGATCGCTTCGAATTCCCAAATATAATTTTTATCATTTGAATTGAAAACATTAAAGAGAAAATTAGTTACTGCGTATATAAATAAATAGACAATATTAATAATAATCTATACTGTCTTTGCAAGTAAATGTTATTGATCTGTTTTTATAATAATAATTTACATATAAATGAGTTATAATTTTTATGATTAAAAAAAAAAAAAAAAAGAATTCAAGTACAATATAATATAATTTTTAAATGATTTTCTGAAGTTGACTATTAGGTATTTGTTTATATAAAATTTAACATAAAAAAAAAATCTCGTAGTGTAATAGATTAGGGTGCGGTTATTTTTTACGATACAAAAGCGATACATATGCAAGACCACACCCATGCACTATAATATTACATTGTAACATTGTTGAACGAAGTATCACATGTCACCTACTTATTGCTACTTGGGTTCTATTTATGATAATTATAGACCACAGTGAATAGCTGTTTTGGAAGGGAAACCGGAATGAATAATCATCATTAATAAATGTTTGTTCAAATTTATAGAAATCCAAATAAAAATTATTTTATGAGATGTAATTTTAACTTGAAACTTAATTTAAGTAGCTGTCCTGAAACTATTGAGAATACCATAATGGATTAGTATGTTGTAATGCTTATCTCATTAGTTGAATTCATATGTAGTTTTAAAAAAGAAAAAAATCTGTGGAATAATGCGTATTTAAAAGCAAACCATTTAAGATCATTCAAAAATTTTAATTCACACAAATGTAGTAGACAGATCTGGTGAAGTACGTGTCTGCGGGGTGAGAGCTGTAAGGCCAATAGTGTATTATCTCCTTTCAGTGTCTTTTTAAGGGATCTTTGTATGTATTCTCACAATTTTTAGAAAAAATCATAACAAAAGGAAAAAGGAAAAAGTTGACTATATGGGTTCGAATTTGGTGACATCCGTCTACTAAAATTATTAACAAAAGCGCTCAGCTAACAGTTGTACCAATTTATTTTATTTTCTGTTACAAAAATACGGTTAAGAAAGTTTCATTTTGTTGTCAAATTTTAAATTTACGCTTTTACTATGATTACACATTTTAAGCTACACTAAAATTAAATTTTTTAGTGTTAGTGTGTTTGTTATTATCACAACAAAGAATAAATACTTAGGAAGAACTCTGAACTTCATATTCTATATGAGTATAATATGAAGTTGTTATTTAAACCTTTTTATTGAAATATATGTATGGATCGTAAACAACGGCATTCAAAAAATTCAAAACGGCATTCAGAATTCGGCCGGCTGAAAATTCAAATTTTTTAGCCGGCATTTAACGGCTCTTCCTTTCACAGATTGTGTCTGCGGAAGGAATATCTGTTTGGTACATTTTATAATCTTTAGAGTGAATTAAACAAAATAAAATATATATATATATTATATAATTAAATGTTTTACATAAAATATACTATGAAAAGAAATTTCCACTGACTTACAAGACCACACAAAATAATTTGAATTTATTAAGGGCTTTATCAAAATGTTCTTCAAATGCCATTTCAAATGGTATTAGGTGTTTGAATTAATGGGATGAATTTACTAAAACTATGTATAAATATGTAGAAATCTGTGTGTGTAAACTTTACAGATAATATACAGAACTAGGCGAAATCCAGTGAAAGCATTATTTTGTATTGGGTGGTATAAATTAAAGTGTGTTGACAAATTAGTATCTTTGCATAGGGACGATAACCAAATTATATTAACCGTGATAGACAACATAGTATTAGTTATGTATTTTGAAGTCGACCAGAAAAAGCAGTTTTCGCTTTTTTTCTACCACTTTTTTAAACAAAGAAACTTTTATCACATTTTTACTGTAATTTTTCTAATTAAATAGGATTGTGTCTAAGGATAGAAAATAGTGTTAGCAAAAATAGCGGATATCTCTTTATCGATGCCCCTGAATATGGATGCAAAATTTTTTAAATTTTGATCTTTCTTCCTGTAACTTCAAAGTATGTAAATGAATTTAAATTTGTTATTTTGAAGTTCATATGCAAACATTATACGAAAGTTTCACTAATATCACCCAGTTTCTAAGGTTGGTATGGATAAAAGTTCTCAAAATAAGTTTCATTTTTTTTTTTTACTTTCTTAAATGTTTTCTGAATTTAGATTTTTAAACGATGCTTTTCGGGAGGTGGTAGACCCGTCACGAATAAATATATTTTAAATAAAATGGTTTCTATAACTATTAAGGTAACAGAAATTATTCCGAAAGCCACACTAGACTGTTTAAAAAACTAATGAAGTTATGTTTGTCTTATCTGTTATAAAAGAATAAGAATTTCAAATTAACATGATCTAATTTGTGATGTTATGTTATGTTTCGGACACAACTAGGACAGGACGTTGATTTTTCCTTACTCTGTAGCTATAATGTGAATTTAAACGTACTTATCAGATAGCGGTAGCTTTTTTTACGAAATCATAAGTTATCAAATATTGCGATGCAGACTTTTTAAATAACGTTATATTTCTATGTGAACTAAGTATAGAAAACATTTATGATAGAATTTCATGTTTTACATACTGAAAAGTCCAAAAAATATATTGAAATGTCGCTGGAGTCCATCGGGGGACCATTTATGAATCGGGGAGCTTTCATGATTGAATAAACTACGTAAAGTTTATATTGAAAAAAAGTTAAAAAAAAAAAAAAAAATGAATAAGAATTTGAAGACGTTGCGAATATTAAGATGATAATATTTAGACAAAGTGAAATATAGAATGTCATTAACTTTGTCAGATATTTCCATTAATTTAATTATTATACATTACGAAAACGAAAAGGTTCCAGATATATAAACTCCCAGTCACCTATCCGATAAAAGATTTTTTCTTTGTTGCAATAGCCGTGAGAGCTATGTTGTTTTTAATCATCACAATCCTTAACGCATTCTTCAAATAATATATATATATATATATATATATATATATATATATATATATATATATATATATATATATACCCCGCGACAAAAAGATAGGTACAAAGGGTTTTTTCTTTGATTTTTCATAAAAGAACATTACCTAAATTGTGCTTATCATTTATTATCACCATAAAATAATACTATTCCCGGACTAATTTTTGTTTTAAGACTAATTTAGAAAAGTTTTAAAACTAAAATTTTTTTTAATCAATACTACACTCCGCGACAAAAATATAGGAACAAAGGTTTTTTTTTTTTTTTTTTTTTTTAATTTTTCATGAAATAACATTATCTAAATTGTGCTGATCATTTATTATCATAACAAAATATTATCATATCAAAACCATATTAAATATTTGAATCCTATTCAAAATATTCATATTCAAAATAATCATTTTCAAAAATTAAAAAAAAAACTTTTGTTCCTGTCTTTTTGTCGCGGTAAGTAGTCTTAAATTAGAAATATTTTAGTCTTAAAATTTTTCTAAATTAGTCTTAAAACAAAAATTAGTCCGGGAATAGCGTTATTTTATGATAATAATAAATGATAAGCACAATTTAGATAATGTTATTTTATGAAAAATCAAAGAAAAAACCCTTTGTATCTATCTTTTTGTCGTGGGGTGTATATTACATTTAATGCCTTTCGAATCGATTTCATTTGAAACCTTCTATCCTTCTATCCAGTAACAAGCGTGCTCGTATGTACATAATTTAAGGTCAATTGCTAGGAAACGAAGCCCCACAATAAGAAAATTTTAAATTTAACTTTTGAAGATTTAACTTTCATTTAAAACATAGAAATATTTTTTTTTCCTCTCCATTAAAATATATGAAAACAAGGGGACTCTCTGTTCACTCTGCTCAAAAACCCGGAGGAAGGCTTCAACCCCCCCAACACCGATTCCTTCACTCATTAACACTTACAGAACTCTACGCGCCTATTTGCAGCTTAGTCTTTCATTGAATAGGAATATTAATAATACACAACACAAGGCAAATGCACACTAATATTATAGAAATCCCCATATTTTATATTACATTAAAATACAAAATATTTAATACTATATCGCTTTTAAAATAAAATAATATGACAAAAGTCTATTTTTACGTTCGATAATATAATAACAGATTGCCTCTATTTTGGGGGGAACTATATGCTAGCTAGACACATAAAGTAAACAACGGCTAAAGTAATAATCGGCTATAATAACAGATTTTACGGGGTGCAAATTTTTATCAATATAAGGTCTTAATTTTTGAATACATGTTTAAAGAAATTAGAAACCGAAAAGAAGCCTGTTTAAAAAATTAGAATTAAATAATTTAAAATGTCATGAAATAGAGGAAAAAATTGATTTTGTAAAAATTACAAAAACAAAATTTTTACATGGTTCCTCCAACGTCCTATAATTATATTTAATAAAATATATTTGATATTTTAGCATAAAACAGAAAAATAATTTCTTTCAGAAAAGAAGTAGTCCTGCATTTGATTTGCCAAAGTTATTAATTTGTATTTTTTGAAAATTTCTTTACTTTGTTTTCCAATAAGGGGCAGATTACTTTTCATATTACTATTATGCTATTTTTGTGTTTAATTTTAAGATGTAGAAATCACATATATTTCTTAAAATTTCTATTAAATTTATTTTAAATCTATTTTAACGTTTTATATAATAATTTACTCTTATACTCAATACTAATCTTTAATAACCGCTGCATTTTTTCTCCATCAATAAAATAAAAATTATAAAAGGAAAAGAAAATCTCTTTGCAAGTACAACCATCTATACATCATACAACCCCATCATTTCGTCTCCTAAAAATACTACATGGCTTATCTCATTCATGTTTTTCCTACATCAAAGTCTAATTGCTAACATAATTTCAATCATTTAGTTAAAATATTGTTGCGTACTTGGGGGTTCGTGAGTTGTCTGAGAATGAAAGGCCAAACGTACAAAAATTCAGTAATTTATTCACAGAAAATTCCAGAAAAATGCAGGTCTATAAACCAAGTATCAGCTTCAATTCAAACAGTAAACACAGCTTAAATAACAGCTGTCAATAGCAAATCCACAGTACAAACTGTATAGCAATAACACATAAAGCAAGTCACTTCCAAAGAGGCTCAAGAGCAATGCAAGCACTAGCGAAGCTGGCTGAAAGCTGAACTGAACTGACTGCCTTGGCGAGGAAGCGCTCCTTATATACTGTTCCATGGAACCCAGATTTTTCGAGAAAACTCTAGAAAGTGGTCAACCAATCAACTTACAGCTTCCATATTTGGTATATCCCATGTAAGGATTTTCTCGCCAAGGTCGCCAAAAAAATCGCCAAGGTGGGAGAAAGTCGCCAAATTTGGCACCAAATCCATTACCTGCCTTATTGGGGCTTTTTAATGCGTTTTTAAGGGAAAATAAGGTTATTTTAACGCTAAAACGACTAGAAATGCACAAAATTAGCAGTTCATCAATTTACTAAGCCTCTTTGAAAGAATTTATACAAAAATAAGCACAATTATTTACAATTTTGTAACACTGCCCCCCTCCCAAGGATTGCACGTCCCGGGCAGTGCAACCCTTGGTCAAGAGGCGCAACTAAACAAATTTACACAATCTAAAATACAAGAACTAAGTTGCACATAAAGATAACATAGAAATATAAATTAAGTGGGAAAATTTACAAAATTCACAAATATGTACAAATATTTACAGTGCGCATGCGCAAATTTTACCAGTATTTACATTTTAAATTTTAATTTTACCGTTACTTGTGGTACTTGGCAATCCTATTATAGTGCACCACCTTCGGTTTTGATGAAGGTGTTTTAGTGATACGCACCACTACATCATTCAGCCTTTTTAAGACTATGTATGGTCCATCCCAGTTGCACTGTAACTTGGGAGAGAGTCCTTTGCGTCAAACAGGATTCCACAACCAGACCTTCTCTCCTTCCTGGAACTCATGTTGTGTAGCCTTTAGATCGTACCTTGTCTTCATTTTCTAAGTCGCCATGTTAATCCGCTCCCGAGCAAAGTTGTGTACGTCCTCAAATCGTGCCTGGAGATCTTGGATGTACTCCTCGGGCGATGAAGGCGCATCGGGTGGACAACCAAACAGGAGATCACAAGGGAGACGAAGTTCACGTCCAAACAGCATCTGGGCTGGAGTATAGCCGGTGGTTTCATGGACAGCACTTCGATAAGCCAGCAGGAACAATGGCAACTTCGAGTCCCAATCTTGCTGGTTTCTTGATACTAGAAGGGAGAGGTTATTCAGGATGGTACGATTGAACCTCTCGACCATGCCGTCCGACTGGGGATGTAAGGGTGTTGTCCGGGTTTTGTCTATGCCGAGTAGTTGACACAGTCCTTTGAAAACATCAGAGGTAAAGTTCTTACCTTGGTCGGTATGAAGTTGTAAAGGCGTGCCGTACCTTGACACCCATTGCTGCACTAGGACCTCTGCGACCGTGCATGCCTCTTGATTGGGAATGGGATATGCCTTAGGCCACTTGGTGAAATAGTCCATCACGACGAGGATGTATTTATTTCCACTGGAGGTCCGTGGCAAAGGACCTAAGATGTCGAGTACAATCTGTTAAAATGGTGCTCCCACGTTATACCGTTGCAGTCTTCCTCGACTTCGTTTCTGCGGGCCTTTACGTGCCGCACAAGCATCACAGGATTTACACCATTTCTCCACATCCTCCTTTGCCTTGCACCAGTAGAAGCGTTCCCGAACTTTCTGCAGAGTCTTCAAAATGGCCGCCGGTAGAGCTACTATGCAGTTGTTCTAAAACATCTGGAATTCTTGATCTTGGCAATGCTATCTGCCATCGGAAGCTTTTCCCATCATCAGATTCCCACTTTCTGTATAATACGCCGTTTCTGATATGAAGAGAGTCCCAAAGTGCCCAATAACTTTTCGTAATGGGACTAAATCTGGAAATGTCCTGCCAGATAGGTCTGTTGCTGGTCGTCTCCTTCAGCTGTAATATTGGCTTTATGTCAGGATCTTCCAACTGGGCTTTTCTAAGTTCTTCGTCACTCCATAGATCGGGATCTTGATCTGATGGTGTTGAGACAGTAACTTGGCAGGCAACCGGATTTATCGGCAGGTATTTCTGTTCGGCTCTAGAGCAGTACTTGCAGCTTTCCGAGCAGGGCTTCCGTGACAAGGCATCTGCATTACCATGTAGAGTCCCTTTACGATGACGTATCTCGAAGTCATATTCCTGCAGGCGTTGTATCCACCTGGCAATCTGTCCTTCCGGGTTCTTGAACTGGAGCAACCACGTTAAAGATGCATGGTCAGTCCGGAGCAGAAATCTTCTGCCATAGAGGTAATGATGGAAATGTTCTATGGCTTTTGCGATGGCGAGTAGCTCTTTCCTGGTGGTACAGTAATTTCACTCCGGTTTAGACAGGCATTTACTCCAATAGGCAATGACATGTTCTTGACCATCAATTTCCTGCGACAGAACAGCACCGACACTCTCATGGCTGGCATCTGTATCAAGTATGAACTGTCTGTCGGGCTGTGGATATGTCAAGATAGGCGATGATGTTAAGGCCTCTTTAAGTCGCTTGAACGCTTTTTCACATTCATCCGTCCACAGGAACTTCTGTTTGGCTTCCGTCAGCTTGTGCAGTTGTCTGGCAATATTTGAGAAACCCTTGACAAACTTCCTGTAGTAAGTGCATAACCCCAGGAAATTTCGTAGTTGGTGTATATTTTCAGGGCGACTCCAGTTCTCGACTGCAGAGATCTTCTCAGGATCAGTTCTCACACCTTCGGCAGAGATGATATGGCCGAGGTAGCTCACTTCACGATGGAACAAGTTACACTTGCCTGGATTCAATTTGAGGTTAGCCATTCTGAGTTTCTCCAGCACCTTTCGGATGTTTCGTAGATGGTCTTCAAAGGTGCGCCCCACAATGATAATATCATCCAAATACACCAGATGTTACTTCATAGGAAAGTCCTTTTAGCACTGTCTCCATCAGGCGTTCAAAGGTAGCAGGAGCATTACATAATCCGAACGGCATAACTTTAAATTGCCACAGTCCTTGTCCCGTGGTGAATGCAGTCTTTTCACGATCATCAGCATGTAATTCTACTTGCCAGTAACCGCTCTTCAGATCCAACGTGGAGAACCATTTATTGCCAGCAAGTGTGTCTAATGTGTCGTCAATTCTGGGAAGAGGGTAACTGTCTTTCTTCGTGATGTCATTCAAACGACGACAATCCACGCAAAGTCTTGTTGAACCATCCTTTTTCCGCACCAGTACTATGGGAGAGGCCCAAGGACTCGTGAAATACTGTAAATTGGGGCTCTTTAATTTTAGGCAACCTCCGCCCCGCGAGATGGCCTCCTCTTAGTTTCCCTGCAGTGATGGTGAAGTCGGGTGATTTCCTATAGTTGGTCGTACGGGGCAGTTCCTCTTCACATGACCATCCCCTCCACAGCCCCAGCACTTTATTTTCCGATCCTTTATTTCTATATTATTTTCCAGGTTGCGCAATCTCTTTAAGATCTCTGCGAAACTTCTCTTCATTTCATTCTCATCAGCAGGCGTATCATTTAATGAGACTGCTCTTATGGTATGGCGGTCTTTACGGGAGGCTTGTTGGGCTGCCTCTCTCCTAAGTGCATAGCCTAAAGCTGATTCTACGTCTCTGATGTTGGAGAGTCTCAGCGCTTTTTGAATTTCTGGATCCCGAACAGCATCGATAAAGTACTGAAGAGCTAAGTCGTTTCGAGTGTCAGCTTGGCAGTCTGAGAATGCTAGGTGTGACAATCTCTGAATGTCCGCTGCCAGCTCTTGTAAACTTTCGCCCGTTTTCTGGCAACGGGACTTTAGCTGGAGGCGACTATAGTCCTTAGAACACTTCTCTCCGATCCGTAGCTCCAGTGCTCTAGTCAAGGCCCCGAAGTCGTTCCTTTCTTCTTTAGAAACATTTCTCAGTATCTCGGCTGCATCTCCCCGTAATGCTGCTGCTAAGTGGACCGACTTGGCGGTAGAGTCCCAGCCGTTAGCTTCAGCTACGATGGAAAACTGCGTCTTATATACATGCCAAGAGGAACTGCCATCGTAGGTAGATAGCTTAATAAATTCGTGATTCTGGCTTCTTCTCTCTTTCTTTTCAGTTTCCTGGGGCATTGATTCTAACTTTTCTTCCACTTTTCTCTCCAGATCTTCTTCTATTCTCTTCAATTTACCTTCTATCTCAGAAAACCTGCCTTTCAGTTCCTGATCAAAATTTTCTTTAACTTTCTCCCCGAAACTCCGTTCTATCCTCGTAACACTCGCTTCAACCTTCATAACATTTTCTTCTATCTTCATAGCTTTCTCTTCAAAACTTTCTTCTATTTTCAAAACTTTCTCTTCAAAATTGTCTTCTATCTTTATAACTTTCTCTTCTATTCCATCCATTCTATTTTCCATCACCGTTAATTTACCCTCGATTGATTCTTTCACCGTTGAAAGCTCTCTCTTCATCTCATCTTGATTAGATTTAGTTTCTTCCTGAATTTCACCCATAGTATCTTTCATTTCCTTCATTTCTTCAGTCAAGCCGTCTTTCATTTCTCTTTGCGGTGTTTCCATTTTCTCTTGTGCTGCCTTCATTTCTTTCATCTCTTGACTCAGGCTATCTTTCATCTCTCTTTGCGATGCTTCCATACTTTCTTTCATCTCTCTTTGCCCTTCTGTCATTTCATTCATCTGGGTAGCTAAGCTTTCTAGAAGTTTCTTCATCTGTTCCTCCATAGTTCTAGTTATAACCATTCACAGACAATCGCACTTCTGACACCAGAAATGTTGCGTACTTGGGGGTTCGTGAGTTGTCTGAGAATGAAAGGCCAAACGTACAAAAATTCAGTAATTTATTCACAGAAAATTCCAGAAAATGCAGGTTTTTAAACCAAGTATCAGCTTCAATTCAAACAGTAAACACAGCTTAAACAACAGCTGTCAATAGCAAATCCACAGTACAAACTGTATAGCAATAACACATAAAGCAAGTCTCTTCCAAAGAGGCTCAAGAGCAATGCAAGCACTAGTGAAGCTGGCTGAAAGCTGAACTGAACTGACTGCCTTGGCGAGGAAGCGCTCCTTATGCTCCTTCCATGGAACCCAGATTTTCCGAGAAAACTCTAGAAAGTGGTCAACCAATCAACTTACAGCTTCCATATTTGGTATATCCCATATAAGGATTTTCTCGCCAAGGTCGCCAAAAAAATCGCCAAGGTGGGAGAAAGTCGCCAAATTTGGCGCCAAATCCATTACCTGCCTTATTGGGGCTTTTTAATGCGTTTTTAAGGGAAAATAAGGTTATTTTAACGCTAAAACGACTAGAAATGCACAAAATTAGCACTTCATCAATTTACTAAGCCTCTTTGAATGAATTTATACAAAAATAAACACAATTATTTACAATTTTGTAACAATATCCTTGCGCAGAACTAAAATTAACTCTCTTTTCTACGCATCTATCCTTCTATGATTTTTAAATTTGTATGGATAAATGTAAGACCTAAGGTTTAATGTATATGACTGTCCTGCACAGGCTATCCAAAATTACTAACTAAATTAAAGTACAATGTCCCATGTAAGCGCTCCTTTTTATGTGTTCTTTCCTCGGTGTATTGCATACAAATATGCAATCCTGATTTTGAATTTGGCTGGATTTTCAGTATTCTCGTTCGATCACTCCTGCCAACAAGATCTAAGAATGTGATCTTGAAAAAAAAACAATGGCACCATCCAGTCTTTTTTATCAAACGTCTCAATAAAATAAATGGGCACAAACTTTAATTGTAACTTAAATTGGGAAAATAGTTTTTTAATAACACCTCAGGATTACTAACTACTGGGCATATTAAAGTACAACGTTTTTTTGTAAGCGCTCTTTTTTATGTGTTCTTGTGCAGAATAAATTACATGTCAACATGTAATCCTGTCTTTCAATTTAGCTGGAGCTTCACTATTCTCTTTCGGTTGCTCCTGCTAACAAGATCTAAGAATGGGATCTAAAAAGTTATCCAATACTGGACGCCATCCTTTCTTTTTTGTTTAACGCCGTTTAACGTAGTTTTTTTTCTTTTTTTTTTCTTTTTTTTTTCGATCTTCATTTAGTTCTTTTTAAAACTATTTTTAGTTCGGAAGTATAATATTTTGACAAGAGTTTAATAAATGAAAGGTTTCTTTATGATAGCACATCTCGCTTTATATTTTTAAAGCATAACAAAACATTATATGTGTGTATGTATACAGAGAAAGAGAGATTATTACAATTTAATGCCTAAATCTAAGATAGAAATGCTTTCGTACCTAACTTAAACATTTCATAAAAACAATACTGATGTTTTTGGGAGTAAAATTTATCACCATATAATAACTTTGAATTAAGCTTCAAAATCTTAATCTTTATATTTAAATTTCTTTATAGGTCTATTATCCTAAATAAAAACATAGAAAAATACGCAATGAAAAATTAAAATTCATCAATATTTATAAATATATTTTAAATTTACATACATATTTAATCAATATATTTGAAATTAGAAAATATAATATAAAGATTGCTTGATTTCTTTCTAAAATAAAAGATATGTTTTTATCGTGAATGCAGAAACATGCAGAAAATTATAAAAATGCTTTTTTATTTAACTGTTTTTTTAACTAAACATAAAAAAAACATATGTAACATGAAGAACGATTCAGTGTTTCCAAATATTCAATTTCAGCGGTTAAAAAAGATCACATTGTTTAAAAAATATTAAGTACTATAATGATAAGAAATAATGCACTAAAATTATTAGTTTAAAATGTATTTTTCTAAAAGAAATGTTATGTTTGCATGACAAAATTTGTACATACTACATATACATACATATATATATATATATATATATATATATATATATATATATATATATATATATATATATATATATATATATATATTATTTAAATATTCCATAATCTTAAAAAATATAGCATTTTAAAGTAAAATAAAGAGGAAATGAATCATAAATATTACTGGTTCTGAACTCTGCCTGTAAAGAGATGAAAAGTTTTCTTTAGCTACTAGTTTTTGCTGTTTAAAAAGTTCTAATTTCAAAGAGTTTTAGTCCCCTTTTTCTGAACTCTTACAAAGACCGTAATTAATCACGCATCTATGACGAATTTTTAATGCCGTGATTAATGAACTTGGTTTCACAACTACATAGTTTTCAATCTTAATAAAACTTTTCTCCGTTTTTTCCTTTTAAATCCCATAATTAGAACATACATGAATATCGATTTAAAATGACTTTACTTTGAGACTGTTAATCCTGGGATCAAAGTTTGTTTGCAGAAATCGATTTACTGTGCACTATGTCCCAACAGAAAAAGAATATAAATATATCCTGATAATATAAAGTCGTATTTCCATATAAATCTTTCTTATCATCAATATTTATTTCGAAAACGTACTTAAATATTTCCTGAAACTAGGTCATAAATCCATTCTTTAAAATAGCATATATGTATATATGGGTGTAAATTCTTTAATTTACACCCATATATACATATTGGAAAGAAATCTCTCTAAAAACCTATAATAGAAAAAATAAACTTTCTTTATCCTTTTTTTTTTTTTTTTTTTAGTACGACAGGACTATTTCTTTCAATCTGGCATTTTGCGTCGTTACCAATTTATAGTGTTCCATTTCGAAAATACCTATGCAATTTTGCGCAAGTCGATATTTATAGTCGAAATTTGAACTAACACTTTTTTAGTGGTGGGAATATGATTTTAGTAACATCTTGCTATTTCGCCGCGTATTTTTGAATAGTAAAGTTGTAGTTGCTGTTTTTAAAATACTATTATAAATTCGTTTTTTCATTTTAATCTTGCTTACGATTTTCGTGATTTTAATTTCCAGTGAGAGTGGTTAAATGTAGTATTTTTTCTACATCTAGAAGTTTGTGGAATTCATATCGAAACAAATTTTCATAAATAATTTAACGATACATTTCTTTACTCATATTCCATTATTTGAATAAAAAACACAAATTTTTATTTTTATTTTTTCATTTTTGGCTCATATTTCCAAATGTTAATTATAATTAACATGTCTTTGTATTAGTACGACAGGACTATTTCTTTCAATCTGGCATTTTGTGTCGTTACCAATGTATAATGTCCCACTTCAAAAATGCCTTCCAATATCCAGTTCTACCATTTAATTTCTTTCTCTATCTTAAATTTTTTTGTGATATTCGTAAAAACCTCTATATGTATTTTTTTCTCTTCCCATCGGTGAAGATCGAACGCACAACATTCGGGTGCGTAGCTCTGTACTTTGACCACACAGCCAAAGGTTCTTGGCTAAATATTTCTGAATATTTAGATTAGTGTTTTCAAGTATGTTTAGTACGACAAGGCTATTTTTTTCAATCTG
The DNA here is from genome assembly GCA_963930645.1 of Salticus scenicus. Lineage (NCBI taxonomy): Eukaryota > Metazoa > Arthropoda > Arachnida > Araneae > Salticidae > Salticus > Salticus scenicus. The sequence continues at coordinate 378,728,752 of OZ005648.1, forward strand.
CTATTTTGCGTAGTTACCAATTTAAAGTGTTCCACTTCAAAAATGCCTGGAAATATCCAGTTTTATTATTTAATTCTCTAATACTATTACTCTATCTCTATTTTATCTCTTACTCTAATATTCTCTCTCTAACTTAACTATTTAAATCTCTAATTTAAACCAACTCTATCTTAAAATATTTTGTGAAATCCGTAAACATATTTATATATATATAAATATATTTTTTTTTCAACTTACCATCAGTGAGGATCGAACTCACAATCTTCGGGTTCGTAGTTCTGTTCTCTGTCCACATAGTCAACGGGTCTTGACTGAATGTCAATGGATTATATTAATTAATATTGTGATGAATTTTGAGTGTAACTAAAGTATCGACTAATCAGTTTATATATATATATATATATATATATATATGTATAATATTATGTTTCCTTCTGTAGAAATTGACACTGTTAATGATTAAAAATAAATGCGAAATTGTTTTTAAGATTCTTTAAAAAATTAAAATATTTAGTAAATAAGTATTAAGCAATTAGCAGAAGATACTATACAATCAATGCATTCAAATTTCAATAATTTATTTAGAATTAAAAATCAATATACTATTTGAATATGTGTTTAGGTATTTTACTGAACGCCCTCTGTTATTATAATTATTTATTTATTTATTTATTTATTTTAAGAGTGTTAAAACACAAATATCATTAGTCCAGTCGTACTAAATTAAATTCTATCATAGACAGAATTTCATCCATAGTCTTGTTTTTTAATATTCGATATCTAAAAAGTTCGGCTCAAAAGAAAAATCATTTATCGAATAAAATTCCCTTTCTGGGAAATAAACAAAGCGTAATGACTGTTCTTGTAATTATATCTATTGCTCTTTGTCCTTATTTTTAATGAAATTAAAACGTTGAAACTGTACCGGTAGCTGGCAACATTTCATTTCTTTAAAAGGTGTTTTGTACGAATCGTATTAGTTCTTCAATTAATAACAGAATGATATTCACTAAGCAAAACAAACTTGTCCTAAATTTATAGCTAAATAAATTTCCGTAATGTCAAAACTTGTAAGAAACAATTATTGGTATTAGAAAAGTTTTGAAGATTTAGAGAATAAGTACGTTATTCTCTTTATGGTAATTAAAAGTTGTGATATAAGTTTAAACTAATATTGCTGTGTCCATCATTAAACTTCCATCTATATTTTTCAATACAAATTCTACCAGTTCAAAATATTTAAATTAATATTTATGACACTTATTTTTCATAACGAATTCAAGTGATTACACCATACAAAACACTTAATGTCGAAAGTACTTGTAAGTGCATTAAATCTGTTTTTTCCCTACTTAATGTTTTATTTTTCCATTCCATGCTGTGAAATGTTTGTAATATATGCATGTATTAAATTTGAAATGACTGGTTAAGAAGAATTTTCATTGTATAAATTTATAATAAAAATTAATCTTATTTGTCTACTTAAAATTATAAAGAAATGGACAACAGTGCCACCTATTGGGCGATTGGCAACATACGTGGATAGGCAATAATTTAGGACAATAGCTTTTTTTTATAAAGAGTATCCATAATACTTTTGTCAATCACAAAAGCAGAGACAGACAAGCAGATAGTTTCTAAAAATGATCAAGCCATGTTCTGGAGCTCTCAAAACGTGTAAATCTGTAGACAGCGGAAACTTGATACATTGCTTTTGTCAATATAGAAGAAAGTAAATAAAGTAAAGTGAATAAATGTAACAATATTAAAGTAGTATTGAAAAGAAATATTTCTAAATTTATATTTTGTCACAAAACATAAAACCTTACATTAAGAATTGAAGTTAAAAGGTTTTTTTGTATGTTATCGACACCCGAATTCACTAATTTTAATTAAGTGTCCGTAACTTTTTATATATTACAAGAAAGTTTATTTTTCTATTTTTTATTTATTTTTTTTTACTTTATAGAAATATCAACTTTTTAAATTATAAAGCGAAATTTGATTATTTATAGTCTATCCGCAACTCAACAGATATCTCAGGTTTTTTTTTTTCTTTTTTTTTACGATTACAATATTCTTCATATTTTATACAAGAATATAAAATTACACACATTAAGTACTACAGATAAGGGAATACATGGAAAAAGATCGATCGACATGCTTTTTTCACCTCTACCACGTACTATCGGAAGTAGGAGCCATACTACCAATTCAACTCCGTTATGGGATATCGGAACACCTGTTTCACGGCAACTTCGCAATCTTTAAGACTTTTGGTTGCTAAAATGCACTGAAGTTCATTTTATCATGTGCATTTCAAAATATTAAAAAAAAAAAAAAATGCTATTTTTTTTTTTATTCAAAAATAATTGGTTGACTTCGGCAGTGAAAGATTTTTTTTTTTTTCTCTTTCTCTCGTTTTTATTTTCTTTTACATACTGTTACGAATTTGTAAATAATAGTATATTTTTATATTTCATTTGAAGAGGATCAGTCAGGTTATTAAATGTTAATTATTTGCATTTATAGCTTGCTCTTGTGTAAAAATAGCTCCTTTTTGCTTCTAAAACCCGTTAAAAAGCTTCACCAGAGGAAGGTAATGGCCTTAACGATGAATTTGGCGACTTCATCGCTCCTTCACGGCTTTTTAAGTGACCTTGGCTAGAAAATCCTTATTATCGATATATCGATTATCTAAGTATTAACTCTATCATTTCGTAAGATACAGGGAAATTGTCGAAGTGTACGAGAGACGTGTATAGGAATTGCGTTGCGGCCGTAGTGTGTTAGTTTTCCCCAAGATATTGCGAAATAAAGAGCTCTGTTTGATGAAGCCTCTGCTATCGACTGCAGCTCCTATTTCTGTGTGTTAATGCTATGAAACAGTTTATGCTGTGATTTTTATGTGGCCAACTATTATTTAAGCAGTGTTTTCTGGTAAAACTGAAGTTTATACTTAATTAACAGATCAGCAGTCTACTGTAATCTTCTATAAATAAACTTTTAAGACTCTAATATTTGTCCTTCCTTCGCAGACAATTCACGCACCCCGAGTGCGCAACAATACATATGTACTGGAATCGAGTAAATTTTCGACCTTCCACTTTCCAAGCATTATGACATGTCCTAAACACGATTTAACGATTTTTAGAAAATGTCTGTTGTGTTTATGTTATCAAAACATACCGGACATTTTATCTCCCAAAACAATTAAAGGAATTTAACCTACTGGAAATTTATTTTTACATTAAACATATTGGTGCGGATCACATTTCGAATTAAGCGCTCAAAAAATTAACGTTGTCATTCCATATTTTTCATATTTCTTAATATGTTTAATGTAAAAGAACGTATATGTTTAATGTAAACAATAAATATATAATGTAATATATGTTTAATGTAAACAATATAGTGTATAATTTCGTATAAATGTACACAATTAACATAATTTTTAATTTTTTTTGTGCGAAATAAAAAAAAAAAGACAAAAAAAAAAAAAAAAAAAAAAGTGAGAGAGAGAGAGAGAGAGAGAAAAGTATTATAGTAATAGTTGGCACGATTTTTTTTTTCTTTTATGTAGGAGCATCGGTTGTAAATTTTCAGTATAAGAATTTTTCAAAAGAACTAGTAAATACTTTAAAAAGGGATGTTCGAACTATATATTTGAAATATTTTAAAACGAAATTATCGTTTATTTTCATTCTTAAAAAAATTCTGAAAAATACATTTTCTTAGATGTCGTTTATAGGGAAAAAAACTGACTTTTTTCAACCGAAGAAAAATCCTTTTCTTTTTATCTAATGAAGGGATTTGTTCTATTTTTTGAGTTTTAAAAATTCTGTATACAAACATTTTTATCATTACCAAATTTTAGATTTTTTCATTGTATATACTATGTATGTAATATGTACTATAAAAATACATAATGTAAAGTTTAAAAAATGAATTATAAAGACTTTTTATTTCTCTAAATATTAAAATTACTATTATTAATATTATTATTTAAATAAATTTTGATACCCTCTATAGATATCATCTGCATTCAAATAAGTAAGTCATAAACACATAGTAAGTTATAAACAAAATTTTCTAGAATTGGAAAACGTTATTTCATCTCCATGTTATGAAAATATCTTATTGCACTTATTTTGAATATAAGACAGGCATGTATATGATACATTTGTCTCTTTCAATACACGCCTTGTATTGCTTGATGTGCAATTTGATGAAAAGCATTCATTAGAAAGTCAAGATTTGGACTCAGCATCCATTTCATTATATAAAAGGAATAGATTCTCTCGAGTAACGAGCTAGCAGAATTTCATTCAGTTTAAGCCAAGAATAATTAAGCATGCATTCTTAGAATGGAAGGAACATTTATAGCAGCAGAAACTAATTTACTACCACAGAAAAGTAAGCGTTGATCTATCGGCTATTTATCTGCGTATGTGATATAGTTTATCAAATACATAACTTTTATTTATTATTATTCATTCTTTTAATGGAAAAATAATTAGGTTGATAAATAGATAAATAAATAACTACATAATTGAAAACACAAAAATTTTGAATTAATTTATCATCCGATTTTTCTGAATCCGACGGTTTAAATAGCTTATCTATAGGGCAATTAGATTTTTTAAAATTAACTAAAGTATGAAAAAAAAGGTGGCAACAAATCACAACAGTTCTATTAATTTCGCAATAGACGTATTTCGGTTACCATGGCGCCGGGCGAAAGAATAAATAGATTTTACTTCCAGCTAAAAATCAAAGATTGGATTATATAGTGTCTTTCAAGTCCGTATACTAAAAAGAAATGTTACGTACATGTTGTTAAACATTCAAAAACCTTACTCAACAAAAATATTCAACCACTAAATTATATTAAAACTAGCAGGCTACGCCCGCTTCGCTGGTCACTATTTTTTAATGAATCACTACAGTTAATGAATTCTCAAAATTGCATCAATTTTTATCATGCGAACAAAAAAAAAAAAAAAAAAAAAAAGAAAGAAAGAAAAAGAGAAAAGAGAAAAGAAAAAGTAATTGGAAAAAATGTCGCAACGGGTCCCCACTGTCCTTGGCAGCGCAGGCAATTGTGCGCTGCGCGCGCGCATTTATGTTCAACACTCTTAATGAATCCCTATGTTATCGTAAGGGAAAAACATAAATAAAAAAAAAAATTCTCCCATCAGTGGAATAATCGGTTCGGGCCACCACTGCCTGCGGCAGCGCATGCAGGCGCGCAAGTCTCGCTTGCTCCTTCACTCACCGCTCCCGCACCTTCTAATTATTTTAGACTTTAAAAAATACTCGCAGTCATTCTCTCGGGTTTTTAAACTTAATAATACAAATTTCCAACATTTTATCTGAATTTCTTTATTTTTACCCCTGCGCCCGATCCCTTCCCGCCCTTCGTAATAATTCTATACTTTCGAAAATATCCACACTCGATTTATCGGGCCTCAAAACCTAACAACACTAATTTTCAGCGCTCTAACTCTTATTTATATATTTTTGCCCTTTCACTTCCCCTTCCCGTCTATCCTAATAATTTTATAATTTTACAAATTCGAAAATATACGCAATCGATTTGTAGGTATCAAAAACCTCGATGTACCAATTTAATAACTTTACAAATTCGAAAATATCCGCAATCGATTTGTAAGTATCAAAAACCTGTATGTACCAATTTTGAACGACCTAACTCTATTTTTATTTTTTGCCCGTCCGTCCCCTCCTACCGCCCCTCCTAATAACTTTACAAATTCGAAGATATCCGCAATCGATTTGTAGGTATCAAAAACCTTTATGTACCAATTTTGAACGTTCTAATTCTATTTTTATTTTTTGCCTCTCCGCCCCCCCTCCCCCACACACACACCTTTCTGACCCTCCTAATAACTTTACACTTTCAAAAATAGCCTCATTTGACTTTCAGGTGTCTAAAACCTATCTGTACTAAGTTGGAACGGTCTAACTATATTTCTATTTTTTTACCCCATAGCTCCCCCCCCTTTTCTGCTCCACCTGGGACGAATTTCTAAAATTAAAGAAATTAGTTTTATGTATTTATGGGAGCTATATTTTAGAGCAAAAATATCTTACACATATATATTTTTTTTTCTGTTTGCAATGTAAAGGATTATTTCAAATGACGTTTTGCCCCCTCTCTTCCCCTCTTGGTGGCTGAATTTCGAAAATTCCAGAAATTAGTTTTTAGGTATTTGTATTAGCTATATATTAGAGCAAAAATTTCACATATATCTGTTTTTCTGTTTGAGATATGTAGGAGTATGCGAAACCAAGTTTTGCGCATGTGAAATCACGTTTTGCCCCCCTTTTCCCCCTTGGGGACTGAATTTCTAAAATTGCATAAATTAGTTTTTAGATAATTAAATTAGCAACAATTTTAAAGCAACAATTTTACCGATATCTGTTTTTTTCTTTGAGATATAAAGGTTTTTCTGAAATCACATTCTGCCCCCTACACCCCCTTGGGGGGCGAATTTCGCAAAATCGCTTCTTAGTGGGGGCTTACACTATATGTTCTATAATCTGACACAGTTTCGAGTCAGTGGCTCCAGTAAATTTCTCTGTGCGTTGATGAGTCAGTGAGTCAGTGAGTGGAAGTACTCTTTTATATGTATAGATAAAAATTTCACGTACTTTTTATAACAGAAAAACACAGTTACACGTCGCAATGAATGAACTCATTAAACTATTTCCTACGAACAATGTTTATTTTGACATCTATGATCAAGTTCAGGAAATATTTAGACTGGCCATCCCTCCTCTACGGTCATCTATCCCAGAGTAACATCATATTTAACATTTTGTGGTCACCAATGTTTTCATTTGAGACTTTTTTCGTTTCTCTTTGACGCTCCTTATCCTATTTCCCAAACTTTCAGTTTATGTAATTCTTTTAAAATCATTCATTGTTATAAATACTTTTAAAGTAAGAAATAATTATTAAATATAGTTTTTAGAATAAATAGTAAGATCCAAGATTTCATGTTGATGAGAAATTTCTCTCAAAACTGAAACAGAAATTATAAGTTTTACAAAAAAAAAAAAAAAAAATATATATATATATATATATGTGATAGATTTTTTTTTTTTTTTGTTAATTTTTCGAACTAAATTTTTGGCGTAAGTGAGTAAAATATCAGTAAAAAAAAGTTTAAAACGTCGTATGTATTTTTTTGTAGTATACTTTCATCCAAATTTCCAGCTTTATTCTTATATTAATTTTCAATTTATTTTCTCAGAACAAAATAAAAAACAATACTGACAAAGTCTCCATTCTACAAAGACAATTTTTTAAATGTGGGAGAAATATTTTCTAATTGCCAAAGTGAAATTTGTACAGCGACAAATAAAAATTCATATACATTTTTTTCAATTAAAAGTATTGCTTTAAAATCAGTTTTAGTACACTTCTATTGCATACAAAACATAATTAACCCTTTCAGGGGCGGTGGTATAAATTTTAACCACCTAATTTCAGTTTTCAACTGCAAAAATTCATCCCAGAAACTTTATATAAATTTTTACTATTTTACCTTATCTGAAAACATTCATTTATTACTTTTCCTCTAATCATGTTCTCAGACTCTGGTGGCATTTGATTTTAAATAAACATAAATTCATTGCCCCTGAATGGGTTAAACGAAAGTACATTCTCCGAATCACCAAACAAAGATTACTATAGAATATAGTAAAAACTGAGTTAAAAGTTCAGAGAAAAATATATAAGTAAACTGAGTAATATATATTACATATCTTAATATATATAAATCTCGTGTCACAATGTTTGTCCTCAATGGACTCCTAAACCACTTAACCGATTATAATAAAATTCGCACACCATGTGCAGTTCGATCCAACTTGAGAGATAGGATAGTTTAAATCTCAAATTATAGTCGCAATTTTAATTTATTGCTAATTATTTGTCTGTTATTATTTGACAGTCACAATTATCTGTTAACTCCAAATGATTCTAACAGATGTCGATACCTTTCGACTGGGTTGAAATGAAAGCTGAAATATATTTGGTGCTGCCATCTACACAAAGAATCTTCAACTTTTTAACCTATTAATAAATTTCGTATAATTCAATTATTTCCACTTTTTAAATTTTTGGTGTTAGCATAGCCGGCCACGTGTTACTTAGACTGAAGTGTAAATTGAATTCATATTATAATGAAGATAATACAGTGAAATTAATCCTGTTTTTTACTTATTTGTGCTTCATTGATCAAAACTTTATAATTTAATCTGTATATATATATAAATTACGTGTCACGATGTTTGTCCGGGGTAAACTCCTAAACTAAGGAACTGATTTTGATGAAATTTTGCACACTGTGTGCAGTTTGATCCAACTTGAGAGATAGGATAGTTTTTATCTCAATTTATTGTCACAATATTGTTTTATTGCAATTATTTGTTAATTATAGACCTTTATTAAAGTTGCTCCAAAATATCTGTGAAGTTCCATTAATTTAATTGTTGCCAAAAAAAAAAAAAAAAAAAAAAAAAAAAAAAATACGAGTTCATTTTCTTTCGACATAAAAATAAATACATTTAATCAAACGTGAACGTTAAAAAATTATAAAAAGTTAAATTATGCATCTCACGAAAATTGACGTCATAATCAATTTAAAGATTTTATACACATTGATAAAGTGCTAATGTAGTTCTATCATAGATATAGTAATATATATAGATCTCTCATCCCCATGTTATCGTAGAAAGATTTTTGATGCCGAAAAAAGATAAAAAATAAAAGCTTTGGAAACAGCCATTAAGTGGTATTGAAAAAAAAAAAAAAAAAAGAAAAAGAAAAGAAAGAAAGAAATATGAATTTGAAACTGTATCTGGAGTCTTCCATTCCCCTTTAGCAAATAAATTATTCATAAATTTTATTTGCTAAAATATTAGTATGTATTCCCGTGTGTATTCACTCGGGGAAAGACGGCCATATTTTGGTAAAAACGTCGTCTTTTCCCAAATGAAAAGGAATAACTTTTTTCTCCCCAATGATCACTCTATTCTATATATGCTATACTATATCTATGAGTTCTATACGCAAGCGAAGTGTGACTCACTGACCGTCTGTGCAGCCAAGAAAAAGATTTCCTATGTTAATTGCCCACTGGATTTTTTGTAAGAAATTATTAAAAATCGAGGAAATTTATTTCCCGATTTTAATCCTTATATTTGGGTATAGATATGTATTAGTTATCGCGGGTGTTAGATTGAATTATTTTGCTGTCAAATTGACAAAATTTTAATTTTAAATTTTTAAACTCTGTCGCCCTTGGCTTTTTTTATTATTATTATTATTATTTGGCGATCAAAAGCGTAACACGAAAATATACATGCCAGATGTATGCATTGTACGAAATGTAATATGTATTATTCATTGTACGTATGTATGACATGTAATATGTATTGTACGAAATATTGTTTCATATTATTTATTACTCTTTTAATATAAGTTGTTAAAATAACCATGATTTTTGAAAGGAATTAAATATTTTCGCCAGATAATTTGGCGATATTTTTTTTTTCGCCAAGGATGACAGAAATGAAATCTATTCCGCTGCAAAATATTAGTATCTTACATCAGATATTTTATTTAGACATTTGAAAACAAATTTGACTTCAAACTATGATAGAATATTTATCATTTTCCTTTTAATTTGTATATTATTAGTATATTAAAATTTAAAAGCATGGTATATAAAAAGTTTTTTTTTTTTTTTTTTTTTTTTTAAATCTTATAATTATTCTTATCTTAATCCTCAATGTTTCCCATCTTTATTGACTTGAATTTACTATTAAAATTTTAACATACTCAAAAACTTCTCATCACTTCGTTAAAATACACTAAACTTTTCCAAAATCTTTTTGTATTTAAAATGATACATGTATTTACTTTAAATGTCCAATATTTCATAAGATTTCCAATTTTAAAGTTTTAAAATATTTATCAAATTTACTTATTTTTCTGGTTTAGCCTTATTGTTTTCCCTTTTATAACTACAGCTGTTTCCCTCTTTAAAATATTTAAAATGATGAGGTCATTTAATAGTAAAATTATCCATTATAGCATATATTATATTTCACTCCTCCATAAAAATTGATTTTAAAATCGTCTGTTTCTTTTATACTTTTATTTTAATAGAATTTTAATAGAATTTAATTTATATATTAGTCATTTTAGCAATTTTATCCAAAGTAGCATTAGAAATAATATATATCACTTCTCCATTAAAATTTATAGGACCCTACAATAAAATTAATTTGTGCTTAATATCAACACTACGAAAATTTTTATCAATCGCTTCCAAATTTTGACCTAAGTTTAAAATCTCAACCCTGTGGGTTTTTACATCGGCTACAACGTTTTCGTCTTTGTTCATAAATAATAATTTAACTGTACTAAATAGTTTACAGCCGTATAATTCAACGTATAACTTAGTCACAGCAACGCGTGGCCGGGTCTGCTAGTATGTATATATATATATATTGTTAAGAAATTGTAAATAATTGTGTTTATTTTTGTATAAATTCTTTCAAAGAGGCTTAGTAAGTTGATAAAGTGCTAATTTTGTGCATTTCTAGTCGTTTTAGCGTTGAAATAGCCTTATTTTCCCTTAAAAACGCATTAAAAAGCCCCAGTAATGCAGGTATTGGATTTGGCGCCAAATTTGGCGACTTTTTCCCACCTTGGCGATTTTTTTGGCGACCTTTGCGAGAAAATCCTTATATGGGATATACGAAATATGGAAGCTGTAAGTTGATTGGTTGACCACTTTCTAGAGTTTTCTCGAAAAATCTGGGTTCCATGGAACAGCATATAAGGAGCGCTTCCTCGCCAAGGCAGTCAGTTCAGTTCAGTCTAAGATCAGCTTCTGTCAATGTTGCATCGCTTGAGCCTCTTTGGAAGAGACTTGCTTTATGTATTATTGCTATACAGTTTGTACTGTGGATTTGCTATTGACGGCTGTTGTTTAAGCTGTGTTTATTGGTTGAATTGAAGCTGATACTTGGGTTATAGACCTGTATTTTTCTGGAACTTTCTGTGAATAAATTACTGAATTTTTGTACGTTTGGCCTTTCATTCTCAGACAACTCACGAACCCCCAAGTACGCAACATTTCTTGTGTCAGAAGTGGGATTCTGATGATGGGAAAATCTTCAGATGGCAGATTTTATTACCAAGATCAAAAATTCCAGCTGTTTTTGAACAACTGCATAGTAGCTCTACCGGAGGCCATTTTGGGTTAATGAAGACTCTGCAGAAAGTTCGGGAACGCTTCTACTGGTGCAAGGCGAAGGAGGATGTGGAGAAATGGTGTAAATCCTGTGATGCTTGTGCGGCACGTAAAGGCACGCAGAAACGAAGTCGAGGAAGACTGCAACGGTATAACGTAGGAGCACCATTTGAACGGATTGCAATCGACATCTTGGGTCCTTTGCCACGGACCTCCAGTGGAAATAAATACATCCTCGTCGTGATGGACTATTTCACCAAGTGGCCTGAGGCATATCCCATTCCCAATCAAGAGGCATGCACAGTCGCAGAGGTCCTAGTGCAGCAATGGGTGTCAAGGTACGGCACGCCCCTACAACTTCATACCGACCAAGGTAGGAACTTTACTTCTGATGTTTTCAAAGGTCTATGTCAACTACTCGGCATAGACAAAACCCGGACAACACCCTTACATCCCCAGTCGGACGGCATGGTCGAGAGGTTCAATCGTACCATCCTGAATAACCTCTCTCTTCTAGTATCAAGGAACCAGCAAGATTGGGACTTGAAGTTGCCATTGTTCCTGCTGGCTTATCGAAGTGCTGTCCATGAAACCACCGGCTATACTCCAGCCCAGATGCTGTTTGGACGTGAACTTCGTCTCCCTTGTGATCTCCTGTTTGGTTGTCCACCCGATGCGCCTTCATCGCCCGAGGAGTACATCCAAGATCTCCAGGCACGATTTGAGGACGTACACAACTTTGCTCGGGAGCGGATTAACATGGCAACGGAGAAAATGAAGATGAGGTACGATCTAAAAGCTACACAACATGAGTTCCAGGAAGGAGAAAAGGTCTGGTAGTGGAATCCTGTTCGCCGCAAAGGACTCTCTCCCAAATTACAGTGCAACTGGGACGGACCATACACCGTCTTAAAGAGGCTGAATGATGTAGTAGTGCGGATCACTAAAACACCTTCATCAAAACCGAAGGTGGTGCACTATAACCGGTTAGCCAAGTACCACAATTAACGATAAAATTAAAATTTAAATTTAAAATGTAAATACTGGTAAAATTTGCGCATGCGAAATGTAAATATTTGTATATAAATATTTTTACATATTTGTGAATTTTGTAAATATTTGTATATAAATATTTGAACATATTTGTGAATTTTGTACATATTTCTCACTTGATTTGTATTTCTATTTTATCGTTATATGCAACTTAGTTTTTGTGTTTTAGATTGTGTAAATTTGTTTAGTTTCGCCTCTTGACCAAGGGTTGCACTGCCCGGGACGTGCAGTCCTTGGGAGGGGGACAGTGTTACGAAATTGTAAATAATTGTGTTTATTTTTGTATAAATTCTTTCAAAGAGGCTTAGTAAGTTGATAAAGTGCTAATTTTGTGCATTTCTAGTCGTTTTAGCGTTGAAATAGCCTTATTTTCCCTTAAAAACGCAGTAATGCAGGTATTGGATTTGGCGCCAAATTTGGCGACTTTTCCCCACCTTCGCGATTTTTTTGGCGACCTTGGCGAGAAAATCCTTATATGGGATATACCAAATATGGAAGCTGTAAGTTGATTGGTTGACCACTTTCTAGAGTTTTCTCGAAAAATCTGGGTTCCATGGAACAGCATATAAGGAGCGCTTCCTCGCCAAGGCAGTCAGTTCAGTTCAGTCTAAGATCAGCTTCTGTCAATGTTGCATCGCTTGAGCCTCTTTCGAAGAGACTTGCTTTATGTATTATTGCTATACAGTTTGTACTGTGGATTTGCTATTGACGGCTGTTGTTTAAGCTGTGTTTATTGGTTGAATTGAAGCTGATACTTGGTTTATAGACCTGTATTTTTCTGGAACTTTCTGTGAATAAATTACTGAATTTTTGTACGTTTGACCTTTCATTCTCAGACAACTCACGAACCCCCAAGTACGCAACAATATATATATATGTACATATATATAAATATATATATATATACATATATATATATATATATATATATATATATATATATATATATATATATATATATATATATATATATATATATATATATATATATATATATATATATATATAATTATTAATTTATAAAATTCAAAACGCAGATTTTTATTCGATACTGCTTAAACCGAAACCTGCTAAAGTGTATATGAATTTTGCATATATAATATATATATATATTAAAATACATTTATATATTAAAATATATTGTAGTATCACATGATAAACCTGTCTTCCATAAACCTTAACAATTATTGAGATTATAAATAACATGAAAACTTTCTTTTTTACTTTTACAATATAACAACAGAATAAAATGCATAAAGTTAATATATAGCATGGAAAAAATATACGTCGCAAATTATGATGACATGACAAGAAATTTATATCACGTTTCAGTGAAATCCGCCTATATATGAAATTGAAAGAATTGTATAATAACCTGTAAATGGCATCAGATTTAAATGTTTAAACGCTCTCTTATGTTCGTCAACTGAAAAAATGAAGAAAAGTTTCTAATGTTTTAACGTTTTCAAAATTCTCTAATTTTATTATTATGCCGATTTTCTTTTACATATACAAAGAATATAATAAACCGTATATTAGACATAAAATGCATGCACTGACACGTCCTACGGTCCGTGAATAAAGTTAAAAACTCCAGAAATTATGTTGAAATATTAAAAAATCTCAGTAAAATCATATAGGATTTTTTTTTTTTTTTTTTACACACATTTATATTAACTGTACAATAACTTGCAAATAAATATTTTAGGATCTTATTACAAAAAGAAAAGATCACTAACTGTATTCTCTAAAGCAGTTTAAAATATCTTTAAATTTTTAACTTCAATATTATAATGAATGGTTTTATTTTTTTAATTAATTATTTACTTTTTACTATCTAGATGTTTATATTACATTATTCTCACATTTTAATTGAAGGGGTACAATAGGTCATTAATAAAGGTTTCTAAAGAAGTTTAAAATTTTCATAAAGTTTAAAATTTTATAAAATTTTAATATTTGTAAATTCTAAATGTAATTTGAAGCTTTAGAAACTTCTATAATTTAGTGAATATTGTATATAATATGCCAATGTTTGTAACATTTTCAGAATGTAATTAATCTAATGATAAACTTAATTATAGTGACATTTCGCACAATCCTAGAGTATTCCAAAAAAAAAAAAAGTATTTTTTATAGAATATGAAAACATTTGCTAAAAATGATACAGGATAAATGAAAATTTCTTTTGGAACTTATTTTTATCTACATAATATCTAACGAATAACTATGCATCCATCTCATCACAACTGTGAAAGTTCAGTAATGTTAGTTTATAACTATCCAACTGAATAATTAAACTTGCAACAGCTGTTCTGTTCTCTAAGAAAATTAGAGCCGAACTATTTTAATTATCCGAGATCCATGCACTGAGATATTATGTCAGTGAATTAATGTAAGATACTTTTGAGACGTGCACAGCTTACATGAAAAAATATTTTATTTTTTTTGACATATCTGGAATGATTAAAATATAATAAATAACAACAAGTGCATAAAAAATCATGAAAATTTAAATTTAAATAAGAGAAATATAGAGAATTATATTAACAAAAATGCACTGAAAATGGGTAATTAATAGAAAACTTAATGAATAGAATTGAGAAAAATAAAGAGTTTATAGCTTTAAAATCATTAGTTTTACAACTCAAAGTGAAAATATATTTGAATGACTTTTGTTGAAAACAAGTGTTTTTCAGAATCACAGATTAAATGCTTCTTGATTCGTGATTTTTTTCGAAATCCTATAAAAATAATAATTATTTATTAATTCAGATATAAGTTTGGGAAAAACCTGAAATTCGTATGAAAAATGAACATGCAGGCATTAATATATATATATATGTATATACAGGATGACCCATAAGTCTGTAGTCATTTTAAAAATTCATAAATATTGAATGAATTGATAGAATTGAACGCGAATTACGAAAAAATCATTCTCGTGAAGAGAAATTTTTTTTGTAGAAAAAATAATTATTATATATTATATTATAATATATTATTTGTCGATAGAGGACGCTGTGCGTAACCAGATCACATTTTCATGGAAAACTGTATTTATTCCCAATCAAATGTTTACAGGCATATAAATCCTATTGTATGTGTCCATCGTCAGCACAAATTACAGTTTCTAAACGAGTTATAACGCTTCTAACTGCATCCTCAGTCGGCGGTTTTTACCTGAGGAAAAACATATTCACCAATATTGCTTTATCCACCAAGTCAGCATCGCAATTAAAACTTCATGTATGCGCACAAGTAGGAGGCAAAATAAGAAATAAACTGTTTTAATCGCGAAATTGTGCAATTTATAGGATTTTACTTCGCATATTTTTGTTTCACATCCATGCGAAAAATTTAACTATTTGTCTAACTATCGTCGACAAAAAAATTAAATGTATTTTTACTTTCCGAACACTATAGTGAGGAAAGTATTGTAATCATGTCAAAAATCCGAATTCGAGATTTTGATGTTTCTATACGTTTTGAGGTCCCCTGAGTCCGTTTTCACTATTTTTACGATGATGTATGTATGTGTGTGTGTATGTGTGTATGTGTGTATGTGTGTATGTCTGTGAGTGAACACGCTAGCGTCTAAACGCTTTGTTCGATTAACATGAAAGTTGGTACGCATATTGTAAGTCACCATAGTACGAACCCTATAGATTTTGGTGAATCTAGCACTTATAGTTTTTTTACAGGGACACAAAGAAAAATTCTTTATCATTATGCCTATGGGGCCAAATTTTTAAAAGTATGATAGCGCCTAAACGCCTTATTAATCTGAGCAAAAAATTTGTACACATGTTATAGATCCCAGTTGAACTAACTGTATAGACTTTGGTGAATCTAGCACTTACAGTTTTTTTACAGGGACACAAAGAAAAATTCTTTATCATTATGGCCTATGGGACTAAATTTTTAAAAGTACGATAGCATCTAAACGCCTTGTTCAATTAAGCTGAAAATTTATTTGAATATTGTAAATCACTGTTGCATTAACTATAAGCATTTTGGTGAATTTAGCATTTATAGGTTTTTACAGGGACACAACGAAAAATTCTTTATCATTATGATCTATGGGCTCAAAGTTCAGTAGCGTTAAATAAAACATCGTGTAATAGATGGAGAAGAATACTCAAACACTCTATTATGGTTTTCTCTCTTTTGTTTGTTTAACAACTCCTCTTTCTTTACTTTATCTACAAAACTGTTAATGACTCAATGTTCGGAAAGTCGAGTGGAGTCACTCCAGATTTTTTTCTTTACCAAAAAAATGCCCCTTCTCGAGAATGATTTAATTCGCAAACCGCATTCAATTCTATCAATCCATTCAATAGTTATGAATTTTTAAAATGTCTACATACTTATGGGACACCCTGTGTATATATATACATTAAAATCTAATTTAACAACAATATCATGCAACTGTACGATAATGAGTACACAATATATTTTGTAACTAAAATAATGTAAAACTGAAACAATATATTAATCACAGGTTCCGCGGTAATATAAGGGGCGTGTTAAATACTGTAGATATATTAGTATTCGATACATAAGAGTCTAAATTATAATTTTGTTCTGTTATAGTTTTAAAAAAAAAGTAAGTTTATAAACAGATAACACAGCAAGACATACAAAAAATATTTTTAATTTTTGAGTTTTATTCTTTTAACGCTAAAAAAATTTTCTTCGAATCTGTACATACTAGTAAAAATTTAAGCGAAAGTTAATTTCTTACATAAGGTATTTTTATTCCGAATTATATATATATATATATATATATATATATATAAGTAGTTATAAAATGTTCTACTGTATTAATTTTTTTTCCTTTAAATATATATATATATATATTTGTTCGATATTCATAATTTTTGAACGAATGTATTAAGAATTCATTAAACTAGCTCTGCAGTCATTATGGTTTCCAATACAATTTTGTACTTATCATCCAGGCAACCTTTTATCTATATTTAAGTAAATTAACTAAAAAACTTCAACACAAACCTATTACTTTGCTTCGAATAGAAATCACTGATATAAATCTTGATTCTTCCATTCCATAATTGCCCGATAAATCACAATATTAAATTTCAATAACAAAGTAATTAGACTTGGGATCATTTTATAAGAACGCCCGATTTCCTATTTATATTTAATTGTGTAATCATAACAGCTGATTATAGACGTCATTTCTTAATCGATAAATTTAATTAGCCACGAAACTGAAAACGACTTCCAGTTCAGAATAAACTGTCGTTTCCTTAAATTATTAAATAAAGTTTAACTGGATTAAGATTAATGTTTCAATTAAAACATTATGAGAAATGCAATGTGAGTAAATAAATTAGTTTAAATGTAGTAGAACAATTATTGTTCTTTTGTTTGAAGTTGCGAATTAATACGTATTATCTATATATTAATTTGAAACATGTTTTTGCCTGTCTCCACTATATTGAGAGAACTACTTGGTGTAAAAATTTGGTTGAGGTGTCTAAAAAAAGGTCTTGGTCTGTAGATGTGCTATGAGAAGAGAAAAATAAAAAAAAGTCGAACGGTTTCCCCCCCGCGGAAACGGGTGGGAAACCGTTTCCCACCCGTTTGTGTTAAAAACACGTTTACGAGCTTAACTGAGCTTCAAATTACTTCACGGTGAAGAAATTGTACATATGGGGACTAGAGTCGAATACTAAAAAATCACTTTCTGTTGCATACAATATAGTGCTACCCCTGGTGGTGAAAAATGGAACTAGGTGATTTTGCTGCAGACCCTATCATGTTACATCTTATTTTAAAGGTCTTGGTATTTTCTGACCGTTGGTGATGTTCGTACAGAGCACACTGCGCGCCCTGGCGGTGGAAAGTGCAGCTAAAGGATTTTGCAGCTGACACCACCATGTGACACCTTATTTAAAAGGTCTTGGAAATCCAAGGCGATTGGTGATAGAGGTCTTGAAATCTATATATTAATTTGAAACATGTTTTTGTCTGTCTTCACTATATTGAGAGAACTACTTGGTGTAAAAATTTGGTTGAGGTGTCTAAAAAAAGGTCTTGGTCTGTAGATGTGCTATGAAAAGAGAAAAATACAAAAAAGTCGAACGGTTCCCCCCCCCCCCCGGGGGAGAAACGGGTTAAAAACACGTTTACGAGCTTAACTAACCTCAAAATTA
Source organism: Salticus scenicus (assembly GCA_963930645.1). Classification (NCBI taxonomy): domain Eukaryota; kingdom Metazoa; phylum Arthropoda; class Arachnida; order Araneae; family Salticidae; genus Salticus; species Salticus scenicus. The sequence continues at coordinate 378,747,284 of OZ005648.1, forward strand.
CTTCACGGTGAAGAAATTGTACATATGGGGACTAAACCAATATCTGCGAATTTGGAATTTTCGATTTTAAAGAGGGAAAAAAGGGGGAAAGTAGATTTGCAGGGGCGGGAAAAGGGGGGAAATTTGTTTGAGAGGGAAATCCGTTCTAGACCCACACATGTAGCACCTCATTTTAAAGGTCTTGAAATTTCATGTCGATTGGGGTTGTTTGTATACAATATAGTGCGACCCCTGGTGGTGAAAAATGGAACTAGGTGATTTTGCTGTAGACCCTATCATGTTACATCTTATTTTACAGGTCTTGGTATTTCCTGACCGTTGGTGATGTTCGTACAGAACACAGTGCGCCCCCTGGTGGTGGAAAGTGCAACTAAAGGATTTGGCAGTTGACACCACCATGTGACACCTTATTTAAAAGGTCTTGGAAATCCAAGGAGATTGGTGATAGATGTCTTGAATTTTCATGTTGATTGGGGATGTTTGTATACAATATAATGCGCCCCCTGGTGGTAAAAAATGGAACTAGGTGATTTTGCTGTAGACCCTATCATGTTATATCTTATTTTAAAGGTTTTGGTATTTCCTCACCGTTGGTGATGTTCGTACAGAACTGCGCCCCCTGGCGGTGGAAAGTGCATCTAAAGGATTTTGCAGTTGACACCACCATGTGACACCTTATTTGAAAGGTCTTGGAAATCCAAGGCGATTCGTGATAGAGGTCTTGAAATTTCATGTTGATTGGGGATGTTCGTATACAATATACTGCACCCCCTGGTGGTTAAAAATGGAACTAGGTGATTTTGCAGTCGACCCTATCATATTACACCTTATTTTAAAGGTCTTGGTATTTCCCTACCGTTGGTGTTGTTCGTATAGAACACGCTGTGTCCCCTGGCGGTGGAAAGTGCAACTAAAGGATTTTGCAGTTGACACCACCAGTGACACCTTATTTGAAAAGTCTTGGAAATTCAAGGCGATTGGTTATGTTCGTATACAACATACTGCAACCCTGGTGGAGGAAAGTGGATTTTGCAGCGCATGCGTAGCATGCCTACTACACAGTGCAGCAGCCACAGGCAGAGGTAACACGAGTCAGAGGTTCGTTTAGTTAAAGGTTAATTTTTGAGAATTCCTTCATGTTATTAGCGGCCTGCATATACGCTGCCGCAGGCACCGGGTCACAAGCCCGAGTTCCGTTCTGTTTGAGGTAATTTTTTTTGTTACAGATGATTATTTTTTTGTGATGCTTTTATTTAAAAACAGAAATTCAAACAAAATCGAGTTAAAGGTATAAAATGATACAAATTTAAGGTTCATTTAAGGTTATTACCACGGACCCCGGCACACCGGGCGGGTCAGCTAACATGTTGTCTTAGTATTAAACGAAATAGAAAATAAAAGATAGCAACTGTTTATTTGGTGTCAGTTTGATGTCCCATTGGCAGTACTTTGTAGAAAGTGATGTCATATATAGTATTTCTATTTATGACTTTTTTAATAGAAATGTCGTAACTTGAAAATACATTTTTTAACATGTTTTTATACATGTTTTAACTTGAAATACATTTAACTAATGATGTGACGATTTTTGAAACATTGCGGTCAATAAAGTGATCGTCGAATTCGACGGGTTCCATCTAGTTAATTTTAAAATAAATTATGAAGTATTATAAAATTTTTATGTAAGTTTCATAATAATTATAAGAAGCTTTAACAGTCTGTAAATCGTGCTAAAATTGAAACTCTGTTTCCTTTATTGATGTAGCGTCAGTGAAAACTGTTTTTATTAAATAAAAAAAAATAAATAAATAAATAAAAAAAATTCGTGTCTGTATGTATGCATGCATGTCTTACAAAATCGATCAAAGAAATTATGCCACTGACTAAAATTTTATACAGATAATAATGAATGAGATATTAATGAATGAGAACTGTATTCAGTAATTGTGTCTAGCGTACAGAAACTCATAAAAAAATCAGTGCATTACAGTTTATGAATGGCATTTTAACATACTTACACTGCATTAACGACAACGGAATGATCCTAAATCATTACAATGATTTATATGATTTCTGTAAAATTGTTTCTAAAAAATATGGTTTTCATATTAGGATGAGTCGAAAGAGAATCGAAGTATTAATTATTAATTACTAGAGAGAAAAAAACTTTCCTTACATAACTGTAAAAAGAAAAAAAATCTGATGTTGGCAGCACATGATTTCCTTATACACCCATTGGAATATACATATTGTTAGGAAAACATTGACATTTGTGTGTGAGCAACAAGGAAGTTTCAACAACAAGGAAAAAATAAAAAATAAAAACTGAAAAAATGCTACATTAACAACAAAAGTTAAGATAACAGAATTATGTATACCACCAAACAAATATACTAGGTTTTTCAGGACTGGCTTATTACAGAATCTTTCGTTGGCATATCCATAACTTAGAGTTTAATGAAAATCGTTAGAGTAAAGATGGCCTACTTTTGTTCTCTCTTCTGGAAATTAGAAGTGAAAAACGATACATTTTACTAAACCAATTAATTCAGTTAAAATTGAGGAATGATTTACTAATTCTGGCCATCCTGAAACAATATTTGCCACCAAATTTGATTGCTAATCTCAACAAGTCGCCAAATTTGTAGGCAACGCTACTTTTGGTCTTCGCGTTGATTTTGGTGATTTTGCGTCGAATTTAGCGACTTAGCGAAAAATTGCAGTATAGGGTTGTCAAAGTTTGGATAATCTAACTTCAATAAGAACAGAATTCTGAAATTTTGTGGAAAGATTCATTGGTTTACAGCGCTGAACTAATTTCTTCAAAAATTCTGTAAATGACAAACAAGACTAAAACAAAACAAAGTGCATTTGTTGACTTTATCCTGCTTATCTATTAAGAATTACTTTCTACATTCAAAAATGTCGAAAACTTTCATAATAAACTTTCATACTATTACGTGCTCTATCTACGTGCTGAATATTTATTAAGGGCCCGCTTCACTCATCGCCGCCAGAAGCCGAAGCTAATGTTATTCTACGGGAAATATTTCGTTACAAATAACTTATTAACTAATACATATTTTTAAATTCTGTTTTTACATTCTGAAACTTCCCAGCTGTTAAATTGACGGACCTTTTTTAAAAAATTATTTTTTTTAATTTTTTATATTTTATTTTGAAGTTGCAAAATACTAATTTTCGGTATGTGAATTTTTTTCATTTTTCATTTTGCAATTTCAAAATAAAATATTAAAAATTAAAAAAATACATTTTTAAGAAAGGTCCGTCAATTTAACGGTTGGGAATTTTCGGAATGTGAAAACGGAATTTAAAAATATGTATTAGTTAATAAGTTATTTGGAAAGAAAATGTCCCCGTAGAATAACATTGGCTGGGGCTTCCGGCGACGGTAAGTGAAGAGAGCCGTTAAAGTGTATTCGTCGACTAGAAAGTATCAAATATGGGAATCATACAAAAAACGAGAATACCATTAAATACTTTTGACACTTTTTTTATACTTTTTTTGTGTTTTCGCCTTCTGTCTCGAAGGGGGGAATGGGGGTATTTTCGATAGACCCCGTTACTTTAGGTGTCGGACACATAAAAACAATTCAAGCACTGAAATTCTTAATCGTAGTTTCCATAGATTTCTCAGGACACATAATTTAGCGCTAAAAGGGTGTCTCGATCTTTCCTCCTCGTTACCCCCCTCCCCCGCGCCACACACACACAAAAGAAAAAAAAAAGAAAGAAAAGAAAGAAAGAAATCGCAAATTCACAAAAAACAAAACTATCTTTTTGAAAATATCCTAAGAAAGTCGCATAGCTTTTTTCAACATCTTTGTTCCATTTTAGGTAAAATTCTACTCCAAAATCCGGAATTTGCGAAATTTCCCGCTAAAAATTTATTTCCAACCTCCTTCCTCTTAAAAATCGAAATTTCCTAAATTGCAGATTTTTTTTTTTTTTTTTGGTACCCATGTTTAATCTCCTCATGTGCAATTTCTTTAGTACAAAGTAATGTGGAGCCGTGTTATGCTTATAAACGTGTTTTTAATTTTTGCCTTCCAGGTGGGGAACGAGATGAAATTTCGAAAAAGTTGATAGATATAATTTTAAATTGGGTAAAGATCGAAATTTCTGTCAAACGTCGCTAAATTCCGTTCAGCCGTTCTCACGTGATACCCGGACAAAAATAACGATACAGACACGATGACACACACACACTCGGGCAAAATTTTCTAAAGTCATTTTCGGCTTTCATAGTGTGTGAAACGTGAAGATATAGCAAAATTGTTTGTTTCTGACAAATTTACAGACAAAAGTCTGTTTTTATTAATGTAGAATATTATTATTATTATTGTTAGTAGTAGTAATAGTAGTATTTTACTGTTGGTTTGTGTTAAATGTATTCTAAAAATTGCAAAAACATTTATTAATACAATTGTTAATTAAGATTTATTAATGCAATTGTATACTTTATAGTCCTGCGCTTCGTGGTAATATATTCGTTTGCTTTCGAAGCATCGGGGTATTTATTTACCGCAAATTATTTAAAAGTAACTTAAATAGTAAAGTTTACTCATTCATGGTTTTGATAAAATTTATGTTTGGACATTAGAATTTTGCTTCCTAAAATGTAACAGCAAAGTTTCTCGCTTGATATTACTTGTAAGATAATTCATGAAAATAAAAATAAAGTTCATTACATTTCCCTAAAGTATACAAGTTACATACATTTTATACTGCATATTAAAATTGGTACATGGAAAATATTATTTGTTTTGAAAGGAAATTTTGAAAAAAAAAAAAAAAAAAAAAACGGAATGCAAGATAAATTAAAGAATATGTAACAATTAAATAATATTCGTGATTACTATGGATAATACTCAAATAATATTCGTAAGTAAATTAAAATAATAATAATAATATTAATAATATACAAGGAGCAAAACGTTTGAATGTGAGCGTAAAATTTTTACAGAATTAAATATAGTTTCATCCAAACTTTCTTTTCCTTTCAGTACAAGAGAACATTTTACAGTTTAATGAATGAGGATTTTTTTTAATCACATTCATCCAATCATTTTTTCATTCAGTCTCACATTTATGGATATATTTCATAATATTTAAAAATATTTCAGTATGTATGAGAAATACATAATTTTATTTCATTGGCGTTACAATAATGTGGATTTCTTCTATGCTCGTATGAATAAGCAAGATTTTTTTTCCTTTCCAGTCAGAAAATAAATAAATAAATAAATAAATAAAAATAAATAAATAAAAATAAATAAATAAATAAATTTAACCCCTCTGGAAAAGAAATGGCGAACTGTATACATTGGATATTCCTCATTCCAAATATGTCACAGAAATTTCTATATCATGTACTGTTTTTAAGAGAGACAATACATAAAAAACAAAATTACAGTATTAAATAACAATCAATACATTCAGTGATAATGGAAAAAAGCAATAAAAATACGGAACATGAACGATTTAAGTTACTGTACATCTGAAATAAATAATGTCTGCCAATTTAAAGTCATTTTGCTAGTATTTTAATTTTGAGACTGCGCCTGTATGTATGTATGAACTGAATGTAGAACATAGATTTTCAAAAGAAAGTACAAAACTATTTTAGAAAGGCACAAAGAATGTTTTTGATAAAAAGTGGAAAATGCCCCCTCCCCCCCCACACACACACAGTGTGGAAGGACACAAAAACACGTTTGTAAGTGTAACTCGGTTCCAAATTACTTCCCGGCGAAGAAATGGCGCATAAAAAAACTAGACTTAAAAAAAAAAAAAAAAAAAAACTGATTTTAGAATTTGTTGATTTTTAAGAGGGAAGGGACAATTTTCGGGGGGAGATTATGCAAATCCTGACTTTTTTAATAGAACTCTACCAATAATAGTGAAATATGTTGAAAAACGACCGTGGCCTGCTTCAAGTAGTTTCCAAAAACCCATTTTATGTTTCTTGCGATTTTCAATTTTCGATTTTTAGAGTACAGTTAAGAGGGGGCAAATTCGAACCCCCTTGTGACGCTAAATTTGTCCTGGGAAATATATGGGAGCTTCAGCCATTAATTTTGGTGCGTGGATTGTTTATGCGCATCCAACACACTTCGTAACAGGGTTTATTGAAATTGCCCCATTTCCCCTCTTGAGTACAGGGATGAATAAACACGTTTCCAAGCGTAAAATTGCTCCAAGTTATCTCCAGTAGATTAATTTTTATGTAGGGCTTGTATTAGCGTACAGAACAGGCACTATAAAGAGATTTTGTGAAATCTCTCCCTTCGGGAAGCTGGGGTGCAAAAACACGTTTTCAAATATAACTCTACTCCAGATTATCCCAGACAAACGATTTTTCGATGTGTCGATAGGTTATGCGAACCACCACACGCTACAAAGGAATTTTGCGAAATTCCTCCAGAAACATGTTTCCAAACACAGCTTTGTTCCAAATTACCTTAGAAAGGGGATTTTTAATGTGTGGGTCGGCTATGCGTATCTCACACGTTGTATAAAAATATTTTGCGAAATACCCCTTACCCGTTTGAGCAGGGTGCAAAAAATACATTTTGAAACATAAACCTTCTTCAAATTATCTCAAGAAGGCGATTTTTTTTAAATATCGGTTGGTTATGTGTATGTAACCCGCAATATAAAAGGACTTTAAATTGAGGACAAAAATTACGCACTATTTCCCTTGGTCCGGTGGGGAAAAAACACGTTTTTTAGCTTAAATTTGTTCCAAATTACCTTAGAATGGCATACTTTAGTGTGTGGTTGTTGATTAAGCAATATGCACCTTGGTGGAATTTCGTGAAATTTCTAAATTTACCGGCGAGGGAGAGGAGAGTAAAAAGCGGGTAAGGCACTGCCGTAAGTTGTTGGGACACAGATTCGAAGGCAGCTGGTACATTAACTTAGATTTCGAATGATTTCAATGATTTTTTCTATTCTTTTTTTTTTTTTTTCTTTTTTTCTTTTTTTTTTTTATTAACAGTGATATAGAATTTTGAGAATTACTATAGTGAACAGCGGAGCGGTCAAAGTCTGCTAGTAAACTATAAAAGAAGAAAAAAAAAAAGGAAAATAGAAAAGAAAAAGAATTACTTTTTGAACAACCTAATACTTGGTTGCCTTCAGGAATAGAAACGTAAATGTAAGCAGTTTTCCCGTGGCCCGTAATCTCAGTTGGTTTGAGTTTCATGTTAATAACGTGAAGCTGGAGAGTTTGATCCTCCAAGAGTAAATAAATTAATTTTTGCAGATAATTAATAGAAAATGTGTCAAATGATAAAAGAAAATCTTTCAGAGTCTATACTCTATCGTAAGATCTTTAGATTTTTTTTTTAACTAATTAAATTTGTTGCAGCTGTTGCTGTCAGCTGTTGAGTAAAGATGATAATCTTTCCGAGAAACCTCTGTCAAAAAAACGTAGTTCTTGAACATTAGCAGTGTCGCTTATCGTCCACTTTTCATCTAAACTGAAATGTCTGGTTATGGAACAAATACAAGCAATGGGAATCCGTAAACGATATAGCGCAGGCGAGAAAGACACTGCCTTTAAGTACTGAAAATTCGATATAAAATTTCGGTGTCGATAGGAATTAATTTCGTTTATTGTTTAAAATAAAGTTTCATATTGAATAAATTATTATTTAAGATTTCTTTGACATTTACTTTTTTCCTCAACTCATCTTAAGATTATATATTTTCTACAACTAAATGAGGTGTCAAATTCTAATGGCAGAACAAACATGTATTAATCATCGTTAATTATTAGCTACGTCCAAAATTGTCAACTTAATAAACGTCATTATACATATTTAATTTTCACGAAACATAAAAGGTTCAGATGAAAAGTACAAAACTAATAAATGTCAAACCAGCAAACTAGAATGTGCATATTAATATGTTATTATATAAATTTCATTAAGCTTGTAGTATACAAAATTTATCATTCAGTTTATTTAAAATTAATGTAAGAGTAAAAAGCAGTATTTTTGTTAAGAATTCTTTTATCAACTTTTTTTTTTTTCAAAATTAAAATTTTTTATAATACCATTGATTAATCGATAAGCACTACGAAAATAACAGAGTAGCCTGATTTCTGAAAATATTGTTTATATATGGAAAACACGCAATATATCTCTATAAAATTTTCCAAACCCACATTAGGAGCTGAAAAAAAATCTGATGTGGGCACCACATGACTTCCTTATACACTTTTAGAAATATACATAATGAACATTGACATTGGACCCGAAACAGTTGGCTAAAAATATTTAAAAAAAATGAATTATCACAGTGTTCTGAGCTTTTCTGAAAGTTAGCTAATAACCGATTGCAAGATTTGTACTGGTAACGCTGACGAAGGCAGCAGGGACCCGAAAAAGTTGGCTAAAAGTATTAAAAAAAGAATTTTTCACCGTGTTCTGAACTATTCTGAAAGTTTCAAATGTCTAGCTAGTTGGGATGTTGATTAAATAAATTTTCTGTTAAACCACATAAACGCTGACGAAGGCAGCAGGGACCTGAAACAGTTGGCTAAAAGTATTTAAAAAAATGCATTTTCACCGTGTTCTGAACTATTCTGAAAGTTTCAAATGCCTAGCTAGTCGGGAAGATAGTTAAATAAATTTTATGTTTAACCATATAAGCGTTGCCGAAGGCAGCAGTGACCCGAAACAATTGGCTAAAAATATTTTAAAAATGCATTCTGGTCGTGTTCTGGGCTTTTCCGGAAGTTTTAAATGTCTAGCTAGTCGGGAAGTTAGTTAAAAATCGATTGCAATATTTGTACTGGTAACGCTGCCGAAGGCAGCAGGTATCGGAAACAGTTGGCTAAAAATATTTAAAAAATGCATTGCCAATGTGTTCTGAGCTTTTCTGAAAGTTTCAAATGTCTAGCTAGTCGGGAAGTCAGTTAAATTGCAAGATTTGTCCAAACCGTTTTTGAGTTATTACCGTTTTTTTGATACATTATGGCCAAAACCTATGTATTTTTGGTCATTATGAACCTAATTTTCCTAAATATCTCCAAATCGGAAAATCATACAAAGTCCAAAAAGGGAGGTGCACAACTAGATGTTATAACAAACCTATGTATTAATTCGCAACTTTCTACGTCCAACCGTTTTTGAGTTATGCGACATACTCACCCCCCCCCCCCCCCACACACACACATACATACAGACGTCACGAAAAATCGTGTAAAATCGCTTATATCTCTAAAACGAGAGCTCGTGTTAAGACGACACTTGCAGGTGCACAACTAGACATCATGACACTCACATCTATAAATTGGCAACATTCAGCGATCATTCGTTTTCGAGCAATGTGAAACACAAAATCCATTTCGCAAATCGGGATTATTATACTTCCTTATAGTTTGTATAAGGAAATAAAAACTGTAATTAATAGATTTACATTATTAACACAAATTATTTAAATCTGAGTTATTTTGGCGTCAAATTACTAATTAGGATAAGAATCATAAAGGAATATATCGCTTGACAGTTCTAAACGATATTATGCCATGAATACGACTAAATTAACTAACATTTATTTATATTCGTTATTATTAATAATATATCCGTATAAAATACTGGAAAATTAAACATAAAAATTTGGTGATGATATAGAAATTAACAATAACGTATTTATTTAAAGTTCTTCAAACTTTTCTTTGAATTTTTCGTTCCAATTTCTTTAATATGAACTCTTGTTTATAAATAAGTGAGATGTCAAATTGTAAAGACGAACATAAACATGGATTATTAACGTTAATTATTAAGTATCCCCAAAAATGTCAAATGAATAAACGTAAATACATAAATTTATTTTTCATGACACTGAACTAATAAATGTCAAAATAATAAGCAAGAATGCGCATATTAATGTGTTTAGAAAAGAATTTAATGACGTTTCTGCTATAGGAAATTCAATAGTTTCGTTAAAAGTAATGTAAGGTAAAGAAAAAATTTTTATTAAAAAGTGCTTTTTAAAAAATATTTTAGTTTTCAGACATTACCTATAATTAATGATAAATCGATAAGCGTCATGGAAATAATGTCATAGCTTGATTTCTGTAAATATTGTTTATATATGGAGAACATGTAATCAATTTTATTAAAATTTTCTGTACCAACAAAAACTTGTTAAAACTTATTGGCACAAGTAACTCTATCTGTTTATCTATCATTCATTTCATCTAAGGGACTTCCACTACAGATAGCACTATATTAAAGATAAATGTAAATGAATTTCGAATATGCTCCTGCTATGATGCATTTACAGTTGCATAAATTGCTGTGTAATTTAGTTAGTGTCAGTTTCGATTTTTAGTTTTCCTTCAATTCTGTATTAATTTCCATCTAATAATTCTCATAATGTAAGTTTATAAATAAATAGTGCCATGTTATGAAGAAATTTTTACTTCGAATAACTAACAGAATTTGAATGTAGAATATAAAAATTCACAGTTTTGGCTAGTATCAAAAAAGATTTTTTAAAAGTGGTCCTACTTTTTTAATAATTAGGACAAAATGATGCAGTGGCTTCGGAAACCACAGCAAATACGCTCGGCCCCCAAAACCACTTCGAACACTCGCTCGCTACTTTCTGGCTCCTGGAACTGATCGCAACTGGATTTTTTCCCTCGCGAATTTGAAGAGACGCGCCAATTCAGCCAATCAGCATCCTCGAATGATCATCAGTTCCACCGGAAGGCTAGCGCATCGTCACTTCCAAGGAATGTTCTAGAATATTCAGAAAAAAATATCCCACACTGTATCCCCCCTTGGAGCGTAGGTAGACCGGAAAACATGGCCGCCGCTCAAAATCACTGGCGCGCGTATTTAAATTTGCCAAAATTGTTTCAATAAAAAATTGAATACGAAAACTTTAAATCTTGACGGATTTTAAAAAGTGAGGTGTCATTTTAAAGGTTATTTCACGTAGATTAACCTCGTAACAAAATAAATTCCGAAAACCTTACCGATAAATTATTAAGATAGCAAATAGTTGGGAGGAGGTTATTGTAAAATTAGCTTAAAATAAAAAAGTTTCCCTTCCTCAAATTTCATTATTTGCAATTTAGGCGTTTGAAACTCTTTAATGGAAAGTGTTGCTCCTCTGAAAAGTAATTCTATTTGGGTATTTAAGGTTTAATCATTTAATTTATTTTGATTTTGGTCTGATTTTATCTTCATTAAAGTGTCTCTTAATTTGTGAAGTTGTTTATTTAAACGATGTATTTGAATATTTTAATGTTTAATTTGAATGTTACGTAAAAGTAAAGCGTAAAAATTATATTAGTGATGAATAATGTTTGATTTGAAGGGGAAAAAAGTCTAAGTTCATACTGTTTATTAAAAATAGGTAAGTATATACCTATTAACAAACATAAGAAAAGATTAAATTATGAAAAGCATACTTAAAAAACTATAAAACTGTTAGTTTGATAATAAAACTAGAGAAATATACAATACAATGGGCAATAATGTAATAATCAATAGTGCATATATTTTCATAAATGTATTTTAAATTAATTTCATGCTTGTACCATTCATGACTATATTGAACACTTTATTATTACTAAAAATTTTCGAAATAAAAAAGCGTACAATTTATGCTACATTATGAACCCACTTTCAGCGTAAGTACATCTGGCATTTTTGTTTGAGACTAATTTTTTCACAAATTGATGATAATAGAATATACATAATCGGGTACACTTGGTTTTAAAAGTACCTTCTTGAAAAAAGAAAAAAAAAAAAAATGTTACTGACACTTTATTTAGTAATAAAATTATACTTCTTTCATAAATAAGTTGGTTGGTGATATGTAATGGCATAAGTTTCAAAAATAGGATTTTTTGTTCTAAAAATCGAAATTTTCAGACAAATCTTAAATAAAGTTTAGATAAAAAAACAAACCTTTTGTGCATTTGCAACCTTTAAAATTCAATATTCCCATTAAAATTAGCTAATATGAAATTCTGGTTTGTTATGAAACCGGTCAACTCCAAAATAAGTTTCAAAGGTGAGCAAATCCAAAATAATAATTTTAATAATCCCCTCCTATCACGTGCCCCTGCCATCTTATTTCGTGTTTTCAAATGTAGTGCCCTAATGATTATAAAACTGAAGAGTTTTCTTTCCTATCTGACTTTGACTAAGTGTAGCAAAAAATCAGCTTTTTCTCAAAATTTTATTTTTTGGAGATGACCAATTTTGGAATTAGACGGCAAATATAATACTTTGGCAATGTTTAGCGTTCTACAAAAGCAATTCATTTTTTTTTTTTTTTTTTTTTTTTTTTTTTTTTTCTCTTCAAAAATAAATCTATAATGTTAGCCTTTATGAAAGCTCATCCTCAATATTTAAAAAGAAAATGATTCATTACGAAGTTATTACATGGGAGACTAATGAATGTAATGGATAAGTGAAGACTGGACATATATCCTTGTCTATGAGAATCGCATTATTTTTCTTTCTTGTTCGTTATTATTTTCCTTATCTTTTTTTCCTAACAACAGCTTTAAAATCACGTTCTTAACAAATAAAGAGATAGATATGTTTTCTCAGGTATTATAAAAAATGAGAAGTTCATAAATGAAATCCTCATCATCATCAAATAAAAAAAAATTATCATCAAATAAAAATTGTTAAAATACAAAAATGCAATAATATTGCAACAAAATTATGAAAAATCAACTCCGAAATCAGAAAAGAAAAAAAATGTATTATCTAGCTAGCATAAAAAAATGCCTGTTTAAACAATTCCTTTAAATGTTTAAAACAGTACATTATAATTAGTTTAGAAGGTCGAGTTTCTCAGGGGAGGAGAGAAGTAAACACAGAGGGATTGAGGGGATAAGAAATGAACTTAAGTTAAACTTAAAGAGGAGAACTCGAAGCTCTAAAATATAATGATTTTAATTTTAAATTGTGGCACAAGACTAAAATAAAAATGGAAATTTTCGTTTTTGAAAAATTCTCTCTTTTCCCTTTTTTCTGCAACGAAATCTTTGTTTATGAGATTTAGGAGTAGATAAAATTAAATTTATTTCAATTTTTTTTTCAATTAACTGAAATCGGGACGTATTTTGATATAGAACGAGATTAGCAAAATAAATTGATTTAATAAAAAATGATACAAGTTGTGCTGCGAAAAAAAAAAAAAAAAAAAAAAAAAAAAAAATGCTTATTATGTAGAGACATTTCTCTTTATTCATCTTTCTTTCAATTACACTCTGTAACAAATTTTATATTTTTCTGCTTTTTATATGAAACTACGGGATCCTGCATAAATGGAAGGTGTTTTATTCATGTATCAAAACCAAAATGATCCATCACGTGCATTTTTTTCTAAGCGAAACACTTCTCCTATTTATACAAACTGGTTACAAAGAAATGTCACAGAAGCTTGGTTATAGAAATCACAAACCGTAGAATGATTTTTTTTGGTCGTTTCCTCTTTTAGGCACCAGTTGGTTTGTCTCTGTTAACAGACAACCAATATTTAGCTCACATATAGTTAACAGACTAGCATATTTAGCTTACTTCCATTCACTGTCCACTGAAATGCTTTTCAAACATAGAGATATCCTTGTGAACATTTTCACCATGCTTCAGTAATTTTGCTCTGCAGTCAGTCGGCAGAAAAATTATTGAAGCGCTGGAAAAATTTCTCACTTAAAAATGGGCACCTAATACTGTTTTTTTAAATAAATATTTTTCGAATCATGACCTTAGTTTTATTGAATGAAAAGTAAGTTGATGATAAAAATTAGCGATCAAACTAATATATATATATATATATATATATATATATATATATATGAAAAGCGAGGATGCGTGCTTCAATAATTTTGCTGCCGACTGTAGTGGAGTCTTAGTTTCGCCCTGCTCTAGGTAGGTAGGTGGGTTTCGTTTAACGTTACACTTGTGCTGCACTATCGGGCAATTGGCAGCGGTCTGGGGCACACCCCTAAGGATTGTTCGTAGACATGTCACCACAATTTCGATTCTGCAAGGAGGGGATGACTACCCAGCTTTGGTGACTCCCAGAGGTATAATTTCTCCATGCTACCGTATAGTTTTGAGGAAAGAAGTCTTGATGTGAATAGTAAGTCTAAAAAGTGCAGTTTTAATGACATATTGCAAACTACAGCACGGAATCATTTTACTATATCATCAGCAAGATCTCATAATTTTCTGAAAATAAAATATTTATTTTCGTCAAAATGGAGAGCGGCAAAGAACGCATAATTACACTTCCGTTATTTTCAGCTAAGCAAATATAAAAATTACGTATTTTCACATACACTATCCAAAAAAAAAAAAAAAAAAAAAAAAAAAAAAAGTCCTGTTTGCTGCAGTGTGCTGGCTGAAATTTTCTGTAATTCAGAAAAATATGTTCTATCGACGTAATTTTTCAGTTGATATAACGTATTTTTCTGAATTACAAAAAAATTTCAGGCAGCAAACTGCAGTAAATAGGACTTTTTTTTGACAGTGTACAGGACATTCATTGTGCAGTGTTATCTTAAAAACATAAAATAGTATAGAGAATGCAATACAAACGGAAAATTATAAAGTACAAAGGAATCATGCAATTTTAAATAGAAAGAAAACGTTTAAAAATTAAACAGATTTCTTTTTTGGGTCAAATGCCTATATTCATAAACATTCTTGAATATTTCCGCAAAAACTTATTTTGATACTCATCAAAAGTATATTAGAGGATTTACATAACTGGTAATTACGCATATTTGCAAATTAAAATACACAGGTTTACATATATTGCTTGTAATATAAACTATTTTACTACTAATTGTATAATAAATATTTTTTAAATATTTTGTCCATATAAGTTTAAAGTTTAATAAAATTTTATTCCAATTTTATTAATTATTCATGACTTAATAACTATTTTCCTTTTATTCTGAGAAAATGGCCTTTTACAGGTTTTTTTTTTCTTTGATTTAATGAACATGTTACTAAACGTATTTATTTTTATTTTTAGCAATTGATCAGGTAAAGTTATTCTGAAAAAGTAAATATATCTATTCCACTTAAAAAATCCATGAAAAACTTTCTCTGCGTTTTTATAGTAATTAATATCACTGAGTGGTCAAAACTCGACCATTTTTTTAAGTAAACATTTAAATAATATGTATAGAAATTCAAAGTTTCCATCTGAACATTATTCACAGTAATTAATCCATCCTTAAAAAAAAAAAAAAAAAAAAATCACTTTTAGCATTTTTCTTTTCTTGATGGTTCAATATCCCTGTAAATTTCTCAATATTAAAACAATATGTCAATAGTTAAAAATAATCATTTAAAAAAAAAAAAAAAAAAATCTGGAGTGACTCCACTCGACTTTCCGAACATTGAGTAATTAACGATTTTGTAGATAAAGTAAAGTAAGAGGAGTTGTTAAATAAACAAAAGAGAAAATTATAATAGGGTGTTTGGGTATTTTTCTTTATATAGTATACGATGTTTAACTTAACGCTATTTTACCAAACACATAGAGAATAATTCATTGTGTCCCTGTAAAAACCTACAAATGCTAGATTTACAAAAATGCTCATAATTAGTGCAACAGTGACTTACATTATTAATATAAATTTTCAGCTCCATCGGATAAGGTATTTAGACACTATCGAACTTCAAAGTTTGAGCCCATATGCCACAATTATCAAAAAATTTTCATTTTGTCCCTGTAAAAAGAACCATAAGTGCTGTATTCTCTAAAATTCATAAAGTCTGTGTGACGGTGACGTATAACATGTATATAAATTTTCAGTTTATTTGCATAGGGCGTTTTGTCGCTGTCGCACTTTAAATAATTTAAGGCTTATAGGTCTTAATAATGAAATCTTTTTAATTGTGTCCCTGTAAAACTCGTTAAGTGCTAGAGTCACCAAAATCCATAAAGTTTCTGTGATGGTGACCTATAACTCGTACATAAATTTTCCACTCAAATGGATAAGGAATTTAGATGCTATCGCACTTTAAATTATTTCACAATGTAGGCCATAATAATACAGACTTATTTGTTGCGTCCCTGTAAAAAAACCCAAAAGTGCTAGATTCACCAAAATCTATATAGACCGTGAAACTGTGATCATTAATATGTGTGTAATTTTTTTGTTCAATTGAATAAGGCGTTTAGACGCTATCGCACTTTTTAAAATTTGGTCCCATAGGCAATTTGGTCCCATAGGCCATTATGATAAAGAATTTTTCTTTGCGTCCCTGTAAAAAGACTGTAAGAGCCAGATTCTCCAAAATCTATACAGATTGAGTAACGGTGACCTCTAATATTTCTATAAATTTTTTGCTCAATTGAATGAGGCGTTTAGATGCTATCGCTCTTTTAAGATTTTGGTTACATAGACCATAATGATAAAGAATTTTTCTTTGTGTCCCTGTAAAAAACGATAAGTGCTAGATTCACGAAAATCAATAGGATTTGTGCTACGGTGACTTGCAACATTCGCACCCGCTTACAGCTCATTCGAACAAAGCGTTTAGACGCTAGCGTGTTCACACACACACATACATACATACATACATACATCATCGTAAAAATAGTGAATACGTACTCAGGGGACCTCAAAACGTATAGAAACACAAAAATCTCGAATTCGGATTTTTGACATGATTACAATACTTTCCTTACATATGTATGTAAGGAAAGTAAGAAAAAAAAAATTATATATATATGTATATATATATACTCGCTTCATTATCAGATAAATAAAAAACTAGTTGGTATAGGTGGACTCTGCTCAGATCCCCACCATATTTATGTTCTCATAATTTTCTTTGATAGAGTGACAGAACGAAATCCCAGCCTAATAGGCTATCCACCGTTCACTTCAATATATTTATCTTATTCTAATCTATTAATTTATTTTATCAGGGTCAATTCTGTTGTTTAGTCTTCATGCTACTATTTTCAGTGCAATAATCCTCAAAATTCATATTTATATAAAAAATTTACAGTTTCGCTTTGTTGATAAAATCGTAACGAATAATTTACGAATTTTTCCTATTAGAATATTTGTATTCAATCAAGTTCAAACAAATATCATAAATGTAATTTTGAAGTTGTCTAATGTATTTATGATCCTCAAAATGGAAGTTTATGCTCAATTTTGCCTTATTCTGACATGTTAAGTAAATCGTAAATTCCAAATAACTTACGAATTTTTTAAATTGGAATAATCATAGTCTATGATATTCATGCCAGTATCCTAAATAATATTTCGAAAGTGGTTTGCCATCTTTATGATGAAAATATCCCTCAAGATTGACATTTATGTGAAATTTTGCTCTATTCTGCCATGCTAAGAAATTCGTAAATTTCCAATAACTTACGAAATTTTTATATTAGAAAATTCATAGTCATTAATATTCATGCCAGTGTCCTAAAGAATATTTCAAAAGTAGTCTGGCATCTTTACGATGAAAATATCTCTCAAAATTGACGTTTATGTGAAATTTTGCCCTATACTACCATGTTAAGAAATTCGTAAATTTCCAATAACTTGCGAAATTTTCAAAGTAGCATATTTATATTTACTGATGTTTATTCCGGCATCCAAACTGATATTTTAAAACTGGTCTGACATTTTTACAGTAAAAAGTTTCCATTTAATGCACGTTTAAGTGAATTTTTGTCCTATTCTCCCATGTTAAGAAAATCGTAAATTTCTAATAACTTACGAAGTTTTTAAATTCGAATGTTGCAAATGAATAGGGTTCTTGCCAGTGTGGAAAGAAATATTTTAAAAATGATCTGACCTCTCTACGACAATTTATTCTTGAGATATCGTGTACACAGACTAACAAACTAACGGACTAACACATTAACACACTAACAGACACCCTACAGACAGACACCATACAAATTTTGTCATTTTCCTCACACCTGAAAACGTGTAAAACGTCAAAAAACCGAGGTCGAAAATTTTTACGATTACTTAAGTTCCCCATACCTATAGTATGATGGGGAACTAATAAATACGGTAGTATAAAACCACGAAAATAAGCTTAATCCAGAGCCATTCTATTGCATTTTGAAAAACTGGAAATTCAGATTTAACAACTTTCTCCTAATTTCAAATTCAAAAGTTATGTGCATGAAAAGAAAAGTTTATAAACATAAAAGTATTTTGTCAACCTTCTTAGGCTCATATAATATTTTTTTCTGCAATTAATATTAACAAAACTTTTGAACAATATTATGTCCCTTCTTTCACTGTAAATAGAGTACGTAACGACGTAAAACGTATGACGAATTTCATTTTTTGCTTTTAAATATATTACTCAGAGAAGGAAATCGTCTGAATTCTTATAGGGAAATAATTTTTCATGAATAATTTGTAATACAAAAGATTTTGGAAGTTTATAACTATAAAGGTACTTTTGTTGGCCTTCTTTGACTTATATAAGAATAATTTTGTTTTTCGCAAACTTGCATTGTGAGGACGAGACTATAGATCGTCTCCACCGTTCCTTTGAATTTCAGCTGAATCCAGCAATCTAAAGTTGGGACTGTCAAATCACTTCGTCGCCAGTGACTCGGCGAAAGTCTTGGTCGAGTGAGTTTTATATCGGCATGGTGCTGCAGTGAAATAATTAGGATCTCAGTATTAGATGAATTAGAAGTGATTTTAAAAGGTTTTGATTGAAATGAAATGAAAGGAAGTTGTTGAATGTAGTATAAAATGAAGGATAGTGAATTGCTAGGGTAATGAATTGATAGCTGATTAGTGTGGAGTAAAGAGTTATAGTGCGTTGGAGTTGTTGGTGATACTGAGTTGCACCGGATTATGGTGTGCGCGAAGTGATGGTAGAGAGGTATAGTATTATGGCGTAAATTAAGAAAAGAGTCTGTCGTGTATCGGGATTCCGGCCGACACTCTAAAGTGAGAATAGTTAGTAGTAGCCGAGAGCAGTCGTCAAAAATATCAGCATTGGTGAGATAAAACAACTTCTTATTTTATGTCTTGTTAATGTTAGTTCCTGAAGTCATTTATTTAAATTGAGTTAGCTCAACACCCTCCTTGATATTGAATGCTAAATAAACTTTGTTATTTATTTGTTAACTTTGTCTCGAGCTCTTCTTACTTCTATCCCATTACTAAGTAATTAAGCAATTAAGTTCATCTTTAAGATCTAGTAGGATTTAAGATCTACAATTGAGAATATGGAGACAATTAATTCTCTACAACATTACCTATATCTTTCGAGCAATACTAATTTTTAGCCCCTTCAGTTATTACAAATAGGCTTAAAACGTACGACAAATTTCCTATTTGCGTGTTAATTTATAGATTATCAATTCTTTTGTGGAGTTATTCTCTAATACAAAAAATAAAAGATAAAACATATATATATATATATATATATATATATATATATATATATGTATATATATATATATATATATATGTTTATGTATATAACATAGTGTATAAATGTTTCTTACTGAAATATGTTGAAAATCGCCCATTTTAGTTTAAGTCAAAAGAAAAAAAGTCTTCAATGTGACTTACTAAATTCGAAACGACACAAAATTACAGATTAAAAGAAATAGTGTTTTTGCGTTAACAGTGTAATCAATAAATAAGCACGTAGCAACTATTAATTTTACCTGCTTTTCAGTAGAAATCTATTGTCAGTAATAATTTCGGAAGTTTTCTGTTAAATCAAAAAAGAAAAAAAAAAACTCTAATGCTGCTTTTACATCTTTCAATAGATGAAGGTTTCATGCTTCGGATAAGTGTGTACTGGTTAAAAATTAAAGTTTTCCAAAACAAAATTTTGACCCTTTTTCCAAAGATAGCATTTTATAAACACGATTCTTTCCTAACGCCTCTCCTTCGTTGTTGTTATACGGAAGTCTCATCTCGAGAATGTGTGCAATAATAGTATTATAATATATTTAAGCACACTAATTATTGAATTTTTGGGCTTTAAAAGAGAATTCTCAATTCCTTGACTTCAAATAGCTTGGTTTCAGATCAAGTTTGAGTGAATTTGGATTCTGACTAGAAACATAGATATACATAATGGGCTATTGGTGACGGTTGTGGATTCACCTCCAGAGCTGGTTGAATGGTAAAGTCGGTAACAAAAGTCTCCGAACATTAGCAAAAATTGCTATATAAAAAATACATTTTATACAGTTTTGTTAAATAGATCTTTGTCGAATCCTGATTTTAGACTGACTAAGAACAGGATTCGACAAGGATTTATTTAACAAAACTGTATTAAATGTACTTTTTTCAGATAGGAATTTTTGCTAGTGTTCGGAGACATTTGTTACCGACTGTATGTCATCTCAACTTAATTCTCAGTGATGGGAATGGCTCAAATCCATAACAGTTAGGGAGCTGTTAAAACACCACTAACTAATGCACTTGCGAAACAAGCCTAAATTTTTGAAACTATCCAGATTTAGCAATGCCAGTGAGATTTTATGGACAACAATTCGTTATGTCACCGGCATTTCATATCTTAAAATAGGGTAATGTACGTATCGTAATCTTCTGCAATTATCTAAGCGTAGGTAAAATCTGTTTTTCGCGTATTCATAAATATATTTTAAGGGTTAAACTTTTGTTTCCTTTGAATTTTACATTCCCATAAAGTGATAATACCTTAGAGATTTTATTTTGAGAGAAGATTTAGCTTGAAATAATCCTAAAATGAGCTAAAACATCTTTTTTTCTTTCAATGACGTGTTGCAAGAAACTACAGTACCAGTGACTGTATCAAGCTATGTTTATTTTGTTTTTTATGTTTTTATATCTCTCTGTTTTTACTAAAATAATATTCTGATTATCGAATAATTCCGTTCATTAATAAATAAGTGTAAAGTTAGATTTAAAAATAGCCGACCATAGGAAGGAATAACATTAAATGTCGAAACATGTAACTAAGCCAGCCATCCTTGAATTGAATTAAATATTATTTTTCTAAAAAATATTTTCAATAAAATTAAGATTTTTTTGGGTTGTGAACTCATAATTCAATTTTACTCGTTTTTTACTACAATTCGTAAACCACGTGAATTATAAAATGGGAACTACATAGATTTCAATTTATAAAACCTTAATGATAATTCGATCTCAAAAATCCCATTAATAATTAAAAAAAAAAAAAAAAAAAAAAAAAAAACAGATTTTCATGACACATGTCTGAGAAATATTCCGAGTATATCAGAATTTTAATAAGAATAAAGAAATGTATGTTAAAAACTCTGTATAAACTTATGCCACAGATGTACGCACAAATACATCCGAACAGAAAAAAGGCTTGAAACTCAACACACTTTCATGGGTCAAATACCATGATTTGTAATTGAAAATTACGGAAAATTAACGTCATTCTCAGACAAATGTTTACAGTTCAAAACAAGAATATAAATGCAGTGAAACGTTTCGACTGGTTAAAATTACGGTACATTTATGGAAAAACGTAATCTTTTACATTAATAAAAGTTCCCTAAGAGGTTTTGCTTTCCATGATTTTATCAAACAACTCTGTAACATTCTTCAATATTTTTAGTTAGTAATGCAAAAATATCCTTTTAGTTTTCTTATTTTCATAACAATTATGTCATAATTTGATTTATTCTGAGAAGTACCTATCTTGATCTTGGCTAATCTTCCCAGTCTGCTGATGCAAATAAAGTAATTACATTAAGCTTTTAACAATTTATTAACAACTGTCATCCAAGAATCGACTTTACAAAGTCAATTGTTTACTTTGTGAGGTATAGCAAAGTTAGGGTAATGCTACAATTAAAATTCGCACTTTACGAGTAAAACATGAATGTGAAGAAATTTAGGATTCAGTCGAATAATAGAGTTAGTTCTCATCCTAAATTAAAATTGTAATTTTCCATATGCTAAAATTCTGAAAGTAACTTGTATAAAAGGAGAAGGAAGATTGTTTTTGGATATAATAGTAGGCGAGTTAGTTGGAGGGGAGTTAGTAGAAGGTTAGTTGGAAGTAAGTGAGTAGAAAGTTAGTTGTTAGCGGCTATAGCAGGAGATAGTAAGTCGAGTAGATAGTGGCGTAAGGGAATCCTCGCGCTATCGAAAGATTACTGAGCCGTGAGGGTTGATGAAGTTAAACGAAGTAGTTGAAATTATTGGTGGTTAATTATGTAAAGTTAAAAGTAATTATGAACGCTGCCCTTTTAAGTTTATAGAGATATTAAATGAAATGATAGTCCAACGCCCACCTTCGCTTTAAGCTCTTAAAAAGCTCATTTATTTTATAAATTGACTTTGTCATTAATTCATTAATTAATTAAGCAATCAAGTTTCAGTTTCAATCTAAAGTTAAATGAGCATGATGACGACATTTCGTTCGTCACAACTTTCCAAAATGAAGTTAAAAAGCAAACTTCCTGATATAAGAGACAGGATATATCTATTAACTAAACCATTGTTTTTCCAACCGCAGCATGTAAAGCATCTTTTTTTTTTTAACTAATAAATTGACAAAATTTTGGCTAAACCAACCGTTTATTATTGTTATTATTATTATAGCTTAAACAAATATTTTGTTACAAGAATCGAAGGACCATAATACTTGCTAATTGGTTTTCTACATATTTATAACCTCATTTATGATACCAATCAGCAACAGGAACACTTCTGTCAACCGAATTCCTTTAATCAGTCATTGCAAGTTGGTTTCGCTAGTTGTACAAATTAAATGTTTAAAAAAAATATACAAATAAATAATTTTTCAAAATCAGTCAACAAAAGAAAATTTAATTTATCCAGATGAAAAAAAAAAAAAAAGTGTATGAGAGTTATTTTTAAAGCTATTTAAAATTATTTTTCAAACTAACAAAGATTTTGTATCATGTTTTCTGTAAAATATGATTAGTTACATGAACATTGAGAATTTATTCGCGTAACAAGTAACTACAGTACAAATGTGTTTTATAATGTATACAATAAGTATAATTTTTCTTCATGAACGGTATTGACAGCTGTTGAATAATAATAATAATAATAATAAAAGAGAATACGATGTTAACTTAAATTCGTCAACTTAAATCAGTTTTGTTGTCGTAAGTTCCTCTTCTCATTCATACTTAACTCAATATATCATTTTCTGTCACGTCAATTTTCTTCATTTGTTTTTTGAAAATTTCTTTATTCACGAGTCTCTCATAGCTCAGACAAAAGAATATAACAGTGTTATCTTCCATACGTTTTTTTTATTTTATGTTTAAAATATTCATGATATAAGAACACACAATGCTTCATTGAAAGTTTAAAAAAAAATGTCCTCTGTTCCTTCGTCCAAACTGAGTAAGATGAATTGGTTGTTGTGAAGAGAATATTGTAATATCTCTTTATCACGAACATATGTCACATATTTTTTCTGTAAAGTAAAACAAGAACACTTTACTCTCCGAATCGTTTTCCATAAATTCTCAAAGGTTCTGTTCTTATACCATTTTATCTAACCGCGATATATTTAGATGAAAGTAACACATTTAAAATTTTAAAATCACCAAATAGATTTTACTATAGTGAAAATTGACTAAACGAAGTAGTACCAAAGTAAACTAAGTAGTTAAATTTATATTAATACTATTTATATTAAAATTATGAATAAAATTAAAACACTGCAGAATTTTTACTTAGTCACAGTAAAATGTTTGAATTACAGGTATGAAATTTAACGAAAGCATAATTTTAGAATTTTAAAAGATAATTTCACAGCTTTTTTAAATTTAAATTTTTATAAGCCACTACATAGGGTGAGTATATAAATTAGTAGTAGCCTACACATCAAATTTGAAGATTTTATCTGCATTATTACTCTATGAAAAATATATAAAAATGTGATCTTCGAGAGCATATTCCTCATCCTCCCTCCTCCACTATTACACATTTTCTAGAGACGTCGAACTCCCACAGTCCTCCAATTTCGTTAATGAGGAGTAACTTTGACTGTAAAGTTTGGTTGAAAACAATTTATTGGTTTTGTGTGAACTGTAAGACATAGATATATACTATATACACAATTACTTCTACTTGGTATAGAAATTAATTATAGCATATTCCCTCAAAACGAAGGAAATATTTACTAAAATAATAATAAAAGAAATATTAAAAATATCTAACATAATTTTTATAAGTTCACGCTTCTCGTTTTATTATAGCTCATCTTTTCAATCTTTTAAATGTTAATAAACTCTAAGGTGGACAAATATTAGCATTTTTATTTAATGCCATCCATTAATTTTAATATTTTCATCATTATCTTCACCTTCGAAAATGCGAACCATTATTAATCTTCATCTTGTAGTAAAACAAATTTGTTTTCTTGTTAATTCACTTAATATTTTGAAAAATATTAGTTCGATTAATTAAACTACTTTGCTTTTGTTATCGTAAAATATCGTTTATTTTTCATGGACATTAAGTGCTTAGTGTAAAACTCCAATAATGCCATATTTCATGCTTTAAGTTATTGATGGTAAAGATACCATTATTAAAAATTATGTTTTATAATTTTACTTATATTAATGCCATTTCTTTTATTATGTAATTTTTTGTAATTCATTTATTTTAATTTGATATGTTATTGATAAAATTCATATTGTTTTTATAATATCATTTTATATAACTCTAAAACGGTTAAATGCATTTTACTTCATAAATAACCCTTTCGTAATCTAATATGATAACGTAAAGTAAAATTTTAAAGTAAAATTAAGTCTCTTTCCAGATAAATTGTTAAATTTAAACATTTTCAAAAATTTTAGTAATCGATGAATTTATGGTCTAAAGCATTGAAATGTTTTTATTTTTTAGGGCATAACACTGTTTTTGTTTACTACGATGTGCATGCATAGACGCGAGATACACATAAGTATGATCAACATTTTTTCAACTTCAAAGCTGTAAGATTAATCAACCATATAACACCTAATACAAGCAGTTTGAGGAGAATGTTATAGGTATTTCAGAAACATCTAAATCCTTCTTTTAGTATATTCTCTGACAGACCCATAATGTGATAGCAGTAGCACTTTCATAAAATAGAAGTAAATTTATCTACATACACACTTATAAAAAATATGATAAAAAAGTGTTAAAATATGAAAATGTGTACCACGCTGTTTGCTAATATCTATCTTTAATTATAGAATTTTTTGACGCCAAATCCAGTTGACTCGAGAAGTAAAATATTTTCCTAAATGCCACTTTACACGATGCCAGAAGGCAACAAGGCAAAGATTGCATGACAAATAAATAATATATATATATATATATATATAAGGATTACTTTTGCATAAAATTTTATTACAAATAAGTATATAGATTACAAATGAAATCATTAGTAACAATCGTATTATTAGAAACTGTATATTTTACACAAAATTATTTTTAAAATATAATATAACTGTGAATTTTAAACCGTAAATATTTACAACTAATTTTTGACTTTCACTCCATACCATGTTTTCCTTGCTAACATGCGACTGGCAGCTGGGGTATTACCTTCCTGCCCCACGCTGGATCAAGATTGGCAGTCATTAGTTAAATGAAATATGGAGATATTTTCTAGGCTTGAGATAAAGGATAATTTTTTAGCTCTTCAGATAACAGATCGTAATAATCCTATTTTTTGAAAGTTGTTTACAAGTTTCTAGTCTTGTCAAGTACTAGCGATAACAAAATATCGCTATAAACGTCGTGAGTATTGCGGGTAATTGAGAGACATAAATAATTTAACAACACTGGTTGTGTATGTACTACATTTAAACTGATCGAAGTTCTGAATTGGAACAGATTATAACCTAATTACCAATGGAGCTAACGTGAGTAGTTTATAATTACAATTCAAATTACGTTACTTAACTTATTTGTCTTCCCCAAGAGCAGACGAATACATTAAAATTTGCTGAGGGATAGATAGGAATAAACAAGAAAATCCTTACATTAGATTTTTTATTTTTTGGCAATATGTTGCCAGTTTCGATGAACTACGTTTTCTGAGTCATAAGACAAAATACCGTTAGCCCATGCGTTAAGAATCACCAGAAACAACAACACACACACACACACAAAAAAAAAAAACAGTTATTGTTGAATTTAAGTGCAGTATAAATTTATTAAAGTACGTACACTTCAAAGAAATACCTCTCACCCACTGTAAACTATTTTCAAAGTTATTTGTAAGTTTTTATACCCAAAGTGTTAGTGTTATCTACACTATTTTGGATATGGAAAACGCTAAAAAGAACCAAAAAATATGCGTAACGTGTAAGGCTTTCCAAAATTATTTACTAAAGTTAGATGTTAAAGAGACCGACCTACAGATATCAGTAAAGGGAGACAAACTGAAATACTCAGAGATGAAAATGTAACAAAATATTCTAAACTTGGACTTGCATGTGTTTTAAATTTTCATCATAATAAAAAAAAGACAGTTCTACAAAAGATTTAAAATAATAATTCTGATTGAAATTATATTAAACTGATTTAAAATATTTAAAACAGATTAATTAGCAAGGAAATATTTGCTGTAACATAATTAAACTTCGTATAATTACGTTTATTTCTGCATTTTTAATTCTGTCGTACGATATTCAGCATGTGGAGTTAAGTTCTGCTCATTAATAAATTAGGGTAAACATTTATACTGGGATGTTCAAGCGATAAAATTAAATATAAATCATTAATTAATCACTCATTATTTAACAATATTTTACTGTATTTTGGGTTTTAAATACCACTTTTAATATATATATGCTGCTGAGTTAAACGTAGAGTGAGTTTTCATCCATATTAAACTTTATATTAACAGATATTCATTTACATCAGTAGCTTGTATAATATTAACCTTTTTAGGGGTACTTCTGTTCGAAAATGATTAATTTATAATATATAGGCAATAAAAATAGTAATAAATAATAAATATTTGTACTTTTGTACTGCCCTGTATAAAACATAATATTCATTTTGTAATGTATAGTTAATTTGACATTTTTATGAAATACTTATTTGTACCTTAAAAATTAAAGTATTCTCTTTTTCTTTTGATATTTTACTAATTAAAAAATCTTTAAAATGCAGAATAAATATTTTTAACTTGTCTGATGTGCCAATACAGAAAATTATTCCTATAAATGTCTATCATTCTAATGTCATAATCGAACGGAAAAATTAATAAAGTAAGAATAGGGTTGAATAACAATAACACGTATTGGCAGATTTGAACCCAAATAAAATCCCTTTTTTTTTCACATGTAAGACATTCAACATATTACGTTAAGCAACCTTATATTTTACAGAAGCTGAAACATAGCCTTTCCATAAATTCGAAAATATACAGAACATATATTGCCATCTTTCAGACGATAACAACCTAACTGAGTCAGAATACTTTTCCATAACATTCACCTTAAAAATCTTTATTTTTGCTTTTATACAATACAGAAGCTAAGATATATTATTCCTGTAAATGAGGAAAAAAGAGTATATAAACATAATCCATCGGTCAATACATATGATAATTTTTATAGCATTATATTTTAGCATCCATCGAACAGATCAAGTTTAGAGCATAAGTGTCAAAAGAAGCTGAGATAATGAATTTTTCCTTTCCGGTAAAGGGAAGAAATTGAGATCCTATATGATAAAAGACAGGGCATTAGCCCGTCGGTCGATCAACCATGTTTGTTTACATTTATATGCTATACCATTACGTGAAAATATATTGAATGACTCTCAGCATGGCTCTCCGAAGATGTATAAGACCGTTTTTCCGAGATTTTAATTATAATAAAAAGTGCCAGACATTGGTAAAAATAATGTTACGTTCTACGACGATCGCGAAGTCTGAATGAGTGTTTGTCATTTTTGTTCAATGTCCAGTTTTTCTACATTTAGGGTCTCTAGAAAATGCTGTTTAGCAGCGTCATCTGCTGTGTTATATTTACTAAACACTTACCAACACCGAATTCCACTGCAAATAAAAGGGTCTTAAAATAAGACATAAAAACAACTGAAACGGCATTTAAGACACGTAAATATCTTAAAATATAGATTAGACGTTATAAATATCTTAATTTAAGCCATAAATATGCCTGAAATACCAATTTAGACACAAAAATGTCTGAAATACATAACGAATTTTCAGACAGCAAAACGTGTATGTATTATCAGACACTTGCATTACTTAGAAATTTTTTCATACGGAATCTACTTTAAATATGCTTATCCTACTTCTTTCCGCGTTCAATAAATATATTATTATTTTATATAATAAGCAGTTAAACTACTTAAACTATGGTAGCTTTATGAAATTAAAGTTTATGGAATAATACTCTAGGGATATGAATGATATTTGCATGCTTTTATCTTTAACAAAATTCATAAACAACATATTTAGACACAATGCTTATTTCGATCAATATATATATATATATATATATATATGTGTGTGTGTGTGTGTATTTGTCTTTATAGCTTTCTTATATTAAAAGAAAAAGTGTGAAAACAGACGTAGCAAATAATTTGTAGAGAAGAAAGGGAATTTATAAGTGAACAATCATGAATAATTTGTGTATAAATTTTTTCTTTCTTTCTTCTTATTATTATTCATATAAAAGCTTTTTCTTGCACAAATTTACCTACAGTCGGTAACAAAACTATCCGAGCACTAGCAAAAATTCTTATTAAAAGAAGTAGAGTTAATACTGTTTTGTTAAATAAATCCATGTCGAATCATATTCTTTGTCAGTCTAAGAACATGATTCGACAAGGATTTATTTAACAAAATAGTATTAACTCTACTTTTTTTATATAGGGATTATATATTGCCAGTGTTCGGATACTTCTGTTACCGACTGTACATCCAAATGTAAAACAAGAAATTTTCCCGTATTTGTGATCATAGTTTGATTTTATTTAAATATCACTTTAAGGAAAGAAATCGTTATCATCGAGGGATGCAACCTTCACATACTTGTTGTGCATTATTAAAAAATTCTAGTCCTCTAAATATGAAATTTAAGATAATAATATTTATTAAGTTTAAGATACTATACTATCAATAGTTTTATGGCATAAAATTAGAAATAAAACATAACACTGCGATTTGTTTCGCGAATACTGCAGTATATTATATCATAAAAACACGTATTTCTGTGTTCGACGGTGGATTGATTGGTAAATGCTTGACTCCGACAAGGCTTGGCTCGGGATTTCGGTTTTCTTGGACAGTGTGAGTTCGAATCTTAACACCGGATAATGGGTCTTTTTTTTAATACATATACATATATATATATATATATAATGTTCTGAACAATTCTAAAATCTATTTTTAACAGAAAAACATAATCGCATTCCATATTTATTTATTTATTTATTTATTTATTAAAAAGTCTTAAAAACGGTAGTATTTTCAAGCCTAAAACATGGCGGCGTTTTAAGATATACTTGCAATGTCTTAATTTCAGATACAAAAAGTTGTCTTAAAAAAAAAAGACTTTTTTTTCACTTAAAAAATGATCAACCATTTAAGACACTTTTTAAACTGAATTTAAGACAGTTACGTTTACAGTGTATATCAAAGTCCAACTATAAATATAGCTTATCGTGGAATTCTGTGAAATTTGTCGTAAGATACGACACAAACAATATTTTGGTAACATGTGCATACAAACAGACATTTCTAAAAAAAGTCAAATAGTGTTTAGGGTTGAATTGGTTTGACTAACGTCATACTAGATCTAACTATTGCGCTGTTGGGGAAGGTCTGGTATTCAACTTTTGGGATGCAGGTATTATTACTATTATTATTGTTGTAATCAGAGGTCCATGAAATCGAAATATTTGAATATACGACAAAACATTTATTGAAGACGATAAACATGATGAACTACGATGCACACACACACTAGAAAATAAGAAATCTCAAGAATATTTAAGTGGATATTAACTTCATACATATTAGTTTTCTATTACACAGATAACAGCCAGGTGGCCGGCGCACTTAGCTAAATTTTTCTTTCAACTGGCGCGCTCGCAGCCCGAGCAGTTGGAGAGCTCTCTCTCTCACGCGCATGCGCAATTAAAGGCACATTTGTTTTATTAAAAGGAATCGTTCGCTACTTCCAACAATTATTGATATTATTTAGTCAAAAAAGTTTTTCAATGCTAGAACTGGGAAACTTTGGGGAGATGTTAATCCTCAAGTTGTACTGAACATCTTTAACACGAGCTATAACAGCTATATTTCATGTTTTAGCTGTGAAATTTATACATTTACTTGGAATTTGTGTATGATTTTTTATAGTATTATGAAAAATTACTGCACCCATTTGCAATATATTAATTATATCATTTATGGAAATTTTTAGTTGCGAATCATTTGCACATTTACAAGGCTTCGGAAGTCTTCCATCAGAACAAAGCTGCATATCACAAGGCTGCATATCACAAGGACAAGTTCATGAAGAATATTGGTGAATTTCAGTTAATGCGCTGGCCGCCTATTATGTCGGTTCTTAATCCAACAGACAACATTAAAGATGTCATTAAACGATAATGATCGGTAGCTTAGATCTAAACACCAATCTTACTAAATATCGAGGAATTGGTTGACTGCTGCTTGAACATCTGGTATATAAGAAATATAAAATTACTGAACTTTATACTATCTTTATTCCTAAAAAGGGCATAAAAAAGATTTTTTTCATCTAGTACATTGTTCAAAATATGTATTATGTAGTGTTTATTAATTTTAGTAAAAAATCTTGTTATGTATCTAAAGCATATTGCATCCATTTTTGCATGTATTCTATAAAGTATTTGAAAAATTTTATGTGGCTTTGTGAGCCAACCATTTCTGATTATGAAACGGTATTCTATGAAAAAAAAATATATGGAATTCAATACTAATATCTTCTTTAGGTTTTGTGTAGCATAAAGTTTCAAAACTAGGCATTAAAAATATACCCCTCACAATACTTTATGTATTAGTGGGCCTCTATAGAAATTAGTAATACTATTTATGTAATTTTTTATATTATAAATACTATAACGAATTTACTAGAATCCAGACTTAAAAAAGAATATCTGAATTAGAGCTCTGACAAACAGATGAACCAAAATTTAAAGAAAAACATTGAAGCTTTATTTAATGTTTTTTCTGCATTTCGCAACATTTTTAGACAAAAAGAGATAGGAAAATTGATTCATATACGCTGAGTTAAGAAATCTCCATAGTTTCATTTTCAAATTTCGATAAAATAAACATGCGTTGTTTTATTACTTTCTATTTCCTTTTATTTATTTTCATTTTTGCACGATTAATTTCCATCATAAATTATAATCGTAAATTTGTTTTTTTCTAAAACAAATTATTTTCTTTTGAATGAAATAAGTAAAATCGCATGGAGCAAATGAAATCTACGTTAAATTACATTTCGTTTTCTAAGAAAATATCATAAGGAGAAATTTTACCCTGCAATACGAAACAAAATTTAATTATTGTTGAATGATTTATTTCCGAAAGTTACCAGTTTTTAAATTACCCGATTCATTCTGCCTGAGAAATTTCTGTAAGTGGAAAATACGCTTATTTTATTAATTTTAAGACGTTCGTTATTTAATAGAAATTCACTAGAATTTATTTTGGATTATTTAAGGAAGAATAAATTAAGGAAGGAGTAACGAATTTTACATTTCTAAAGAATATACAAAATGTATCTTTAATACACAATTACTGTTCGTGGATAATAGGAGAAAGTTTAATTAATATTTCGGGAAACACAAAATTTTTCTTTTTTTAATGGTCTGCATAACTTCTCGCTTAAAATACACAAAATTTTAATAAACTCAGATTATTACGATATATAATATATTTTACCTATGCACATGCAGTTATTGATATAATTTTAATTAATAGATTTTGAGGTAGACACATTTAGAAAAGCAGTTTAATAATAGCAGATCCATTTGTCATACGGTATACACCTAAATTTAATCAGCATAATTTCATATGATATATATCTCAAATATTAATTTTGGCATATTTATATACCATAGGAAAACGTTGTCGCATAGTGTTTGTTATTAAAAATACAGCCAAATGACATGAGTACAGCTTTTTTTACAAAATTGCCATATACGTTACAAACTTCCCTGTATCTGCTGTAAACGCTCAGTTTAGTTTTACAGTAAATGAAGTGCAATGAAGCATCATTGGTTTGCATACACTGAAACTGTAACGACCATAAATTCCTCACATATCAAGTTTTGTAGAATAGCACACGGTTGAGAAATGTAGTTTTTTCCCATAAATTAGAGATAAATTAGATTTTTCCCATAAATTAGATCCCATAAGATACTGCAGTATAACAATGCTATTTTTTTAGATGATATACGCAAATATATTATCAGCACAAATTTATGTCAAGGTCTAATCAATTATCAAAATTTGCAAAATTCTGGTCATTTATTCGTGAGATTTAGTGTACACAAAATTTTGCCAGCACTCACACATAGGTACAAAGAAATTTTATAAAATTGTTTATATCGTGTATAAGAAACCTAAATGAGTTTCATTGCCAAATTCTTTACTAATCCAATATATATATATATATATATATACTTTTATGTATAAAGGTTAATCGAAATATAAAATTCGGTTTCTTATTATGTTAAACATAGGTGTAATAGTAATAAATTTTACACATAAAATCTTACAATTTAACACAAATATTGCGAATAATGTTGATAAAAAAAATTCTCGAATCGTATATTAAATGTCTAACCAATGATAATTTATTACTTCCGTAAACCCACTACCGTAGGCAATAGAAATATTATATTTTGGCAAAAATGTAACTGTCGAGTTTTCCCCAGATTTACAAATTTTAAAATCTCTCGAGTCCAAAATTGTAGTTTTTGGTAGTGTGCCTGTGTATTTATGTATATGTGTGTGTATGCTGGGATAACTTCTGACTATCATATCTCCTGACTATTATAAACCGCATGTAATACTTTTAATAGTGAGTAATAAAAGTCTTTTGATTGTTACAAACCAGATTTTTTTTTTAATTCTATTTTTTTAATTTAACATTAGGTTATTGCCTTTTATCACTTTTTCCGACAAATATTTTCATGACCTAGATTGGATCAACTGTTCGCATTCTCAATGAATTCCATAATTAATTTTCGAAAATGTTGAAATCGGTAGAATTTATTCTGTTGCGCTATGTTCCCTATTGAAAAGGCTATAAATAGCAGAATAAGTTTACAGAAGCTTACAAAATTATTTGAATATATTACGGTTAATAAGAGGCATTTATTTATAGCATAATTTAATATCTGCACAGACCATAACGGAAATAGTGTATATCAGTTAGATGATCATTCTTCTAGATAGTTTGATTTTCTTTAAATATGGTATAATTAGCATTGAAAACTGGTTTACTGTGCAATAAAGAAATGTTCGGATAAAATTTAAAAAATGACTCCCTAGACAATTTTAGTTCTGTTATGAGTATTTTAAGTTTTATGATCATTTTTTTTCTTTTTAATTTTTATATTAATATGGAATAATTAAAATATTCATTAATTTACAAAGCCGCATAATTTTTTTCAGATACATTAGCATAATAGTGAAAAAAAATAATAAACATTTCGTAAGTAAACAACGTAAATTATAAAAATAAATAAACAAATAAAAATTTCGCATAGAAAAAAATGGAACGACTTTTACCATACAAAAAATAGGTATCAGTAGGCAATTTTTAACATTATTCCTTCGAAGAATTTTTAACTACTATAAAAAGGAAAAAAATTCTATGTTCATTTATAATCATATTAAGAATCATTTTATTTTTTACATTTTATTAATTAATTAATTAATTAATTAATTTTTATTTATTTTTACTTTTCTAAACAAATATGATTGGAACGATTTAAAGTTCTGACATGGATAGGCCTCCATAGCAATAATAATATTGTGTTCATCATTTTCAAAACATCTAAGCAATACCTCTACAATATGATCTGTTGGCAACGCCAGCGTATCAAATTGATACTTTTGTTTATTTCAAAGGAGAAATACTGCAGTGTACTTATTTTACAAGAAAATGGTAATTTTCTAGCAAAATGCTTGTCTCGAGAAATATTTCTATATGAGCTCAATTCCGCATATAGTAAAAGTGCTAAAGTTTAAAACACTTCAAATGAAGTATAAGTATGAATACCATTAAAATCAACTGGTAAAATAGTCTGCATTACGCATTGTATAATAGAGACACTTGTCCATTTTACTGTTGTTTAATGCTGATTTCTGAAGAATTTTATTCACAAAAGGTCAATAAATTAACTTTGAAGAACTCGATAACAAATATGTTGTAAACATCACATATTAAGCCATTTTTGAAAAAAAAATTGTAGATCTATATGAAGAACAATACACAGATTCTAGTATTATATATTACTTTTATTTAAAATCTTCGTAATACACAATTTGCATCCATAAGTGATAATTTGCGTGAAAGAGGGGGGGGGGGGAGGTTGGATTCATATAGTTATTAGTACCGGAACATAGAGAAAAGTGTTTGTAAATATAAATTCTCTAGCCACTAGCTTCTGCAGGATATGATATATATATATAACGTCAGTTATGTAAGATAGTATAAGAGGAGTTGGCATACGACGTATCAGCATGCAGACTAAATGAAGTTTGCTGTTGTCTACTCAAGATGGCGGCCGCAATAGCAGCTAAGTGTACCGAAGGAGCCATATTGAGTATACCAAAATATGAGCAAGTATTGTGTTATTTTATTTATTTTATTTATTTTTTTTTTTTTTTTTTTTTACAGCTTTGAAATTTTTCGTTACAATGACTTTCGTCTCGAAAAATGCATAATACATAATTTTACAATAATAATGAAAAATTTCTTACATGAATGTGTTCCTGAACATTTTTGCGGTTATGTTTTTGGCTTGATGTTTATCAGGACATGTGAATCTGGTCTTACATTATTCCTCCAAAAGTTTGCCTAGACATGCTTAAAAGTACGCCATAGTTAACTTGCTAGAATTTTGAAAATAACAAATAAATAAACTAGAAATATGCTTATTTCACTAGGGGGTTGCCAGATGAAAATTCAAATGCTTATAGAGATAAACAAGGAAAACTATTATCATAACCAGATTCATACATGTTAAACATGCATTATAATGCTAAAACTAGATTTTTATGCCCAAATAAGGTGATGCGTACTTAATATCAGGCTTTATGATCGTTCACATCAGTGTTTCGTTACCAAATAAAGAGATCCACAGGAATGCTTTTTTTTTTTTTTTTAATGTAATAACGAAATAAGAAAACTTTATGTTAATTATAGATGTTAAAACAAGTAAACATGTGAATTAGGGGTGGGAATCGATTGAGAGTTTTAACTGGGTTAATCGTAGTTCATTAATCGATTAATCGGTCGATTAATCGAGTTTTTAATCGGTTTTCATTTTTCTTTATATAATTTTATTTCAATGATGATTTTTTTTTTTTTTTTTTAATTTTTGTCTAATCAATTATATTTGTTTCATAACTGAAATTTAAATTAATTTTCAGAGTAATAATTGGTGACTTTAAGTGTTAATTTTACATAAATATTTTCTCCTATTCAATTTTATTTATTTATTTATTTATTTTTCAATTAATTAATTTTTCGATTCATTTTGAAAGAAACATTAAACGAATTTATAGATGTTTTAGTTTTATATTTGCAGGCCTTGTCCGTATCGCTTGTCCCTATTTTTAAATGAATTCTCAAAATTCCGTATCATTATTATAAAAATCTCAAATTCTTATATTTTAGTTCTTTGTCACTTCGGACTAGAACACAGTATGTTATTTTCTGTTTCTACTTCAATAGTTACTATCAGCAATTCTGAACAGACAATAAACCCTTGAAGATACTGTGAAACTCTGTTGACATTTCCCCTATCAGATAGTGAAAATCTCAATCCCTTCTTCCTTTTTTTTTTTTTTTTTTTTTTTAATTTTAGCATGTCTTTTTTTTTAAAGCTTCTTGTTTCTGAGGATAGTGTTACCTTAGCCAACACTTTCTCTAGAAAGCTACAGACAGATGGTGCTGTTCCAGCAAGTACATGAAGCGACATTTTGTTTAACAACTGACCTCCCCCTTTTCTCTATCAACAAAAGTGCAACAACTTCTTTTGAGAAGTTTTATTTTTATTTATTTTCTTTCTTTCTTTTCTTTTCTTTTTTTTTTTTTTTTTTGCTTTTTCATTATTTGATGGATGTTTCTTAGAATGTTTGTTAGCAGAATATGTGACAAGATATTTTGCAGGCATAACAATATTTTTACTTTAATTCGTAGTTTGAAAATTTTAATCGGATTTTGAAAATTTTCAATCGAATTAATCGATCAGATTAACTAGATTAAAAAAATTGATCGGGACTAAGCATTGATTTGTTAACCGAACCGATTAATCGATTAATCGGCACAGGCCTAAAAATGAATAATCTAAAAATAATTATTTCAGTATTGAAATTAGGGCTGTGCCGATTAATCGATTAATCGGTTCGGTTAACAAATCAATGCTTAGTCCCGATCAATTTTTTTAATCGAGTTAGTCGGATCGATTAATTCGATTAAAAATTTTTCAAACTACGAATTAAAGTAAAAATATTGTTATGCCTGCAAAATTATTTTGTCACATATTCTGTCAACAAACATTCTAAGAAACATCCATCAAATAATGAAAAAGAAAAAAAAAAAAAAGAAAGAAAGAAAGAAAGAAAATAAATAAAAATGAAACTTCTCAAAAGAAGTTGTTGCACTTTTGTTGATAGAGAAAAGGGGAAGGTCTCTTGTTAAACAAAATGCCGTTTCATGTACTTGCTGGAGCAGCACCATCTGTCTGTAGCCTTCTAGAGAAAGTGTTGACTAAGGTAATAGTATCCTCAGAAACAAGAAGCTTTCAAAAAAAGACATGCTAAAGATTTAAAAAAAAAAAGAAGAAGAAGGGTTTGAGATTTCCACTATCTTATGGGGGAAATATCAACAGAGTTTCACAGTATCTTCAAGCGTTTATTTTCTGTTCAGAATTGCTGATAGTAACTATTGAAGTAGAAACAGAAAATAACATACTGTGTTCTAGTTCGAAGTGACAATGAACTAAAATATAAGAATTTGAGATTTTTATGATAATGATACGGAATTTTGAGAATTCATTTAAAAATAGGGACAAGCGAGACGGACAAGGCCTGCAAATATAAAACTAAAACATCTATAAATTCGTTTAATGTTTCTTTCAAAATGAATCGAAAAATTAATTTATTTAAAAATAAATAAATAAATAAATAAAATTGAATAAGTGAAAATATTTATATAAAATTAACACTTAAAGTCACCAATTATTACTCTGAAAATTAATTTAAATTTCAGTTATGAAACAAATATAATTGATTAGACAAAAATTTCAAAAAAAAAAAAAAAAAATTATTCATCATTGGAATAAAATTATTATAAAGAAAAATGAAAACCAATTGAAAATTTGATTAATCAACCGATTAATCGGTTAATGGACTACGATTAACCCAGTTAAAACTCTTAATCGATTGCCACCCCTATTTATTTTACGCAACATTTTCAATAAAATATTGAACGTAAATATATTCAATTTTAGTGTAATTTTCACATTTTAAATGATTATAATTTAAATATTTTTAATTTTTATAAAAAATATGAAATACATAAGATATTATTATTATATATCCATGGATTTATTTGTCTAGTTAGCATTTTTTACTTTCTATGCACCTTGTTTGCTTTGGATGCCAGTTATCTGTTTAATAAAGGAGAAATGTTGAAGAGAGTGGTAGCGCTGATTTTGACGATAATTTAGGTTGGTGCCAATTATACATGTATTTTTAAAGTACATTAGAATTTAGTATTGTTGCAATAGAAATTATCAATTTTTAAGAGTCGTTCTCTTCAATAGATTTATATCAAACAGCACACTAGTTGCATTGCAATGAACCAAATAGACGCTTTTAAAATGTAACAAAAACCATTGCATGCAAGCAAAAAAAAACTGCAAAAATTAAACAAAATTATTTCAGGAATAAATAATGAAACATCTCTTCAAACTGGAAGAAAAATACGCAACAATGCACATTATACGTTGCTTCTTTCATGCTGAGCTCGTGCCTTGTTTTATACGCCTGGTGAAAAGTCGCTATTTTAATTTCGCTCGAAACAATTACTGCGTGTATTTAAAATTATTCTGTTTCCCTACAAAGCTTTTTATTAAAAAATACCAAACAGAAGCTAATTAAATAATTATGAAATATTAAATATTAGCAACTTATCAATTATTTACGAAATGGTAATTTTTCTGGTTAATTTAAAATTAATTATCAATGATAATAATTTTACATGAGTTTAGTCTAATTTGAAATTAAATGACTACTTTATTTTCTATTTTTGAATTTAACAATGTGTAATAATTTGAATTTAAAAGACAAATAATTATATTTCATTTTGGCCACAACGCAATCCTCTTTAAGGAACGAGTTTGTCACTTTGCTTTTCACTTTCATCTTCTTGTTAACGAATTTCTTTGTAGTGATCCGCTGAGAGAGTATGTTTCGCTGAAATGCCTTTCTCTTTGTATCAAAACTTTTCTGCTTTGCCCGAGGAAATATTTCTGCTAAAACTGCATTTTAATTTCTAGGTTTTGATTCGAAAATAACAAGGTAGAGTCTAGATATAAATACGATATTTTAGATGGGAAAATAGAATGTGTGTGTGTGTATTTCATTTGAATGCTATGGATAATGTTTAACATCATTTTAAAGCATAAAAAATAATTATGGCACACTATTTAAATTTTTTACACTTTAATTTTAATTTATAAAAATGTTTCACATTGTTTAACATTGTACAATCATTGATGTCTTTATCATAAAATAATAATAATAATAATAATAATAATAATAATAGGAATAGTCCAATTTTAAAATATCGGTGGTTTTATTTTATTCATTTATTTAACTTTGTAACTATCTTTTTAAATATTTATTTTTAATTCAATTAACGTAATAGAAGGAAAACAAGATATTCAATTAAATAATATATGAGTGTGTATTAATCTGCTGTTGTTTTAAATTCCCTTTATAAAATAAAGCATCCGAGAAGCGTAAGTATCGTGGAAAATCGTGGATATTCAAATATTTATTTAAAAATTAATTTAATAGTTATTTAAAAATAAACTTTAACGACATTAATAAAAACATGATGTAGAAGAAAGTTTTTCAATGGTTGTATGATACTAGTTTTACTTTGTCTTATTCATATATAGTGTTATAAATAATATACTACATTGTGTTTTGATCAAATTTTTAAATTTTCGAATTTCAGTATATATATATATATATATATATATATATATATATATATATATATATATATATATATATTCTTCTTTTATATAAGAGTCTAGGAAATTACACAAATTAATTTTTTACTTGCAATAAAGGTTTTGATTGTAACCAAAATATCCTAAACAAATATGCATAAAATTTTAATCGATTCCTGAATGCAGTAAAAAAGGAAAAAGAAGGATTATCTCAATTTATTGATATAGAAAGGGGCAGAAAAAAAATATATATATTAAATATAAAGGGAGTATTAGTCCAAAAAGATAAAAAATGCCGAGTGCACGATGTAAGTCATTTCCATCCTCCTAATTTTTCCCACATGAAAAAATATGAAATATATTGTGTTCAAATTTTGTCTACTTTTAGAATATCAAAATATGTACTTCCTAAAACGAAAACCAAAAGTTTATTTATTTATTTATTATTATTATTATTTTTTTTAAGATTTTTTAAATTTTTATTTATTTATTTTATGAGGGGAGGGGGGGATTAAATGCGGTAGATAAAAAATTGTGATGTATGAGTCTAACTTTTATACATTCCTCAAACACCGAAATTTCAAGATGAAAGCTCTTCATTAATTAACAGAATAATTTATTACTCTCTCGGGAAATAGGAAGACTAGAATTTATTACTCCGTTCGGAAATGATTATATACTTCAGCTAAAAAACTATAAAACTCAAAAAATAGTAATAAATATATTATTTCAAAAGAAGATATATAACTAGATTTTTTTTTTTTTTTTTTTTCATATTCTTTTAATTCTGGAGCGCCATTTGTAAAAAGAGTTTGAAAATTTTTTAAGCAAGTATTCTGTATAAATGACTCGATAGAAAAAAAATCTTTTGTAGGATTTGAAAATGTTGTAACATGGAGGCCATTTTAAAACAAAAATATTGCAATTTACAGTGTAATTCCAATTTATATCGTAATAATAGAATTTATATACAAAATACTTTTTAATCTAAAAAAAAAATTATAACAATAATTTCAAAGATATAATTCATTTTTATTTTTCTGCCATAAAAAGTACTTTTTATTTCCTGCTTCATAATTTTATAGATCTTTGTAGTGTAAGGGGAAAACTGAGAGAAAGATAAGTTATTGGTATTCGTGATGATTTGCGAGATTTTTTCAAGTTTTTAGATGTTTTAAAGCATGACGAAATAAAAAATTGCAAAATAGATGAGGTATCTGTCTGAAAGTCAATCATTTTGTTAGTTATTTTAAAAACAATGCATCTATTATCTCAAAAATTAATTAATGTTATCAAGTCAGATTTGGTTTATATATGATTTTGTTCTACTAATCAGAGCCTTATTTAATCAGAACCTTATTATCAGACCCCTTACTAGAGATAAGTCGACCATCTCGAGATGACTCGGGGGAAACATAGCCTTCCACACACTACAGTGGCCGGTGAAGTGGTTAACTTTTACATTTTGCTTTAAAAACTTCGTAAAATAATCGAAATACGTAGTTTTATTAACAAAACCAGATTAGGACTAAATTTTGCTAATTATTATTTAAAATAAGAATTATGAGAATAATTTTCATCGTAAAATAAATCAGATTAATTTTAATGCATCATTTATAATACGGACATGATATCATTGGATACAAAAATATTAGTTGAATCATTTAATGTTCACTATATATTTTCTCTTAAAAGTTGCTAATTTTGAAAAGTGACTGTTAGTTACACAGCTGCTCAGAATAATGTGCAAAGAAAATAGTATCATTTTTAATTTCCGTGAAGTTTTGGGATTTAAATATCTATATTTTAACCTTAAAAACTGAAATAATAAGTAATATAATGAGCAAATGATTTTGTAAATAAAGACTTTTTATTGAAAAAAAAAAAAAAACCTCGCTACATTTTCTCATGTCAAAATAATAGTATGACCCAACATCAGGTAACAGGGAAAAAAATCTAAGCACGAGTGCAATATAATGGCAGCAGCTACACACTCTCGCCTACTAAGATATTTAAAATAACTTTTTAATTTGACTCTCCTTCTGAAATATCGTTTGTTAAATTTTGGATAAGTGTTGCTATTTACAGAACTATTTAAAATTATAAATAATTAATTAAAATAAGAGGAAAATATTTGAAAAATGTTGCATAAAAAGTTTTACAAAGTTAGTTTTAGTGCGAAACCAATAAACATTAAAATTTTAAAAGTTTCAGTTATTTGAAAGTTTCAAAACATGGATTTATAGGAACAGTATTTCACGGAATTTACATTTTGGGGATAATAGCATCGAAATTTAGAAAATATCAAATGGGAAATAAAACACCAAATTAACACCTAGAAAATTAAGTAGAAAATTAGAATAAAGCAAATTTATTGAAGAAAAAGCTAGCCTGGTGTAAGGTATTTCAGATTCAGACCGTGTCTGGACATCTTCTGAATTCTTTGTTTATACACTAAGTTGCCGTAAATGACTGGATAATTTAAACGTTTACTCAAATACCTAAAAAAAACTTCTTGATGTCAAGAAAATGTTACACCTTAGAAATCAGAGCTATTGCGTTGTTCGAAATGAAAAATGATGACCAATAATAAGTTAAACTAGGAATATTTTGATTTTGCATCGCCTTTTGAAAAATAATGCTTAAAATACGTTCTAACTTTAAAATATGATAGTAATTCTTCATTTAATCGTCTATACTAAATCAAATTTTTCTATAATAAAGATATATTTTTAGGTATAAATAACTCGGCCGTACAAAATGATTTTCAAATAAAAAAATTATATATACTGAAATATGTTTGTACATAAAGTATCATTCCATTTCTTTCTTTCTTTCTTTCTTTCTTTCTTTTTTTTTTTTTTTTTTTTTTGATAACGAAAATTATGTCATTATGAAATTAAATCTCATTTAATTCTAATGGAATTATCCAACTGGTGCTTATTAATTTATGTTAATAAGAAATAAATACAAGGAGGCAAAAGAAGTAGATCTGCTTAAAGGTATGGAATTTTAAATTGTTATTTATATTAAACTTACCTAAAAATCTCATGTATTATGCTTTTTTAATTGTATGTATAAAATTCGAAAAATCGGAAATATATATAAATTAAATTAAAAACATTATTCGAATACATATTTTAAAATGAAAAGACAGAATTTTTCAAAGTTCACTTCAGCACAAATTTTTGTATAGTCATGGATCTATTAGAAAAACTACAAATTTATCTTTTAGTTACTTTTACAAAATAAAAAAAAAAAAATAAAATAAGAAAAGAAAGAAAGTAAGAAAAGGTTTAAAATTGTAAATGTAAACGATTCCAAAAAACAGACATACATTTTAATGAAAATGTAATTTGATTGCAAGTAATGCAAAGAATTTTAATTCTCGAGCTAACGCTGGATAAATTAATTTGTAACTTCTGGCTACGCCTATGTACATGTTTTATGAATTGTTAATACGTTTTGAGATACCAGACTTCGTCCAAAATTCTCAGATTGCAGACAAATTTTATTTTAC
Source organism: Salticus scenicus (assembly GCA_963930645.1). Taxonomy (NCBI): domain Eukaryota; kingdom Metazoa; phylum Arthropoda; class Arachnida; order Araneae; family Salticidae; genus Salticus; species Salticus scenicus. The sequence goes on from OZ005648.1 coordinate 378,790,327, forward strand.
TGCAGAAAGATACAGAAAATTCTGCTGCTGGGATGAAATTATATATTTATATAATTTAATATATTATTTAATATTGATTTTTTCAGTCTGAGGGTTAAAAAACTTTTTTTAAGGAACTGGAGATACACGTGATTAGAAATTTAAAGCAAACATTGCCTTTAAGCATTCGTAAATGGTACACACACGCGCGCCGAGTGCGCATATATATATATATATATATATACTTTAAAAAATGTTAAAGTCCGTCAAAGTTTTTACTGAATTTAATTTCATATTTAAATAACTTTTAACCATCCACCAAACAAAAAAAGTAAAATTATTGAATCGTTACTCATACTCCAATACGACCAAATTCAATAACCATGATTATTGTTTAGTACAAAATGATATTTAAGTTTGTTAAATTGTTCTTGTTACCACTGCTTTGTTGAAAAGTTAAAAAAATAATATAAAACGGCTTTTTTTTTTTTTTTTTTTTTTTGTCATGTCTCAAATATTTTTATGAAACAAAGCTAAATATTTGTAAATAACATTATTGCGTTATAACGAATTTTTTATTTGTTTGAAATATCTTTGAAAAGTATGGTATAAAATTCTTGAAATTAAATAATCTAATATTTTATTGTAAATGTGTTTATTTGGCATATTTGTTAATTATATATCTATAAAATTAACATTTAAGGAACTGCAGTTGATGTTTTGAATTTTATGTATGTATACAGGGTGATCAGTTTAAAAGAGTACCCGTTGGTTTTTCTTATTACCCTTAAATCTGACGGATGTGGCAACTACTCTAACACCGAAGTATAATTGTTTGAACCTTGTTTAAAAGTGGGAGGCAATTTTTAACACTGTTGGACTGTTATGACTTTATTTGTGAGGTAAAACTGAAATGGAGACGCGCAGTGTTACTTAATTCTGTGATTATTTTTGAAAAACATAATTTAATTCAAATTTTTTACATTATCATTCCTTTCAGAAAATGTTGAAATTCTTCGCCAACATTTTTAATTCAAACATGAACACGGCGAACGAAGTTTTTTCACACACTTCACAACATTGTTGGTGTTATTGGCGAGATTTCTTCAGTTATGACCTTTTTTGATTCATAGATGTTTGCAGGACTTCTCTTGGAAAATCCTATGAAATGAAATGTAAAAATGGTAATGATAATGTGAATGTAATGTAGGAATGATAAAAAAAAAATCAATTAAATTTTGTTTTTCATAAATAAAATCACAGGATTAAATAACATTTTGCGTCTACATTTCAGTTTTACCTCACAAGTAAAGTTGTAACAGTCCAACAGTGTTGGAAATTGTCTCCCACACATAAACAAGGTTCAAGCAATTATACTTCGGTGTTAGAATAGTTGCCACATCCGTCATATTTAAGGGTAATAAGAAAAACCAACGGGTACTTTTTTAAATTGATCACCCTGTTTATATATTGGTGAGAAATGTCATGTGTACTATGAACATCTCCCATTCTCTTTAATTTTAGAATATCTATGGCTATTAAATACTATGAATGAATAAAGTGCCTATGCACTATAAGATAAGATCAGTTACCGTGTCACCTGGTGGCAAACAGTGGAATTTTTATCTTTATAAGGGTTACAAGATTTGGGAAAATGTCAATGTTCAAATAACCATTTGCATTAAAATGTAAACCTTTATTAATGAACTAAATTCGGCGCAATTTTTACAGAATATTAAATTATCGAACTTTGATTATGATGAAATCCAATGTTACAGGACACCAAAATAATTTAGACCGCAATGATAATATAAATCATAAAATTTTAACTATAATGTAATCACCGTTTTAAATTTTTCAATAAATATTTATTTAAATTAAATTAAATTTTTAACAGGTATTTTGCTTTTAAACTTATATGAAAATTAGCACAAATGCGGTGTACCAAAAAAAATTTCATATATATATATATATATATATATATGTGTGTGTATATATTTTTACATTTTAGAAATATTTAGAAGTATAATATCTGCATTTTACTAAATTTGATATCTATACTTGTATCATATGCTATATAAAATAAGTGGTATTATGGTAGACATAATACGAAGTTATTGTCATGTATTTAGAGTTTTAGAATATATTTGATAAATTGTATTCTAATCTGCTTTATACTTATAAATATTTCACGATAAAAGTTACAGAAATGCCTATAGGTAAAATTTGAGAGCCCATTTCATATCTACTTGATACAAGGTATCTGAATTTTATTTCAACATCAAAATAATCCCATTGTTGTTACGAAATATTCGACAATTTATTGGCTATGAAATTTCGAAACTTATAAGCGAAATAACTATTGTACAGAAAATATATATTTGGACCAAAAAGCTTACAAAAATTTTAGAGAGATGTATGAAGCCCCATTGAATCAATATCGTTATTTTTGTTTTATTTAATTATCATTTCGTACCATTTTAAAAGTTTTCTAGTATTCATATTTTTATAAGATGGTGCATATTATTTGAAAAATCTTTTAACCAAAACCAATGAAATTTATACATAAATTTAAAAAAATATTAAATAATTCTTTTAAAATTAATACTTGAATAAATAAAGAAAGAAAGAAAGAAAACATAAACTTATACATAATTCTAAAAGGAATTCTACAAAATCAAATTTAATCATAAAGATGAGAAAAATATCATATAAATTTATGAATCACACCAAAACGTAGAATAATTATCCTCTATATTAAGTATAGTGGGCAAGATCATGAAGTACAGCAGATAAAAAATCGTAGAAAAACCTGCATGATTAGCATAGTTTTTCTTAATGACTAATTTGCACATAAAATTAGTTATTCGCTTTTAAAGTTGAGATATATCCTTCCTATAATTAAACGAAAATGCACTCTAGTTGTAACACATGCTGTGGGGATATATATCAAAATCTAATTCGTTAATTAAAGTGAAGGTTCAATCTAATTTAAAATTTCGTCGAATTGCGCAAATTTTCTGTTATAAATGGTCGCTAAAAACTTTGATAATAAAGAAATAGACATTTTCGAAAAAGGATCAAAACGCATTCACAATATTTCAAAATGTGTAAATCCAAAAAAATCAAGAACTCGAAGATTTTCACGGATCTTATATATAATACTATCTACCAATACATATCTTTCGAATTTAGACGTTTTATAAAATATCTAAAAAAATCTGCAATAATTATTTTCAAACTTTTGAAGTGTAAAACACATGTTATACTTCATATATTTTAGCAAGATTTTCGTCCTGATAGGAAAAAACAGACCAGTAAAAATATAACAAAAATTAAAATGTTTTGGATCACACTGTAAAAATAATGTTTGAAATTCGTTTTAGCTGTCGCATGTGATTATGATGTTTTTCTAATTATCCGTATAAATTTTTATGCGACTACCACATATATTTTAGAGATACAATAATTTCCTTAAAAATTTGAAAAAAAAAGCCATTTTTACTTTCTCTTACCCATAAGGTAGAGAAAGTATTGTTTTTGGGTCAAATTTTCGAACGCGAGATTTTGTTATATTTACATGTTTTGAGGTCCCCTGAATACGAAAATCATGTTTTTAGCAAATGGTCTGTGTGTCTGTGTGTCTGTCTGTTATCAGCATATCTCAAAAACAAATTATGGCAGAAAGTTCAAACTTGGTATTCTAAATGTGTATCATATAGAGATGCTACAGTAAACTTTTCGTTAAGATCAAGCAAATGGTTCGTGTACAGGGACAATCAAGAGAATTCTAATACATTACGTCTATGGGGGAAATTACAGGTGTTGGTGTTGGTGTTGGTGTTAGGGATTAAGGCCGATTGACAACACTGGGGTCCTAGGCCTGAGGGGGAGGGCCTTCCGTGGAGGTCTTTCTAAGGGGTCCTAGCCCGTATTTACGCAAGTTTCGGAGGAAACCACGGAAAACTCCGAACGGCTAGGTCGACGAGCGCGACCGGGGATCGAACCCGGCACCTCACGTCTACCAGCTTTGAGCGCAGAACCGCTCGGCCGCTGGTGGGCGGGGGAAATTACAGGAAAGTAGAGTTTAACGTCTATAGACTGCACTAAACCAAATGAAACGAATATATATTTTTTGTAATAGAGATAATTAACTGGGAATTTTTTTTTGTGTATGTAGGAGCCTCGCCTCCCCCCCCTGGGGGGGGGGAAGTCCCCCCTCGAGGGGAGTAAATTTTCATGATGGATATCTTTCAAAAGAGCTCGCCAATACCTTTAAAACGAATGGTTGAACCGTCGATCTGCGATAATTTAAAACAAAGTTATCGATTTTTTTTACTTTTAAGGAAAAAAAAAACTTAGAAAAAAAATCGTTTTTTTTTCCCCCCTTCTTTTTAATGATGAGAATAAAATGGACTTTTTTTTGGATATTTGGTGTTATACCACTTCTCTAATATGGAAATCGTCTGCATTATCATACGAGATAATTTTTTTAAATAATAATTTTAATAAATTATTTTTTAAAAACAGAATTATTTTTTAATAACCGAATTAAATTCTATGTAAATGTAGGTGCATTAAGGAAACGGGGGGTTGAGGGGGGCAGTAGCCCCCCCTCACACAGAACTAATTATCATATAAAACTCTTTAGAAGTCTAATATGAATTGTTTAACACAGGTTTACATAACAGTACTCGTTATCTTACCTTTTAATCTGCAACCTGTATTTATAGTGTTAAATTTCAGAGTAAGAGTGTGAGTGACACACCAGATTTTTTTAATTATAACACGTACGTTATTAGACTCAATGCAATATTTTTAGAAAACTTGACCAACTATCTTAAACACAGCATACTGCAGTCATAATGCAAAAATGTTAAATTTCTTACGAAATGTAAGCATTTTTACTAAATTTGTTTTTAACTACGTATTTGTAAGCTTTAAAAAAAAAAATCATTTTCTTTTTTTAATAGCCAAAAGTATTGGGCTACTTATATGAAAGCCCCCAAAATTATCCTGTAGTATGCATAATCATTTATTTAAGGAGTCGTTTTAAATCTTGTTTATTATATTTTTAACATTTTTATTCCCGAACTTTCTTGGGACTTATTGTTAAGTGTGTATTTCGTACGTTCCGTGACAATAATTAAGCTCATATTATATGAAATACTTAAAAGAAAAGGAAAAAGAAATGTCTTTTGGAAACTTCTTATTTTATTCGGTCTGATTTCTTTGCCCGATGTCCATTATTAGTTAAATTTCAGGTTATTTTTCAACTCTGTTTTAGTGTTTGAATCTAGACTATTTCTTTTACAATAATTTTAAAAACTTATATGCACTTGAGACCTTTCCTAAAACATATATTCAAGATTCAAAAAGTCGTTATTGCATGCCTTTTTGTATTTACTGTGATAATGGTCATAGAAATCAAACCGTTGGTACTAAATTTGGAAGACCATGTATATACAACTTACACGAAATTATCTGTATGAATTTTGGTAAATTTAATGTACAGGGTAGATACAAAAAAAAATATACATATTGTGGTATATAAGCAGCGTTTCTTTTTAGATGAATTTCAGCCATGTGGCAAAAATTCAATATATAAATTTAACACTTTCCCAACAAACACAAGCCTTTCGGCATCGAGTCAGGCCGCAGTCGGCAACGTCGGTTTACTGTCGGCAAAGGCACGCTGCTGTCGGCGACCAATCAGTAGAATGCCGGCAACCGACAGTAGGAAAAAATGTCGGTTGATGTTACCGGACCGCTTACGGCTAAAAATCGGAAAACCATTTCTATCGGCATACGATACTGGGCCGATATATGATATCCGGTAGTGACCCGAAAAATATGTGCCAACGTCGGGTCGAATTCGGGACAGTTTGCTTCGAGCTCGAATTTTTAAATTTAATTTAAATAATAATAATAATAAAGTTTATTTTTATTAAGTTTTAAGTTTTACTTTTGTCAGAAATTTTGAAAATGTTTAGTATAACAGATGCTTATATTTGTCATAATAATAATATTATTATTAAAAACAATAATACTATTAAATATAAAACAAATTAATTAATTAAATTAAAATAAAATAAATAGTATTAAGTAATTCATTTATTTGAAACGCCAAAGAAATAATGTATAATTTTTCATCCTTTTCTTTAAAAATAAAGTAAAAATAATAATAATAATAAATAAATAAATAAATAAAAATGCTATGTATATTTTGAGCATAATTTAAATATTAAATAGTTTTTTAATGTGTATATAATATGTATTGTTTAATGAAAACATTTAATTCGTAGAAATTATTTAAATTGTAATATTTTCATTAAACAACACACAGATTCAAATCATATTCTATAAATTATTTGATCTGAAGCACAACTCAAAAATTAAAACCAATTTAGCTGGATATTTGAAACCTATAACTTCGAAAGTTCATAATGTCTTCACTAGATGGCAGATCTAATTTTTTCAGAGATTGATCATGATCACCTCACCAAATATAGCAACAAAACATGCTTTTTATGCCTAAAGAGCACGTACGTAATTATATATGCTCATTTCATTTTGTTTATTGCAGCTTAAAGATGTTAAACTGTACCTTTCAGAAAGTTTGCCTACTTTTGCAATGGATTTTAACTCTCCTGGATATTCTGTACGCGAATCATTTGATTAATTTTAGAGTTTAATTTTAGAGTTTATAATTAAGTTTAGATTAGCATCCTCATTTGATATTGATTTAAAATAGCGAATTTGAACTTAATGCTAATATTTGTAACTTTGTTTTTCGGGAACCTCAAAAGGTGTAAACGTAAACAATATCAATAAAAATAAAAATAAACAAGACCCTAAAATAACAATAAAAATTAATTACATTTATATAAAGTATGAATTTAATAGAGAAATTTTCTATTTGCATTTATCATTTTAGAAAATTGAAGTTTCCATGCGTTTTTCAATTAAATCATTTTTTCTTCTTAAGAAACCATGCATTTTTATTTTATTTATTTATTTTATTTTTCTTTTATTGACAATCTTACTTTGAAACAATTAAAGATTTATGTAATCTCTATCTCAGAATTAACGATAAAATTTAAGTTGTTATAACTTAACTGTATTTTTAGTTTCGCTGCCAATTGTTTTTACAAGGGGTAATACATAATAAATTATTAAAATCTACTAAAGTAATAAACTCAAAATAAAATTTTACTAACAGATAAAAGTTCAATAATTTCACTGGACTCAAAACATTTTCCTTAATCAATATGTAATATATTTAAAATATATAAATTTTATGTAACGATTTGATATTATAATTTTATTAAAACAATTATTTGATCTAAGCCACAAATTAAAACTAAATTAATTATATTTCTTTTGATTATATTGACTTTTAAATCTTTAATTTAATTGTAACATCTCATAAAATTATACAATATCTATCTAAAATAATAGCGAAACTATCATTTATCAAGAAGGAAACTTATAAGCCGCGATTTAATTTAATTGTAACATTTCATAAAATTATACAATATCTATATAAAATAATAAATAGCGAAACTATCATTTATCAAGAAGCAACCTTACAAGCCGCGATGGTCGAATGGTTAAACGCATGCAAAGTACAAAGAGAAACCACTGGTTGGAAAATTTGAGGGTTCTCTCCTTTACTCCGGTAAGTAAAACGAAAATTGTGAACATAAAAGTTCACGATTCCTTCACTAGATGGCAGCACTGATCAGTCGGACATAATTTTTTTTTTTCTACAAATAGAAATGTACCGGTATATGTTTGGTTAAGAAAAGGTTAGGGGTCGGTACGGTTTCGCACCGGCTGCCTTGTAGGTTTTGCCGGCAATGGACCGAAGGCCAACAAAAGTTACGTACCCGATTCAGCAAGCGGCATCGGTACGTCACCGCTTAAAACGGCAAGCCGGTAATGGGCCAACTGTCTACCGATAGGTCTGTGTTTGTTGGGTTGTTAAAATGAATAAAATAATGGTTTTGATATTAAAAATTATGGCGGTAGAACATGAAATATCTATAGGCAGGGTTGTTCAAAATAATCCAAAAAGTAATGATCAATGAACGGTATTCCTTTTAAATGTTTTTAAACATCCTTACTCTGCATTAAACATAATAAATTTTTTATATATTATCAAGAATTTTAAAAGCATAGTTTATAGAGACTCAACGTTTATATGATTAGTGTTTACTTTACATTTCTATACAAAATAATATTATTACGATATGCATTTACGTATATATACATATTATGCGTACTATAATATGTATGTATATGTACTATGTATATGTATATAATATGTATATACATAATACATGTATATATATATATATATATATATATATATTATGCACACTAAAATGCACCACAGGGTGTGAATTTTGGTAGTATTTTACTAATAATGGGCAACGAATAGAAACATAGAATACTAAAACATATCTAATAATATATCGAGTTATTCTTACATAAATGAAATTTTCTTTAATGCGCAATATAAATGGGGTGTTTTTATTCAATGTTTTATTATTCTTTATAGAGACGCAACGTTTATATGATTAATGTTTACTTTACAGTTCTATACAAAATAATATTATTACGATATGCATTTACGTATATATATATATTATGCACACTAAAATGCACCACAGTGTGTGAATTTTAGTAGTATTTTACTAATAATGGGCAACGAATAGAAACATAGAATACTAAAACATATCTAATAATATATCGAGTTATTCTTACATAAATGAAATTCTCTTTAATGCGCAATATAAATGGGGTGTTTTTATTCAATGTTTTATTATTCTTTATAGAGACGCAACGTTTATATGATTAATGTTTACTTTACAGTTCTATATAAAATAATATTATTACGATATGCATTTACGTATATATATATATATATATATATATATATATATTATGCACACTAATGCACCACAGGGTGTGAATTTTGGTAGTATTTTACTAATAATGGGCAACGAATAGAAACATAGAATACTAAAACATATCTAATAATATATCGACTTATTCTTACATTAATGAAATTCTCTTTAATGCGCAACATAAATGGGGTGTTTTTATTCAATGTTTTATTATTGTTTAATTAGTTTATTAGGATAATTATATTATTCATTAACATTAGAGCAATTTAATTTTTCGAACTCATTTAAAAATTGCGTGGTGAAATAGTTTGATGGAAGTCTCTTTGAAGATATTTTAATTCTGTGTTTCAAGAAACTAACACTCTATTACCCTTTATCGCGTGACCCTTAAATTTTCATATCATATTGCGTGAATAGAAGAAATTTTACCGTTACAACACCAAAGAGATAAAATGAGATACGGTATAATATGTAAAAATGTATAAAAATCTTTAATGTAGGAAAGAGTGCATTAAAACTACATTATGTGCAAAATATTCATTACTATAATGAATTATTAGCTATTATTTCATAGTTATTCATTTCAAAATGTATTATTATTGTTATTATTATTATTAATATTTTACATAGGACGATAAAAATTGTTCTTTTTAAATTAAAATTTCAAGTAACATATATTTTATACAGGTCTCAAATTTTAAAACTTTAAAGAGCAATATGTATTTAATTTCGTTCTTTTCTTATTATATCCTGTATAAAAGAAATGAAATAGTTTAAATTACACGAAAATTGAAATGCATAAGTTTTGTAACTACTCTGTTTTTAGAACTATGATTATACATAGAAATAATGTATCTTTTGCTTTATATTAATCTTCACATTAATACGCAATTGCTTATTGATCAAAATGTAAGTATTATGGTTTAATTAATTATTCTTTTATTTATTTTCTTGAATTATATAATTTTCCTTAATCTTACGGATAGGTTTTATCATATGTTTCTGTTGCATTCTATGATTATGCTACATTATATATGCATATGTATGTGTGTGCCACGATTAAATCTTTTGTAATACGAGACGGATTAGATGTCGCCCAATAGTAATACGAATAGAAGAAAACAGCAAACTAAATTGTTTAGATAGTATGCCGGCTCCAAAAGGGGGTCAATGGCAGTCTGAACTTCTGTTACAATCCTTTTTAATTTTCTTTTGAAAATTGCTAAACTAATTTTGAAATAGTAATTAGATTCGGAACTAAACTTAAATACAGTAGACTCCCGATTATTCACTGTATAGAAATAATATCTGAAACATAGATTTACGTATTTTCCTAGATATTTTGCCTTCAGTTTTTTTCTTTTTTATAATAGTTAATTGCATTCCCAATTATACAAATTACTATTATTTAACCAATCGTATTTTATAATAGGAAAAAAAACAAGAAAAATGGAAAACATTGGTTAGTCTGCTCGCGGATTATCCAGAGTTTGCAGTATAACACAACACAGAAATTTTGGTTTTTAAGTAATTATATCCCTAATAGCACAAAATGTTCCAGAAACGTAACAATCTTATAACATTGAAACATTATAAACATTTCAGAAACGTTTAAAAACGTTCAGATTGCTTTCCGATTAGTTTCAAAAACGTATAAATGTCCGCGATCGTAACAAAAAATCAGATACGTAACAGAAACGTTACAATCACTTAACAGATAGAAAATCAAAAAGGGCGAATGTTTCAGAAAGATATCAGAGAGCAAACTTAAATGTGTTACGTTTTTGAAAGATTGTAAGCTTTTTGCAACATAACTGAAACATTCTGTGCTGTATGGGACGGTAATTCGATTACATTCAAATGATATAAAATCTAATAAATGAATAAGCTTTTAAGTAAAAACTGTAAATTTAAGTTAATTTGCAAAAGTTGTTTGGGTTCAAAATAATAGTTTGACACTTTATCAAAAGCAAAACCTTGTGCTAGTGCTTTTTCAATTAAGACGGTAATTACACAATTGCGTCTAGTTCTGCAATAGGCTTCCTGAGAAATAATTTTTGTTACATTTCAGAGAAGTGTTGCTTTCCACCAAGAAAAACAAAAAATTAAAAATTGATTAAACCAAAAAAAAAAAAAAAAAAATATATTAAAAAAATTCTGCTAAAAAATTTAAATGTTTAGTTTCAGAAGGAAACCAATAAACATTAAAGGCTTAACCGTTAATAATAATTAATTTCAAATAATTTTAGTTTTAAAATTAAAATTTATTACTTTTAGTCGAATATTTAGAAAATATAATAAATATATTGTTTGTTTGAATTAATTCGTAGCGCTTTTTTTTTCGAAAATTGAGGCTTTATTGTGCAAAAATAATTACAAAAATAAATTATTCAAAGTATAGTCTAGCCACTACGTTTTCCCATCTTTCTGGCAGCATACGGATTCCGCGTCGGAAGAACGAATCGTCCTTAGAGGCAATCCAAGAGTCGACCCATTTTTTACAATCTTCATAAAAAGTGAAGTGTTCCTCAGACAGGCCATGGCTCATCGATCGAAACAAGTGGTAATCAGATGGAGCAATTTCTGGAGAATTTGGTCGTTTCGATGTAGGTTTTGACCGGTTTTCCAAAAAACGCCTTTCCACGTCTCTAGGTTTCAGTTCGTATGGGACCCAATTTCCCTGCTTTTGGATCATTCCCATGGCTTTCAGGCGTTTGCTGACTGTTTAAAAGTCAACTCTTAATGATTCAGGTAAATCTTGAAGCGTTTAGCATGGATCTTCATCGAGTAATGGCTTCAATTCTTCATCTTAGAATTTTTTCGGCTGCCCGGGTCGTTCTTTGTCTTCCAGCTCAAAATCACCACTTTTAAATCGAGCAAACCATTTCCGACACGTTTGTTCAACCAGTGCATGCTCTCCATAAACTTCCACTGAAATTCGATGACTTTCGGCAGCGCTTTTCTTCATGTTAAAGTAATGAAGTAGAACCCTCGCAAAAACACTTTATCCGGCACAAAGTTAGACATATTCGATGAAGTAAAAAATTTTGTTATTTACGCTTCAACCAAATGACATATACTAAAAACGATGCTCAATGATAGAACGTTTACGGGGAATACTAGTCACGCCATCTATTGGAAAATGCCACTTGTCACGCCATCTATTAGAAAACACTACGAATTAATTCAAACACCCAATATTAAATACTGGAAATATTACTCGTCTTTTATTGAATTTCAAAATTAAAAAAAAAAAGAAAAAAATATATATATATATAATGATAAATAATTATGTATCTATGTGATGTGTATAGTTGCGTACTCGGGGTTTGTGAGTTGTCGGAGTATAAAAGGCGAATCTTGCGGAGGCTCAGAAATTTTTTTACGGAAATTTCTAGAAGTTTATAGGTCAATACACCAAGTATCAACATCAGTTTCACCAGAAAATACATCTCAAGTAACAGCTGACAACATCAAATTCACAATATAATCTGTATTATAGCATTAACACGCAAACATGGGCTGCAAACAACAATAACAAGAGACCAGTGAAGAGCATTTTATCGTAAGCCGGTTAGCGAGAAACTGACTGGAGGTCAAAATTCGAATCCTTTAAATACCCTTCTATTAATCCAGAAATTTCCAATAACTCGAAGAATATATTCAAGTTATAGCTCAGATATTTTGTATATTGATAATATGAATTTTCACACCAAGGTTGCTAAAAAAGTCGCCAAACTTGGCGCCAAGGTTTTTAACCAGATTGGTGAAGATTTTTAACTGGTTTTTAAAACGGAAAGTAGACTATTTCAACGCGAAAACAATTTAGAAATGCTAAAAATTAACATTTTATAACCTGACTAAACCTCTTTGAATGATATTGTATAAAAATAACTACAAATATTTACAAGTCGTAATATTGCCCCCTTCCCTAGGACTGCACATCCCAGGCAGCACAACCCTTGGTCAGGAGGCGAAACTTAACAAACTATGCAATCTAGAACCCTGAGAGTCATCGCGTAATTTTTGTAATGCTAGCGGTCGCCTTTAAGTCTATTCCCCACCGCCCGTTGTTTTAAGGGAAAACCGAAAGAAAGCCAGTAGAGAAAGTAAAGTGCATCTATTTTACGCGAAGTTTTTGCCGCAAGAGATTGATTTGTCTGAAAAATCGTAAGAGGGGGGAAAATGAATCCACGTTACTGGTCGCGTGTCGATCAAATAGACCGATTTTAGGAGTAAAATGTTATTAACTGCTCCAGAAATAGTAGGAATGACTTGAAATCATACTATGTTAGAAGACACCCCCCCCCACAAGGTCAGCTACACAGAGTTTTTACTGTATCTTTAAGGTGTAATCCTTTGGAGGAATTAATAAGTGATGGGCGGGGAAAACACCACTACTAACGGGCGACTACTAACGGGATACAAAAAGTTGCATATGACAATAAAATAAAAATACAGATTGCAAAATTAAAAGACTTAAATAATAATAAATATTTTCATTACAATATGCAAATTGAAAACTAACGCTGTCCGTAGTAGGTGGCTAAGCGGTCATAACGTACAACCTACGGTTTTTATGAAGGTGTTTTAGTAATTCTAACTTCGAAGTCATTCAGTCTTTTGAGGATTGTAAAGGGACCGTCACAGTTGTACTGTAGCTTGGGAAATTGTTCTTTGCATCGAACAGAGTTCCACAACCAAACATTGCCTCCTTCCTTGAATTCATTCATTCGAATGCCTTTAGGTGTTATCTTGTCTTCATTTACTCTGTCACCATGTGAATCCACTCACGTTGAAAATACTGTACGTCCTCAAATCGTGCCTGGAGATCTTGGATGTACTCCTCGGGCAATGAAGGCGCATTGAGTGGACAACCAAACAGGAGATCACATGGGAGACGAAGTTCACGTCCAAACAGCATCTGGGCTGGAGTATAGCCGGTGGTTTCATGCACAGCACTTTGATAAGCAAGCTGAAACAATGGCAGCTTCAAATTCCAATCTTGCTGGTTCTTTGATACTAGAATAGACAGATCAGTGAGGATGGTGGATTAAACCTCTCAACGATGCCGTCCGACAGGCGATGTAGAAACGTTGTCTGAGTTTTTTCTATGGCGAGTAGCTGACACAGTCCTTTGAAAAAAGAAGATGTAAAGTTCGTACATTGATCGGTATGAAGTTGAAGGGATATATCATACCTTGGCACAGATTGCTGCACTAGAATCTCTGCAGATGTGCATGCCTCTTGATTGGGAATGGAATACGCTTCAGGGCACTTGGTGAAACAGTCCATCACAACGAGGATGTACTTATTGCCTCTCGAGGTCCGTGGCAAAGGACGTAAGATGTCGAGTGTGATCAAGCAGTGCTCCCACGTTAAGTCGGTGTTGTATTCGTCAGCTTCGTTTCTTCGGGCCTTTCACGCCGCACAAGCATAACATTATTTGCACCATTTATCCACGTCTTCATTTGCTTTGCAGCAATAGAAGCATTCTCGAACTTTCCGGAGAGTTTTTACCACTCGAAAATGGGCTCCGGTAGGACTACTATGCAGCTGCTCTAGATTCTCTGGAATCTTTGATCTAGGTAGTAAAATCTGTCATCTGAAAATCCTTCCATCGTCAAATTCCCATTCTCTGTGTAGTATGCCGGTCCTAATGTAAAGAGAATCCCAGAGAGCCCAGTAATTCTTCATGATGGGGCAAAATGTGGAAATATCCTATCAGAAAGGTATGCTGCTGGTCATCTCCTTGAATTGAATTATTAAATTTATGTTAGAATCTTTTAACTGGGCTTGTCTGACTTCCTGATCACTCCACGGGTCAGGCTTCCTGGGCAAGACATCTGCATTTCAATTTAGAACTCATTTAGGATGAACTATTTTTATTTCATACTTCTATTCATACTTCTGGAGGCGTTGTATCGTTCTGGATATTTGGCCTTCTGGATTCTTGAAACTAAGAAGGCATGTTAAAGATGCGTGGTCAGTTCCGGAACAGGAATCTTCTGCCATAGAGATAATGATGAAAACGTTCTATGGCTTTTAAGATGGCGAGTAAGTCTTTCCTGGTGGTACAGTAGTTCCACGCGTTAATAATTAAAAGCGTTAATAAATCCCTAATTAGGAATATAATTTTATATTCTTTGTAAACGGGGACAAAATGCTAATAATTATGATAGATAATTTTCCTGTAAAAAATTTTAAAACTTAGAAAAACGGCTTACAAAAACAAGCTGTTCTCTTAAAAAGAGAACATCTGGTCAACCAAGTCTGGGACCACAGATTATTATACACATAGGACACTCCCGTATATTCTTCGGTAACCAAAATTTGACTGCAACGATCCTATTGTCAACGGCTGTAAGTTTATCGAGATCTCCAGCTTACGCAATCACTCGTCTTATTTTTATTGTATCTATGTCCATATCGTAATATTAGTGCAACGTTAAACCCAGCATCCAACCAACTAACCATTGAATTGATGTTTACATTTGGCAACTTTGTTATTGTTTACGAACTTGATTGTTGAAAGCAATTTATTTTAAGAAGCAAGTACTAAATATTAAGCAAATAAATTTCGAAAATATACATAAATCTATAATATTTTTTTTTCATTTTAAAGCATTTTGTGTTATTTAAACCAAGCAATGTTACATATTTAAGATTTCACACTGCTATTTCAGAGTTACAATTTGTTATTTTAATCTGTACTTGAATAAGAATATGTTTGTCAAAATATACTTTAAAACATAATCAAAATTAATTTTATTTCTTAGAAGAATAGCTGTGAATGTTTTCATTGTGATTTTATGAATTCAAAAATAATTAAAAAGAAAGAAAAAGAAAATTCCACATACTAACCTGCTACTAAATAATCGCGAAAGAGAAAAACAATGTTCGATCAAAGATGGTAATCATATAGACTTCACACATGCAGTTTCCCTCTGTTGACACTAGTGGTGCCACTATATTCCCGGTTTACGTTTTAGCTTCACTGTCCTATCTGTATAGTAATCTCTGGTCTGGGACATACCCTAAGCGTGGTACGGAGCTATGTTATCATAATTTAGGTCCTCCGCGAAGGGGATAGCTATTCCGCTTGCATATTATGGTGTCTGATGCACATAAAATCTGTAGCAGTTGCAATGTGTCCATCTTGTGTAAAACAATACATTTGGGTGTTACCCGTAGAAAGGAGTTCAGCCTTCTGTAGAGAATCACAATTGGGGTGGTACACAGATTATCATACAGATAGGACAGTGAAGCTAAAACGCGAACAGGAAATATAGTAGCACCACTAGTGTCAACAGAAGGGAACTACAAGTGTTAAGTCTACATGAATAACATCTTTGATCGAAAATTGTTTTTCTATTTCGCGTGTAGTTAGTAGCAGGTTAGTATGGGAAGTTTCCATTTTCTTCACTTTCTATTGTTTTTGAATTCACAAAATTATCCTCAAAACATTCACAGCTATTCTTCTAAGAAATAAAAATTAATTTTTATAATGTGTAAAAATATGCTTTGTCAAACATATCCATATTCAAGTACAAATTAAAATTACAAACTCAAACTGTAATTCTGAAATAGCAGTATGAAATCATTAAATATTTAACGTTGCTTGTTTAAAATAATACAAAATGCTTTAAAATGAAAAAATGTTTTTATTTTATGTACATTCAAAGTTTATTTTCGTAATATTTAGCACTTGCTTCTTAAAATAAATAGCTTTTAACAATCAAGTTTGTAAACAATAATAAAGTTGCCAAATAAAAACATATGTGCAGTTTTCTTTCCTTCACTTTTTCTACTACTTTTGAATTCACAAAATCATAACATTCACAGCTATTTTCTAAGAAATAAAACTAATTTTTATTATGTTTGAAAATAAATTTTGCCAAACACATTCCTGTTCAAGTGTACAAATTAATATAACAAACTGTAATGCTGAAATAGCAGTATGGAATAAAATCTTAAATATTTAACATTGCTTGGTTTAAATAATACAAAATGCTTTAAAATGAAAAAAAAATATTTCTGGTGTTTATATATATTTTCGAAATTTATTTGCTTAATATTTAGTACTTGCTTCTTAAAATAAATTGCTTTCGACAATCAATTTCGTAAACAATAACAAAGTTGCCAAATGTAAACATCGATACAATGGTTAGTTGGCTGGATGTTGGGTTAAATGTTGCACTAATATTACAATGAACATAGATACAATAAAAATAAGATGAGCGATTGTGTAAGCTGGAGAGCTCGAGAAACTTACAGCCGTTGACAATAGGGTCGTTGCAGTCAAATTTTGGTTACCGAAGAATATACGGGAGTGTCCTATCTGTATAATAATCTGTGGGGTGGTACGTCTACGGACAACTCCTACGGTAAGTCCCAGATGCAGTTTTAGTGCAACGTAAATCAACCCAACATTTAGATCAATTTTAAAATGACTGGGTTTAACGTGGCACTAGAGAAAACATTCGGTCTGCGATTCACCTTCTCTACAGTCGGCAGCAAAACTATTGAGGCACTAGCAATAATTCCTATGTAAAAGATGCTCACCTAATACTGCTTTGTTAAGTAAATATTTGTCGAGTTATGATCTTAGTCTTATGCTGTTATAAATATTAACAATCAAACTAAAAAAAAAAATTGAAAAGTTTAAATGTGTGCTTTAATATTTTTGCAGCCGACTATAAGTATAGTGACAAGATAAGAGTACCTTTATAACAGAGAAGTGCTAAAAATTGCTACAGATCAGGAATACTTTATCTACCATATATATGGGTAAGTTGGTTAGTTCGTTGGATTTTACTTCGTACCAACGAAATAAATAATGTCTCTACCTTATTTGGTAACCCTGACGAACCCTTTAAATAAACCCCTTAAATAACCCCTTTGGTAACCCCTTAAATGGTAACCCTGACATGGTCCAACATGAGGCATGGGAGATGAACCATCTATACATTGGTTTCCTTGGTTACAGCTTATTTTCAATAAATTTCTATGTCATCTGCTTGAAGATTGTACTTGGTGAAAGTAACAATCGCCAATGTCTTCGTTTACTTATCATTAAATTTTTATTTTACATTTTTTTATTTCCTGACGTCAAAATTTAACAGAAAAATATTTAAAAATAGTAGCGTAATTATTATTTGTTTTTTAATTTACCTCTTTTAAAAGTTTAACTATTCTTTATAAACATTTTAAAACTTTGTTGAGAAATGATGAAAAAAAAAAGTATTTTATTATTTACTATAATGTGAAATATCTGAAAAAATATTTTTAAAACAATTTAATTTCCCGTCATAGGACTGTCATGCTGTCTAATAATAATGATAATTTGCCGAAATGAAATTTTAAAATCCATAATAGCAATAAAGGGCTAAACATAACAATCTATTGGTTCATATAACGTGGTTCATGTTGAACCACGGAAAGCTAATCTTTTATCCATTGAATCAGCAGTCTACTTTATTTATCTCGTTGCATCGTACAATTGCTGCGCAAATGGGCAATTGCATGTATATGGTTAAGATAAAATGAAAATTTTGAAAAAGAATTAAATTCTTTACATTTAATTCATAACCATTTTCCCTTTTATATTTTCCCCAAAATAATTAAATAAATAAATAACAATTAAAACTGAAAATTGGTGGGCTGTATCTTTTAATTATAAAGTAATTTGGTAGATAAAAATTCATTTCTAATAACTTTTAAAAATACTTTTACATAAAATAATTAACTATACATAATTTTTTAAGTTTTAATAAATATTAAATTATGTAATTTAAATAATTACGGATGAATTTATTTAAATATGAAATAATTTATTTATATTATTAATGAACTGGATTCTGCTTTAAAAGACTTTGAAAGATTAAAACTTTTTTAACTATACACCTGACGAGAAATACTACGCTTCGAAAAACATTAATTACTTTATTTGAAATCTTGTTAATAAATTTCAACAACTTTATTAACATAATTAAATAACATCACAGCTGTCGAATAAAAACTGCAGTTTATTGTCAAATGACTTTTTCTAAATTTCGTAAAATGAATTATAGAATAATAGAAGATAAACAGATGATTAAATTGACATAACAAAACACAAAGCCTAATAGGTTACTAGTTATCTAAAATAAAATTATTTAAATAATGTGACCAGTAATGTTTTAGATATCAAAAGAAAAATAATGCTCTCTCTCTCTCTCACACACACACACACTTACCAATTGCCAAAAACCACTTTATTAGACTCAGGAGACCTTAAACCATGTTAACCAGTTGAAAATTCGATATTAGTTTTTGTACCGAATACAATACTTCAATTACCTACAGTAGTAGGGTAATGGAAGTAAAATTAGTTTAATAAGGATTACAAAAAGTTTTTGAATTTGCAATAATTGTCACCTGGTAATGAAGTTAATACTTAATTAAATTTTTGGCTTAAACTTTTGTCTTGTTTCTTAATACAGTTATGTTTCGTTATTACATTCATTTCTAATAATTCGTCAATAATTAATTTAAGCATATCTTTTAGTACAAAAAGTTTGGGATGATTTTAGTGCCTGTTTTATGTAAATTCAATATACATATATACACGCATATCTGTATATATATATATATATATAATATGCTATTTGTGCTTCATTTTTAAAAAATGAAAATTCGCTATTAGTATTGCAGTGAATGATTTTGACATTGGGTGAAACTACTAAAAGCTGCAGAGCACACACACATATGCATACGCATACATAAAAAGTTTTTAGTACGCAAGTCGGTTGCTTTCAGTCAGATATTTATCGTCGTCATCATTTGTTGTGTTTTACGTTTCATTTTTCAGGATGTTTTAGGATTTGGAAAACAGTAAAAATAATATTAAATTAAAATTTTGAGAAAACCTGGGGAAAAAAAGGAAATGAATATAACAATCGTCGCTAGGGGGTTCGTTGCTTCTAGTTTTAAGATAAAAAATCAGTTATTTTATATATTACGCCTTTTCTATTTTAAGACTAAATAAAAAATGTTTTTTTTTTTCCCTCTAGCGTCAAGCTGAAAAAATATTTAAAATAACATTAGGAAAAATTGGTGAAAGAAACGTAACAGCTTTAGTATAAGACCTTCTGGGCTAAATTGGAAATTTGGCACCAAAGTAGCTTCGAGGTTTTTAACCAAGGACTTTACATACGCAATTAATTGTAATAGCCGCTTTAATTCATTGCGAAAATGACAGCAAAAATTTATAAGTTGTCAAGGATTTCCTATACAATACCTGTAAGAAAGAGATTAAAAAAAATGAATACGGTACGGTATCCATTTCTTAAAATCACTTTGCTACAGCTTTTAGTAGTTTTGCTCACATACATGTGCGGTAACAGTAAAGTCCTGTCGTACAAAATTAAATTCTGGTTTATGCAGACTTTTTTAACGGTTATTTAGCAATAAAAAATTGTCTTCGGTTTTATTTTATTTTTTATTTTTTATTCTATTTTTCTTTTTTATTTTTCTTTTCTTTCTTTCTTTTTTCTTTTCCTTTTTTAGATATTTTGAATCTAAAGTAATTTTCTTGGAAAAAACACTGTATTTTCACGAGAACGAATAAGTAAAATTTCTCTTAAAGCAACTATTTTCTTAATGATTTATTTATTGAACAACGCAAATTTCTTAATACGCAAAATAATAGTTTGCATAATAACGCAGTACATCTAATAACGCAGTATGAGATAAAATTACATGTTTAAATATATCATGTAAACAAGAAATAACTACAGGTTAAGGAAGGTTTTTGTGTTTTTCTACGTCGATGGCAATTTCGCAAAATATGCATTTTCACACCAGTTCTTTCAAGTAAACTTCTCACGGCTTAGCCTTTAGTTACTCCATTATTTATTTTTATCCTCAAAGATAATTTCTGTATTTAAAATTTATTGTAATTGAAAGGAAAGTTTTGTGTGATTTATTTTAGTGAGAATTAACTATAGCTCCTTTTATCTCTTAAACGTAAGTTTATTAATTAGATTTTGCAATAATTCCTTTTCTTTTTTTAGTTATTAAAACTTAAACAGTGCACAACGGGCATTTTACTGACTTAACCGGTCAAAATTATTTATAGTTTCAAAAATCATAAAATGCTTCTCATTTGTTATTTTTTCATATTGTTATACATTACAGATTTTTTAAAAAAGAAATTATGCTTTTTCTCTGTTTATACAGAGCATATACTTTACTGCAATTTACCATGTTTAGGAAAACAGCTCAAGAATGAAAATTAATTCCTTATACTGATACGGTAAATAAAGTAATATTTTAAATTAAATTACCACCCCCCCCCCCCTTTTTTTTGTATGTAATTACACGCTTTGACAGTTCTTGAATATTTAGACCAAGTTTTAAACGGCTGACCTCTGTTTATGCCTGGTATCAATATAACTTAAACTACTTAATTTATAAACAAATAACTTCAGGCAATTCAAGTATTTTGAAGTTCATATGAAGTCTATTTCCAAAGATTGATATGTCTGTTAAAATGGCGCGGATAAAAGTTGTTTGAATAATTTAGAATATACATTTTAATTCCATAACGGACATGAATCGTATGTAGTTGCCGAAAATATATTGAGACACACTGTTAAAAAAAAAAAAAAAAAAAAAAAATTCCCGTAAGATTACGGGAGAAGCCCGGCAGCAGAGATTACAGACAAAGCCCGAAAAAAAAAAAAAAATTGGTTTTATGGGCAAAATGTTTTTTACAGGCATGTAACGTAATTTAAGGTTATTATATACCTTATTTACGGTCTAAGCGTTTCTTTTTACGGGCTTTGTCTGGAATATCTGCTGCCGGGCTTTCCCCGTAATCTTACGTTTTTTTTTTTTCAGTGCAGACAGTAGAGAGGTAACAGTAACCCTCACACAGAATTATATATCAAATAAACATTTTACTTGTCCTAGCTTGAATAACTTTAAATGCAGGTTTATATAGACTATTTGCCATCTTACTCCTTAATCTGCATTGTTTATATATTATTGAAATGCTAGGAAAGAGAATGTCGCGTGAGTGTCATACCAGATTATTAAAAAACTTTTCGAGCTCGCTACTTAAATACTGTCATAGCTTGGCGAAGTTTGAAATTTGACCTCATAGTAGCTTAAATTCCTTTCGCCTAGTTCTTTACTTACGCAATTGTGATATCCAATTTAATTCATCGCCAAAATGGCAAAATATATTTAAAGTCACTAAGGGGGATCCCAGTACTGAAGCTGTGCCACAAAGAGAACATTTCATTCCAATTTGTTTAAAAATAATTTAATGATATTTAGAGATTAATTTTACTTGAACAATTTCTGAATTAAAGTAAGGTAAAAATATTGACGTTTTATGAACTACATATTGTGTATAAGAGAAGGTCCATTTTAATAACAGTTACAAGCAGCTAATTACTTCAAAAGTACTTAGCATACATGTTGAGCATTCAATTGGAGTAAAAGAAATGATAAAGTAATATAACTAATACTTTACAGAATATTAATATTAACAATAAAACTTCCTAAAAATAAAAGTATTTTTCATGTTGTCTTATCATGTCTTAAAAAAAAAAATCTCATATGAAATATTAACATACATACCTCTTCTTTAATAATCAAGACTTATATTATTCCAGTTAAAATTTTTATTAAAAGAAATCACACCGAGAAAAGTCGTTAAAACACTGAAGTTGAAGGTAGACATGTTCAACATTTTATTAGAAGCAATTTCATTTTCCTCTTTGAACAGTTAGGCGAAAATATATCCCTGTACT
The DNA here is from genome assembly GCA_963930645.1 of Salticus scenicus. NCBI lineage: Eukaryota > Metazoa > Arthropoda > Arachnida > Araneae > Salticidae > Salticus > Salticus scenicus. The sequence goes on from OZ005648.1 coordinate 378,813,026, forward strand.
ATGATTCCACAACTATTTACATACATAATTACCTACATCTTTATCTTATTAACTGCATTTCGAAAAATAGGTTTTTGACCGGCTAAATGGAGAAAATGCTCCATTGTGCAATGGCACAATGTTTTTTTTTTTTTTTTTTTTTTTTTCCACTGGATCAAATGCTGAAAATATAATGCTTGGTAAATTATAAGAAATTTACAGCTGGGAGTTTAATTTAATCAATTTTAGAGACCATTTGGAGGAGGATTTATGAAGAGAGCCTTATTTAATCTTAAGACAGCTTAAGTAACTTCCTAATTTTTCCATAACTATTACATCAATGTAAGCAATGACAATATCCCCTGTGCTATATGTGTTTTACTTCGAAATTGTCTATGTTTTATTTTGTCTGTGGAAAATAACGTTATTGTTAACAGGCAATTCATATATTTAAATTCAAAGATGATTCTTCGAAAATATTAAATAGAAAATTATTGTCTTAATTATTATTTTTAGTTCGACAAGTCGTACTATTTTTTTTCAGAGAGTGATTTGGCCCCCGTTACCAATTTTCATGTATCATCCTGAATGAATGTGCAAACATTTTTTGTTTTAAATATATAAATTTGAATGTTTGTCATTTTATGTTTTCGGACTTTTTGTCCAGATATTAGATTTTAATAAAAGTAGATACATTTAATTATCAGGACAAAATCTAGCTAACGCCGTGTTTTACCATGTTTTTATTAACTTCGATTCTTGTTTGTTTGTTTTTTGTTTGTTTGTTTGATTGTATGTTTGTTTGTCCAGTACAAATCTTGCAATCGAATTTTAACTAACTTACCGATTAGCTTGACATTTGAAACTTTCAGAATAGATCAGAACACGGTTTCAATACATTTTTTTAATACTTTTAGTCAACTGTTTCAGGTCCATACTTACTTCTGCAACGTTTATCTGATTCAACAGAAAATTTATTTAACTAACTTCCGGCCTAGCTATACATTTGAAACTTTCAGACTAGTTCCGAATACGGAGAAAATGCATTTTTTAAAAACTTTTAACCAACTGTTTCGGATTCCTGCTTCCATCGGCAGCGTTACCAGTACAAAGCTTGCAATCGATTTTTAACTAACTTCCCGGCTAGCTAGCTAGCCATTTGAAACTTTTATAATAGCTCAAAACACGATAACAATGAAATTTTTTAATACTTTTAGCTAATTGTTACGGGTTCCCGATGCCTTTGGTAGCATTTATATGATTCAAGAGAAAATTTAAAAACATGGTATATAAAAAGTTCTTTTTATCTTGTAATTATTTAAATTCAACTGGATAATTGGTTGAGAAAATGTTAAAAAAATAATAATAAATAAAAAACACATTTTAACTTTAAAATTATTAAAAAAAAAAAAAAAAAGATGTTCAAAAATAAATAAATAAATAAATAGATAAATATATTTTTTTTATGTCAGAAAAAATAAATATATAATTAAAAAATAAATAAATAAATATATAAACTAATAAATAAAATAAAAATAATGAACACACGTTCTTTAGAAATGATTAAAATAAAATTGAGAAAAATCATAGGCAAATGGAGAAACTTTGTCTTAGATTCCCTTGGCGAAATTTGAAATTTGTCACCGAAGTAGGATATTTCACGCAGTGAACTCAACTTACACTATTGCGATATCCATTTTAATTCATAGACAAAATAACATGAAAAATTCACAAAGGGGGCTCTATGCTAAAACTATGTGAAAGAATTTTCAACAAATGGATATATTTACCCATGCTGGGGAAAAAATAGTTACCGCATACCTTTATAGGAAAGAATAGCTTAAAATAAATCCTGCCATACTGATTTAAATTCTGTTCTGTGCAGAATTTTACTTTTCGAACATGCATATGTAATGAAAGCATTGTAATCAAGTCAAAAATCCCACTTTGAAAATTTGGTGTATCTGCACGTTTTGAGGTCCCATGAGTTCTTATTTGATATTTTTACGGTAATGTATGTATGAATGTATGTATTATATGTGTGTGTCTGTGAGTGAACACGATAGTGTCTACAGGCTGAATGAGGTTTGAATGAACTGAAAGTTGGAACGTATATTATAGATCCCTATAGAACGAACGCTCTTGACTTTGATGAATCTAACACTTATAGTTTTTTACATTTACACAATTAAAAACTCCTTATCATTACAGTTTATGGGCTCGAACATTTCAAAGTACGGTAGCGTCTAAACGCCTTATTCGATTGAGAGGAAAAATCATATAAATATGATAGATCGCTCTTGCACGAAATGCGTAGATTTTGTTGAATCTACCACTTCTTTTTTTACACGGACACAACGGAAAATCCTTTAACATTATGCCCTATGGGTTCAATTTGTTTAAAGTGTGATAACGAGTAAACTCTTTTTTCGATTGAGCTGAAAATTTAAATAAATGTTATATATTACTGTGAAACAAACTGTATGAATTATGGTGAATCTAGCGCTAATAGTTTTCTTTTACAGGGATACAAAGAAAAACTCTTTATCATTGGGCTTGTTAACTCAAATTATTAAAGTGCTATAGCACCAAAACGGCTCATCCGATTGACCTAAAAAATTATGCAAAATCCGTAGGTCACCGTCGCATGAACTGTATCGATTTTGGTGAGTCATAGCGTTGATAGATTTTGACAGGAACATATCAAAAATTGCTTTATCATTAGGATGTAAAGGTTCAAATCATTTAAAAGGCAATATCGTTAAATTAAACAACATACTATGTACAGAAAATTATTAAAACACCCTTTAATGACTTCTCTTACTTTAATTTATTTATACAACCGTTCATTTCTTAAAGTTCCGAAAGTAGTGGGGAGGGGAGTCACTCCAGATTTTTTATCTACTGTTTTTAAAACAAAAATAGGTTTAGTGTTTTTATTGATATTATTATTATATTCTTTTTTCCTCTAACATGAGAAAATTTTGTCTATAGATGGATATATATGTATATATATATATATATATATATATATATATATATATATATATATATATATATATATATATATATATATATATATATATATATATATATATATATATTTTATGCGATCAAATTACTGTTTTATTTAATTTTCCCTTTAACAATTAAATAAAATGTCTTTGCGTATGTTTTTGATTATTTGAGAGCTGGCTTTAAATGAATAGTTCCTTTTCAGTATCCGCAATTCAGTTATTATTTTATCTTTTCCAATTTATCAGATTTTAGAAATTACTCTATGTTTAAGGAGCAGTGAATAATAACGAACAGAAAATCTTGCCGTAAAGTTTTACATTTTCAGATTAATTTAACAGAATCGTATGAAAACTGATCATTCCACAACTTCCATCTCAAAATATTTAAATTAATTAATTAATATGAAAAACAAGTAATATAAAAGAAAAAATTTTAAAGTCAATTTCTACTTATAAACACTTTAGAAAAAGTTATATATATATATATAATTTTAAATTAGGAAATAAAAAGAGCGCGTGAAAAATTAAATAAAAATAATTATAAGATAAAAAGAAACTTTTTTATATACCATGTTTTAAATTTTCTGATGAATCATAGAGCTCTTATCAATGTGCAAAAATTTTTTAAATTGATAATTTTTATAATTTTTTTCATAATTTTTATAATTTTTTGATATAACTTTTTATAACTTTTTATAATTTTTTAATATTCACGTTTAGTTAAATGTATTTATTTTTATGTCGAAAAAAATGAACTCATATTTTTTTTTTTTTTGAAACAATTAAATTATAGCTAATATTTTAATGGCTCTTTTAACGCTATTAGGATGTTATTATTTTCATGTTTTAATTAATTATAAGAAAACTAATAAAACATTCGAAAATCGGACTTCGAAGTATTGTGTTGTCACCAGGTTCTAAGCAATCCTGAAAGTTTCAAATTTATAGCTAATCGGGAAGTTAGTTAAAAATCGATTGCAAGATTTGTACAAAATATATGTAGGGAGAGTGTGAACTAATAGTAGGAATTGAATAAATTACATTTCATATTAAAATACAAATTCTAAATTTTGCAAGATTCAATAATGGATTTTATTCTGCATTACATATGCTTAGCAAAGTTATTCATTTACACGTATTCTATGAAGATTATTTTTTATTTATTTATTTATTCATTTATTTTTTTTGCAAATTGTATTTGAAATAAACTGTCGTTAAGTAGCCACACATCTTTTGACTGATTTTTTTTTTAGTAATTCTCTGTCTTAAATGGTATTGTGTTCAGTATTTTTGTTAAAAGTTTGCATTTTTATACACATTATATATTTTTATGTGAATTTTACATTTTTTTCATAAAAAAAAAAAATATCCGTATGTTAACTCAATACTTTTTAACCACTGTATAATGATATAGACCTTATGTTAAATAATATATAATTTATAAACAGACATAAATATATTTATAAAACAATGATAAGAGAACATTAATTTACAGATCTGTAATTAACCTATTTAAAATCTTTAAATAAAATAAATATTACAAAGTATATGATATTTTAAAAAGTATGTTTTCTAAGAAGATGTTATAGTATGAATTACCAGTGTGTTTTTATACATTTTTAAGCCTTCTTACTTTCTTCTACGTTTAATAGAAGACAGTACAGAGTTCTGTCTTCTATAGAAAAATTCTGTGTGTGTGTGTGTGATAAACTTTTGTAGAACAATATCTCAGAAAATACTGCACAGAATTTTATAAAATTGATACTTAGTCACTCATTCATATAAGTCAGAGCCTGTCAATTTTTCGTGCTAATCGCTCAATAGGTGACGTTGCTATACAGTGATTTTTTTCTTTTAATCTTGAAGAAGTCTATGCCCCAGGAAATACACGAAAACGTACATAAATTTATATGCAGATGCAACTTGATGTAAATTACTGCCTATTAACTTTTACTCCCAACCTCTTCAGAGGTAGCACTGCTATACATCGATTTATCAAATACAAGAGAAGCTTTATATCTAAACAACTATTGTACAGAATTGTATATAAATTTGTATGTAAATGCAGCTTAACATAAATTAGCTCATGTTAACTTTTGGTGCTAACCGCTTATGATGTGGTGCTGCTAAGCAGCGATTTTTCAATTAGAGGGAATTCTATATCTCAAGTTCTGGTGTGTATAATCGAAAACAACAACAAATCGAACAAAATTGAAAAAAACATTAAGAGACATTATGATAATTAAAATGGGTTCATATCCGCCGCTAAATGGTGCTGCATTACTGCAATATTCCATTTGAACGGGTAGGATGGCATCTGCACGATAAAAAATCCCATTTGGTGTACATTTACAGTAATACCTCTCTGCGATTCAAATAGTCTGCACTTATAATGGATAAATAAATAAAAAATAGCTTTTACTCACTGAATTTGTATAAGAAAATACAGAAAAAAAATGCGATAGCCACAAAACGCTGGCCTATATTTTTGTATGAAAAAAAAAAAAAAAAAAAAAAAAACTTGTGGAAGTCTGTAATTATGTAACAAAAAACCTTTTAAAAAATCTCCAATGTATAAAAATTATTCACTAGTTTGCATTATATTTCTTTATAATAAAGTGTTTATTAAATTCAGAAAACTTTGCAGTAAATATTATATTCTTCAGAAAGAAAAATCTTTCAAAATGAAAATTTCTAAAATTAAGCGCGTATTTAATTAGTTTAGTTATTGGAGCATGCTAAAGACTTTGCAAAAAATGAACAAAATTATATTTTAAAACTATCTCTACGGCAACGTTGTAAACAAATTTTAGAAGATATAAATTTAATTAATTTTTCTGTAATAATACCAGATCATTAGAGCGGTCCAAAAAACTGTTTCCAGGGTATGTACAAGAAAAATATTTGTTAAACTTAAATATATTGAAAAAAAAAATATAATACTTTGATAATTTATTTTAAAAAAATCTTTAAAAAATAAAAAAATAAAAATAAATAAATAAATAAAATATATATTTTGCTTATAGAAATATTAATGTTAAATTTTTATTTTACTTTAATTTTTTGTTGAAACGTCATTGTGGCCAATCTATTGAGATATTGAAAATAGTTTTGTGTGCCAGTAAAAACGCATGTACGATAAACACATGAATGAGAATAGTGAAAAAACATTAATTGACACGAAATTTGGTAAAACATTTCTAATTTGAATAAAATGAATAATATTGTGTTTGGTATAAGTAGCTGTGGCTTGTGCACAATAAAAAAATAGAAGAATTTCGATATACTACTGTTTATGAACGGCATTTTCTTAAAGTCCTTTTAGCATGGTGAAATTAACCTAATTTCTTTAGACATTTAAATATTTTTCTTTCCGTAAAAGGAAACGATTATTATAATTGGTAATTTAAATTTTGACTGTGCATTTTATATTCCGTTTAATCAAGCAGTTTAGAGGAAGCACATATTAACAGAGAAAGTTTAGAGTGGGCATACTGGATCTGTAGGTAAAGAATATTTACTTTTTAATATAAGATATAACAAATATAATATTTATTATCTATATTTTTTTTTATTATTTTTAAGATTTATTTATCTATGTATGATATATAATAAATATAATATAATGTAAGATTTTATCATTTTTCTATTTATTTATTTTTGAAAAATTCGTAATAGTTTTTCTAAAATTAATTTGTGAAAAAACATTGTTATTTTCTGACAGCTGTGTATAGGGATACTTAATGTATATTTGGATAACAACTACCATTTTCTATTATTGACATCTGGGAATGGATCCGCGTGAACGTTAATATATAATATATGACACACCAACAAATGAAAAATGAAATGGAAACTTTGTAATAAGAGTTTATACATGAATATATGCAGAAGTACGTTACATATAGAATGGGGATTCTTTATAAAACTGAAACTTTTATGCTTTTACTCTATCCATTCTAAACATTTCTGACAAACTGATATATCAGAAAGGTATAGAAGGAAATTTAGAATGTCTACAGCTTATTACACTGGTTTCAATTATTATAAGAGTAGCAAACTTTACCACGAAAATCAAACAATTATTATTGAAATAAATATAATTTTTTTCAATTAAATTACATTATTTGACAATTACCAATACAATTTTATCATTTTTCCATATATATATATAAATATATATAGATATATATAGATATAATAGAGCAATTTTTTTGACACGTTCACAATTATAAGGACAATTCGTATAATTACCTTTTATCTAGTCATTCTTTGAATTGGTATCCACTTGCGTGCATTTTTCTAATATGATAAATTCGACATTTTTGTATAATATTTAGGTCTCCTGAAATCCGGTGGCTACAATAAAAATATTGATATTTTTTTTCTTCGGACCCTTTTATATGCTCTAGAAGAAAAGCAACATTTAAAAATCTTAATACATATCTGAATTTGAAATACAAATTCTCTCTTGGTATACTGGTTGAAGTTAAGATAAAATATCTCCAAATTAGTGAAACATATTCTTCTAAAAGTAAATAATATTTTAAAAGGATACGTTTAAGATTTGTAGACTTTATCTTGATGTTCACAGTAGCAGCTAACAATACTAAATTTGCCTTTACCTGAAACTGCTCTCTCGACAAATTTCCAACATTATGAAAATTCCAATATTAAAATGCTTAATTTAAGTTTGTCTTTAAATTACATGCCTGTACTGTCGTTCGTTGTCCTAAAACAATTGTCCTAAAGTTGTCCTAGAAAACAATTTGTTAAGAATAAGATGTTTCTAGTTGAAAAATAACATTTTATGGATCTTCGTTGTCATAATTCTACTTTACCAATATTACTGATGGATATTACAATCACTTCATGGTTATCGGTTATTGCCGGGTTTTATTCATTTTAAAATTATTTTCCTTCTTAAACTATGAAGGGCCGCTATAGCCCTTTCGGTAGAGCGCCGGTCTCGTAATTGGAAGATTGCAGGTTCGGTACTCGAGCTGGTCAAAAACCGTCGTGTACACTAATGGTGGCTGGTGCACGTAAAATATACCGTGGTCGCAATGTCCGCCGTGTTCCATCAAAAATTATACAGCTGGGGTTACCGAAGTGGGAGAGTCATCCCTTACGTAAAGGATCAAAATTATGATGGCATGTCTCCGGTCCACATCTAGGGGTGAGTTCCAGACAGTCGCCAATTGGCAATTGCGCAATACTAGTGCGACGTAAAACCCAACTATCCAACCAAGCAACCTTCTGAAATTATGAAATATACTTTCAGTTTTAGATTTAGATTTTTTTTTTTTGCTGTGTTTTTTTTAGTTTTTCATATTTTGCAGTATCTACTTACTTTAACCATAAACGTTTAGTGCATTCAAACTACGTGTGTTTTGTTTTAAATAAATGCATTTTTTAAAGTAATGATGAAATTTAGTTGTAATTGATATCCAAGTGAGAAATATATAATTTTACTAAAGTAATATGTTAGCTCATGTTACGTATAAAAGGATATCCTGACAAATAAGCTATTAGTTCAGTACTCGTTTTACTCAATGCATTATCGTTCCTGTCTAACTCGAGATAAAAACATAGTATTACGGGAGAAATACAAACCTATATGACATGTTAATGGAAAATATATTCTAGTTTAGAAATTCTGTACATTCCCATACTTCATGAAAATTTTTGAATAAAATGAAAATCTTTAATCCACGTCTTCATGAAAATCGGTTTTTATATTACATTCGCATTTAGGTCTGTGTCTTATAACAAATTAATCACAAATTCAATTAAGCATTAAAATATAATCATATATTTTTCGAAAAAGTTAAGTTTTGAACATCTGCTTTTTACATATTTTTTCTTATGATTTGTTCAAAAAAAGTTTTTCTTTGACACATATGTAGTTCATAATTCATAACCTAATGTAAAGGGAAAAAAAAAATTCTTTTTCAGAACATTGTAGTATTTTGTACGTTTTAAGAATATGAATTTTATAATGTTCGAATTTATAAATTCTTAGGCACACATGCCGTGTATGATTAGTATTTATCTATAAAACAGTAAGTACACACAAAACCAGATGGAAAAATCATAAAAATGTATCATTATCAGCCCAAGCAGCACAGAAACGTTCTCTGAACGTTCAAAAATTGTTCTGCAAACATGTTCTAAGAACGTTAACTTTGAACGTGTTATAGATGTCTATTTGTCCATCTTGAAGTCGTACAATAGTACGGTTCAGAGAACGTTCAATAAACGTGTAACTATCACCATCGGTGTTATAGAAGCGTTCTGAGAACGTTCTATGTATACGGTCTCAGAACGTTCTAAACGTTTTTAGAACGTTTTCAAAACGTTATACACATTTTCAGAACGTTCTAGAAAACGTACTGTAGACGTTCTAAAATGGTGTAGTTAAAAAAAAAAAAAAAAAAAAATGTGACGTCATTATAAAAAATCATCTCAGTACGGGCGTTTAGAAGTAAAAAGTACATAGCTGATGACGAATAATGATACAACACATGAACAGGGATATGAATTACTTTTATTTTTTTTTTTATTCCAATAATGTTCGAGAAATTTTAACATACTTACTATTCCTTTAATTTTAACGTATATGCATAAAAAATTCTATATTCTATGACAGTTTTCCCCAAAAAGTGTCATAACGTCTTTTTATCCCTTAAAAAATTTCTTTAATTCTTGCATTTTTTTTTAATTTCTTTTTTTCCCCTAATCTGAAGATAATGAAGTTATAGTATTAATTACAAAACTTTGAATAAACATAATAAAATGCAAGAACTCGCACCAACAGTTACGGGTCAAAAGAAGACACAACCCTTCATCAGGCGAACAACGTAGGCGCGAGAGCTGCAAACAAGCACGTTGAGTGTGTTGAACGCGTTGCCGCTTTGTTTGTAGCAGTCGCGAGTTCTTGCATTTTATGGTGTTTATTCAAAGTTTCGTAATTAATACTATAACGTCATTATCCCCTAATCTGAAGATTAGGGGAAAAAAGAAATTTTTTAAAAATGCAAAAATTTAATGAATTTTTTAAGGGATATAGAGACGTTATGACCTTTTTGGGAATTACTGTCATAAAATATGGAATTTTTCATGCATATACGTTGAAATTAAAGGAATAGTAAGTATGTTAAATTTTCTCAAACATTATTTAAATTAAAAAAAAAAGTAGTTTATATCCCTGTTGCTGTGTTGTATCATTATTCTTCATCTGCTATGTACAACTAAACTCTTGCTTGTTTTAATCCTTGTGATTCCGAATGCGTCATTCTATGATTAATGTTTGTTTTTCATGGTTGTTTTCTGTTTGATTCTCTGATTTCTTGAACTAAATAATTTATTCCAATTTATTCTTCATTTTTAACTTCAATTAATTTCTTGTACGATAAGGTGCCCGCTAGCAATTTGTTATTATAGCTGCTAACGAACGAGATCGTACATTGGTGCTCAACGAGGAAAAAGGTCACCCTTGACGAGTTTTTTTTTAAATAAAATGTTTAAAATGATGTCTTAATTTTTTATTTTCTCGTTGCTTGTTTGCATCTTTTGATTTGAGTTTCATGTGGTTTTTACTCACCGGCAAAATTATTAAAATTGCAACTAACAATATAGGAATAAATTTATAATTAGTCTGCAGTTAAATAAAATAAAAATCAATAAATAAAAAATAAATGTTTCAATAAATAACAATCAGTCTCCCCAGGTTATTTAAATTTCTTGTAATTTCCTTCTCATTGTTCTATGTGGTTTCAGTGATCTTATATCTGCTGCTTGGCTTTAACTAAGATTAAAAATTCATTTATAAATACACACACACACACACACACACACACACACACATATATATATATATACTATATATATATATATATATATATATATATATATATATATATATATATATATATATATATATATATATATATATATATATATATATTAATTTTTGTTTTTAAATACAGGGTGCAAAGCATAGTCACGAGAATACCTTTATCTCCGCAACTATTGGTCGCAAATATATAGTTTCAGTTACAAAATGTTTAAAAAAGTATGAGCATTTGTGGCATGACATGTTTAAATTTAAAATATCTATTTTTTTCAAAATTACAAAAACTAGCTTTTTGTGTAGTCCCAGATTCCTATAGTCACATTTAGAAAAATTGACATTCATCCTAACAAAAAGTTTCATTTCTATTCTCCCAAAATGGAACAAGATATTTAAAGTTTATATTTTCTAACATATTTCGGCCTTCAATAAGGGATCGGTTTAAAAATCCTATTTGGAATTTGTTTGCATTTTTCCTGGCTTTATTAAAGAATTTTTCATTGACTTTTAATAAAGCCCGAGAAAATGCGAAATAATCCTAAATTTTGAAAGTAACTATCTCAGACAATTTTGGTTGCACAAAAGGGAAACTTTTCGTGTTATATTTTTTAGGTTGGAAGTCAACTTTTTCTATTAGCGTCATGAAAGTTGTATAAAAATTATCAGTTTTTGTGATTTTTAATAAATTGATTTTTTTAATTTTAAACATGTCATATAATGAATGATTACATTTTTTTAAAATACATTCTCTTATTGGAGGACATCTGAGACCAATTGTTGTGTAAATAAAGGCCTGCTCTCGACTTTGCACACTGTATATTCTAAACATTTCTGGGTACTACTTTGTAAGTCCATGGATAGTTTATAAATATAATTGAATGCTGAAGATCATAGAAAGTTTTAATATTCCAACATAAAAAATAATTTCGAAAATGAATGTACCAATACACCGCTAAAATAATATATAATTGAGTTTAGAATATATTGTTAATTATAATAATAAGAAATTAAAACGAAAAATTAAAAATTAGTTAGAAGGAGGAAATTCAAAAAATTTCCAAATACTTAAATATATATATATTTTTAAATCAAAATACTTTTCTAAAATATTTAACATGCTTCATATTTTTAAATTTCAGTGCATGTGTGTATACATATTTTCAGTTTACAGCAGCAGTTTACAAAAATGATGTTTGCAGGTATTTAAATTTATTCCATATGGCAATTTAATTGGTACTCTTTAAATGTTTAAATTTCTTTAAATTTAGTCAACGCAATTTTTACTCATTTGATATAATTATGCTATCATGGCATATTTAATAATTAATAAATATAAATATTATTATTAATAATAAATAATATAGTAAGTATATTATTTATAATTAATATATCAATTCTTAGTATATTATTTATTTACTTATTAATATCGTCTTTATTTTGTTTTAAAAGCAGAATATGTTATTTTTAAAGATGTGGAATAAAGTTGAATTGAATCTTTGTTTTATTATGCAGTTAAACAAGTTCATATATTTTATTTAATAAATAACAGTAAAGAGATATTTAAAATTATAAGTCGGTGAAACTTAGGATATTATTTTAAAAATATGCAATGTGCATAACCTAGATTATATATATAATCATAGAAACATTAATTAAATACTTCAGAATTTAAAAAGAAAAGAAAAAAAGAATTACAAACCTTCTTAATTTTCTTCATAAGAATTTTCAAGAAAACGCCCTTGCAACTAGCATTTTAAAATACATAATGACCAGTCTGGAAGGACATTCAATTAAAATCAGCTCTCTTCTTCTAAACTCTTTATGTTACATCTTCATTCAGAAACATAATAACCAAAAGTAGTTATTTTAACAATTTCTACCTCAGAAGACTAAATTAATAAAACGCCATAATTTCTAAGCGGTTTTCTGTAACAGGAGCAGTTTTTTTCTGTGATACAACGCTGCTTACAAGTATCAAAAGTTACGCTTAAGAACTTACGCAGATATGAAAATGATTGTTTAATTGATATTAAAATAAGACTTTAATAAATACAACATAGAGAATATTACAGGTTAAAAATATTACATTTTTACCTATTCTAAAGCTCATTCAAGTCATTATAACGCTAAAACTGAACAAAACAGATTACATGTTTTAAAATTACCGCCTCACATAACGACACGACTTTCCCAAGACCTGGCGCTGGCGTTTGACTTTGCCCGGTCAGCGAGAATTAAATAAATGCAATCCACAGATGTCATATCATCTGCCCTTCCCTTCTTACATCCGCAATAATCATGTTTCAAAGTTCAACGATAGAAACAGAAATTTATTAAGCATTTATAGCTGTAGAAAACATATAGTCAATATTTTAAGGAAAAATGGAGCTGAGTTAAACAATTATTTAAATTTTTATAAAGTATTTAAAAAACTTATGAGATCACTTTATTTTTCCATTTTAAAATCTCGAATTAAACGGAAAAGCATATTTTGTTTTAGTGTATATTTCAGTATTAAACAAAATATTCAGTGAAAGGATCAGAAATGGCATACACTTTATTTTTTCTGTATACATAAAAAAAATGCAATGGATGCATGGAAATTTTCGACTTAGGGTTTTAACACTCCTTGAGACGTCCTCGATAGGATTCGACAATTTTTAGAACTTGTTTGCGCATCTTAATAAAATGTTGTGGAAATTGTATCTGAAGAATCAGTGGACAGAATTTAACCTAACTTGATATTTAGTTGAACTTTTATTTAAACTAGCTCTGATTAATTTTTGGAATATATGACCTAATAGATGCTCAGCTATAATGTAATCCCCCCCCCTCCATGTAACGGAAGGCAGTATCTCAGTTTCTATTGAATAAAACTGCACCAAACTTGATATGTGAGATAGATATTATGTTAAACTATGGTGATCTAATTTGAGCATATATTGATTGAGAGGTGGTACTACTGTGCTGCAACTCAATCCTGTTTAAAGGAAAGCAATATCTCAGATTATTATTATTATTAAAAATTTACTAACATGAGTATGTGAAATATATGTTATAAAAAACTATGATAATTCAGTTTGGGTATATATCGGCCGATATAGTATTATGCAATTTTTCCAGATAGCTATACCTCAGCATGTGTTAGTGAAATCTGCAACAAATTTAATATGTAAAATTTTAATTTTGAGATACAGTGTTTATTAAATTTTTGTTCATGTTAACTGATTAAGTGGCGCTGTTATATAGAATGCTACAGAATAAAGTAGTGCGATGGGTAGAAGATTTCTTTTAAACAGTTTAATTAAAAGAGAGTGGCTACGTAAAATTTTCATCTATTGAGAAAATAATTTTTGAAATATATATTAAATAATTTTCTTTTATTAAAATTTATTAAATAAAATTTGGAGTAAAAAAAAAAAAAATTAATAAAAAAAATAAAAAAAATAAGAACAATCAAACAGAGTAATGATTTAAAAACGTTATCAATGTTGATAATTTATCAGTAACATTCAAACTTAAATAGAATCATAAATAAAATATAATAAAAGTTTAAAATTATGCTTAAAGAAAAAAAAAAACTCATTTCTGTAACTTCCCGATGAGTATTAGTGACCGCGAGGTTCTATTCTCGAACCTTACGGACGGGAAGTGTTGGTTTCGATTCCTGGTCGCGCTCGTCGACTTAGGTTTTTGGAGTTTTCCGTGATTTTCTTTGAAACTCGCGTAAATAAGGGTTTGGCATTCTTAGAATGATTTCCACGGAGGGCACACCATCCAGACCTAGGACCCTCGTGTCAGTAGCAGATCCAGAAAACTTTTGGGGAGGGCTAAGACTTTTCAAAATGTTATTTTAGACTAATAAAAAATTTACAATTGCAATATTCAATTGTGAATGTCAATTTTTTTTTTTTTTTTTTTTTTTTTTTTTTTTTGGGGGGGGGGGTCCCTAGCCCCCTCCCCCCTTAAATCCCCCACTGCCTCGTGTAATTAGTTTGTTTTAATCCTAACACCAACACTCAATGAATATTACGAATTTAAAACTGAATCTGGGCATTTTGTCCTATTCGTAATAATCTCACGGAGACAGAACGTTTTATGACGGTGTTACATTTAAACGTTTGGCATAGAAGTGAAATTGTACGTTTTATGAAGGGTAAAACGCACACTTTTTTAGAACGTTTTAAATAATACAATTTTTGAACGTCTAATGGAACGTTCTTTTGACACGAAACACGGTGTTTGGACTATTGTAACCGTTATTAGACATCCAAAGAACGTTCCGGTGCTACTTGGGAGTGTATAAGGAAATTTACTGAAATTCAAGATCTGAAGCAATTTTGATTCTCGAAGAATTAAAAGTTTTCCTAAGTCGTTATTAGTTTAAAATGTGGATAATGCATTAAAATAATGTATTAAAAATTATTTTTATTAAAAAGTTAATTTGAGTGATTTATTATAATAATACTGTGAAACATTAAATAGATATTTTCTTTATTGGATGATTTTTTTTTTTTTAATGTAATTTACTATTTATTTTTAATACTTTTCATAAACGTGAAAAAGTGTTTTTGACAAATGTATTTAAGTGTTACAAAAGATTTTGTTGTCTGTTTCGTATTGAAATTTGTAAAAATAGTACATCTGGTTTGTTAACTATTGTATAGTTGCTGTGTGAAAATTCATGAGTAGACTATTAATTGGAATATTAGGACGAGAAGTCATTTCTTGATTTTTATACACACTTTAATGAAAGACAAAAAAACCAGTACACATAACATAGACATATTACACATACGATTGCATTTTAAAGACTGACTGTATTATACAGTGAACCAAAGTATAAAAATTTATACAAATCTCACATTAGTTGTTACAGTTCACAGGTATTTTGCGTGACTTCATTATATCAATAGCTAGTAGGCTAACACTCAGGAAACGTTAATGTATTTACAGAGAACTACAAAATAATTATAAAATACGATTTAACAGATATATATTTCTTTTTACAAAAATAGTTCACATTACACAAATTTAAAAAACAAATTCTTATGTTATAATAATATTGAGGATTGGTTCATAAATCCATACAATAATAAACATTTTGGGATATAAATGAAAAATGTGCTAAATGCATTCTCACTCGTGTTATAAAAGCTTCTTTTTGTTTACGAAATTTTTTAACATGATAATGTATCGTATGTAATATTTATATGATATATAAGGTGTGCCCAAATGAAAAGCGTTATGTCAAATCCCAGCGAGTTAATGTGTTAGCCGATAGATGGCATGCTGGTATTTCTAGTTGTACATGCGTTGTTAACGGCTTCGCATCAATATCCTCATTGCTGGAGAGTCATTTCTGCTGATCGTTATATGATGGATTCCTCCAGATCAGCACAAAGAGATCGGCTGTGAAAGAGCTCATACGGCAGAATAGCCGGATCACCACACGTGAAATTGCTATTGAACTGTCGATAAGCAAAGGAATTGTGCATCGCATAATCCACAAAAGCTTGGTTAGCGCAAAGTTTCTGCACAATGGGTGCACAAGCATCTGTCAGAGAATCCGAAGACGGAGAGAATGGTAGTTTGCCTGTCCCATCTGTTGAGCCAACCACTCCTTTTCTACGCTCAGTGGTCAGTGTATAAGTGGCAATGGCAATTATTTATAGTTGTACAATTCCACATGAATTGTGATTATAATATTGTTGTTAAAATTTCTTCACATACATCTTTAGTCTCCTTTTCATTTAAGCACACCTTATAGGTCAATTAAAGCAATCTACCTACCTTATTATTTCTTTTTTAAATGCAAACGTTTGTAGAAAGATAGTTTTCTTCATAAATAATCAATAATAAAATACTTTTTGAGGTACCATTTGTTAGAAATAATACTTTGTAAATTAAATCATGTAAAGGAAAAATACAGTTAGAAAGCGGCATTTATTACATGTGGAACACGTGAATTTTTATTTATATATTTTTAAGATATTCAAATGAAATAATAATAAATAGTACAGTTCTTCAAAAGAATCATTTCACGAAAAACGTTTGTATAATGGGCGAATCTTCACAAACTTAACAATATCATGCTCGAGCAAATTAGTACAAGAAAGACTGGAAATAAAAAATTGGCATTTTGTATTTATTTATTTTTCGTAAGTCAAAAATTTCCCAATGTATTCCCATTACATGTAAAATGTAATAATGATTTACTACTTAATACAACAATTTTTAAATGACTAAAATGTAACTCTCATGGCCTGCTCAATTATTTTTCTCAAGTTTTATTTATTTACTTAAATTTTTTAAATCCAACACTTCAGAAATTAAATTAGTAAACTAGATGTACTTAAAGGTGTTATATAATACTTTTTGAATCCATTTACCATTTAAATTATCCATGTATATCATTTTAAAATTTGTACTGAAATCTTATGTCACTCTCCTGGAATAGGGATTTTTAAAAATAATTTTAAAGAGCCTGATGCCTTTTAGCCTGATGCACAATAACACTAATTATTTCCAACATTATATTGGATTCATAGAGTGATTTGAAGATCTCAATCACTGAGTGTTTCTATTATAGCTTTGAATTTTTACACTAAAGTAAGTAGCATTTTAGGCTGTCACTCTTGTGTACAACAATTCTATTATATATAAAATAATTTTAGAAAATAATACTTGTTATTACATGTAATTAAGCAATGATAATAATGTATAATTCTTCTTAAACCTAAATTTGCCCTAGGCCTGTGTAGCAGATTTAATAAAAAAAAAAAAAATCACTCTCCTGGCATAATTCCTAACGTTACGCATGACCAGATACTTACCATAGTTAAAGTGAGTTCCCTCGGTTTTTCCCTTGTTATGTATTTTAAAAAGAGTAAGCATAATTTAAAAAAAAAAAAAAAAAACTTTTATTTTTAAAGAATTCGTGATTTCGATAATTTAAATTTTGGAGAATGACCATATGTCTTCAATTCTGTTCAATGTAAATAACTTAAAATAGAGCACGACAACATATTAAGTGTTTAATGCAATTTTCGATGGGGAATTATCCGCATGCAAAATCGATTCGTTTACCTACAATCTACACGTATAATTTGAATGTCAGTAATCTATTTAGCTAGCAAATATCAGTATTTATTTACGCTACAACCATGGATTCTGATATATTGCAATTCATTATCTTCGATAAATGTAGAATATCATCAAAGAGAGACGGTTCATTTACACATTCTTGTGACAATATTAGTACAAGTATTCATTGGAATTCCATTCACATTTGTTGAGGTATAAATTAATTCTGAAATTCAGTCACCTTTATCTGTCATTGAAATGTGTATTCGTAATCGAATTCTCTCACAATTCCATATTAATCATTCACATTAACTTTGAACTGTTTCGCATACCAGTTTCATTTTAATTCGTACTTACTGAATAATGCTGTGAGTTTTTGCTGACTTGGTAAATTTATTTACATAATCTTTTTATATATAAGACGCAATGTGTGCATGTTTGTCTGTAGACAGCGTAGCACAAACACGGTAACTCAGAAAGTCACGTGAATCGACAAGAAGATGCCCCCCAAAGTGTCCAAGTACATTACAAAACCTGAATTTTTTTTTTTTTTTCCCCACTATAAACAATCCGAAGATGTTCTTGAGAAAATAGTATTTTCTTGAGACATTCTTCAAATATTTTAAAATATTTTGAAGATTTATCTTTTTCCTTAAAATATCTGCAGAAAATTTAAAAATATTATAAAGACATTTTGTAAAATTTCTTAAGAATGAGCCTAATAACTTAAGATATTCTGATATTCTGCAGATATTTTTAGAGAAAATCTTTAGATTATTTTTAGTGGGGTTGTTTTAATTAATAAAAATTTGACAATAATAACATTAGCTTTAAAGACTATTAATCCATTTCCAAAATTTTACGCGTTCATGTTACTTCCGACATAAGAAGAAATACATTAAATTAGGCGTGAAGAATAGAAAAATATGAAAAATTAAATTATGTCTCATACAAAATTGACGTCATTGTGACTTAAAAAATATATACATATTGAATATTGTATATTGTTCATGATGCTAAAACGTGTAGTTCTAGAAGGATTGATTTCATTATAATTAATTTTTTTTTTGCAACTATGTTTCATGTTTTATGTTTCTACTGTCAAATTGTTGATCTAAAAACTGTCAATGATGTCACATTCAGCTGAATAGCATTTTTCACTTTTCTTAACTCCTTGGTCCAACATCTACCGGAATTCATATTGTTTTTTGCTGATATTTAAAATATATCACGTTATTAAAAGACTTAACTGTTGACGGTAAAAATAAAACATATTTAAAACTGCGCAATGGAAACGAATCATAAATCCCTGATGATGCTTTACTATTAAAGCGAAAAGCTTTGGATAAAAAATTTTAACATCTTTTAAATAAATTTATATTTACGTGTGTTTAAAGTGGTTTAAATATATTTAATACAAATGACACGTGTTCAATTTAACTCTTTATTTTTTAGAGATTATTTATAATTTCTTTTCTATTCTAAACTCTGTAGAGCATAACTTTTATTTTACAAGCTTTATATACATATCGTCCTGGGCGAATTAATTGTCAATAATGTAAAAGAAACATTTAAAATCTGCAAAAAACTTGACATAATTTTTTAGAAATAGACTAAATTAATTTAATTACTGTGAAAAATGGAATTTGAAAAAAATATTAATTTGGAAAATTTACTTTAAAATCACCCCTGAAAAATGTCATAATTTTAACCGTTCAAAAATAATAAAATTATATTTTTTTTCCAGAATCGACCATATGCAATTTTTAGTAGTTCATCAGTGCTGTTCAAAAATGTAAAAGGATCCATAAGAAAAATAAATATTACAGGCATTTGATGCTGTTTTTGTAACTGGCCTATAAATAGGACAACGGTCCGATACACACCTGTTTCTTAAATTACTCGCATTTTTAAATCGATTTCCTTGAATTCGGGGAACAATCTTTTCACGTTGTGGAGGACGTGTTGCAACTGAAGGGTAAAATGTTCTCGAATTCCTTTGTATCAGTTCGCTTCACCAAACTGGTTCTTTTGTTTATTATGTTAAAGATACGCATGTGAAACTTGGTTTTAGAACTTTCGTATATTTCCATTACATTAGTTGCTCATTTATTTTGTAGTTGGGAGTTTGTCTGGTGATTTTTAACGTTGTAAAATGACCAAAAATTTTAAAACAGCTGAGGAAGCTCTTGAATATATGAATTCTTTATCTGATGAAGAAATAGATGATCCTGAAATGATCATTATTCCGCCGGAACCTGACGCGGTCAGTGATGAAGAAGAAATAGACGATTCTATCACAAATTGTCATAAAATAAAGACAAGTGGGGATCCTGAAATTCTAGATACTGCTGGAACTTTAGAAATTTTGTCGAAAATCTGTGAAGAAACTAACAAAGAAGATATAAAACCACCTATATGGAAAAAATGTGAACCGGGATTTTCGCTTTCAACGTGTTCCTTTTCTTCTAAAGATAATCAACACATTATAGATCAGATATCTGGAAGAACGCCCGTTGAACTTTTTCATATGATGGCTAATGATATGATATCGCATACAGTTACGGAGACTAATAGATATGCAGCGCAGAAGAATGAGCATTCTTTGAATGTGTACGGAAGTGAAATAAAAAAGTTTATAGGCATCCTGTTTTACAGTGGTTATCGCATTTTATCACGTGCAAAAATGTATTGAGAAAACGCTCCTGACACCGGCACAACTTTGGCGAGTACAGCTATGTCCAGGAAACGATAGTGACATAAAAAGATACCTACATTTGAACGATAATTCGGCAATCAACAAAGAGGATCGTTATTACATAATACGTCCACTTTTAGAAAAAATGAATATTGCATTGCAACAATTTGGAATATTTTCAGAAAACCTAACAATCGATGAAAGAATGGTACGCTATTTTGACAGACATGGCTGTAAGATATACATGAAAAATAAACATGTAAAATTTGGATACACGTTATGGATGTTGACATCTTATAATGGATATCCCTTTAACATTATTCCATATCAAGGTGCTGTTGAAAAGTGTAAGGAGCCACTTTCTCAACGTGTTGTGGAAACTTTGCTCATTGTTGTGAAAATTCCTAAGTTTCACAGGATATATATGGATAACTTTTTCACTTCACATGGGTTAATGGTTCGTTTGCAACAGAAGGGATTTTGTGTCACTGGAACTGTTCAAGATAACCGAATGGCAAAATGCCATTTAATATCTTTGAAGTCATTAGCAAAAACTGAGAGAGGAACATCTGATGCATTGTTTGACGAAGCTAGCAAAATTGTCGCTGTACGCTGGAATGATACCCGTGTAGTTTCATTACTAACAAATTTGGAACTACAAAAGTGAACGGCAAAGTACAACGTCGTGTGAAAGGTGCCAGAAAGGATGTTGATGTAGCATTTTGTATTACTTCTTACAATAAATATAAAAATGGAGTAGACCTATTCGATAGTCATATGGAAAATTGCTTTTGTTCTATTCTTGGAAAAAAATGGTACTGGCCACTTTTCGTGAATTGCTTTGAGACCACCCTCATAGCAGCCTGGAAAATCTCAAAACAATTTTCTCCTCATGATGCACAAGATATATTAACATTTCTCAGGTCCGTAACAATAAGTTACCTTGGAGAATCAGTTCCAACAGGAACAACATTAGACAAAGAGGTATGCTGCAGAATAATAAAGAACTTTCTCTGCTAAATAGTGAGCATGTGCTAGTGAAAATTCCAAATGGTCGTCAAAGACGATGTCAATTGTTTTTTGGACTTCCATTCGTAAAAATCTTTACAATTTGCAAAATGTGCACTTTTGGACTGTTTTTCGGACTAACAAACAAAATAAATTTTTTTATAAGGTAAGTCAACATTTTTGACTCTTTGTTGTGTATCGGACCGTTGTCCTATTTATTGGACAGTCTATATTTTAAAAAATTGTTATTATTTTTTTTTTAATTTTTCTTTTTTATATGTGTATGTATCTTATACTGACAATGTTTTTAAAAAATTACATTTTTCCTATGATTCGTTTAATGAGTGGTCCAATATGGGAATATATAGATGGGATGGATACGATATTTTGACAACTCGTTTAAATAGTGCCCAGCGAAGCAGGTAAAGCCTGCTAGTAAATGAAATAAAATAAATAAAATCACAAAAATGGCGACAAAAATTTAAATGTCGCAAATGTAGAGGTATAATATAGTTCTATTCTGATCAGGTTTACTTATTTATTTATTTTTCTATGTATCAACCATTACGCTAGTTTAAGATACAAATAAATAATCTGCTATGTATAAGTTCGGGATATCCGTGCATTTGCACGCTGGGGAATAATTTCATTAATTTAAATTAACATTTAAATACATAAATCAAAATATATAAAATATAAATGGGAAGTATATAAAACCACAGAAATATTAGTTGTCTCAAACTAAGTTGAAATTGCGCTCCTAGAAATTGCTGGCAGCGTATTGTCCACAGGATTCATCAAATAAAATATAGAAAATAACGTGACAATATACACATTGTATAGTACTTTATAGTGTTGTTCATATTTAATTACGATTTGAATATAAAAGTGTTACTTCGATTTTTTTTTTAACCGTCCGTTTGAAAACTGTCATCCGATAAGCACCCAAATTGAAGTCCACTCGTGGAAAAATCTTCATTCATCCTTTCGTTTCAGATCCCACAAGATATTAAATACCGCCATAATCGGGATTTAGCCTTTTAGAAATTAATTATCAAGATAATAATAACGAAAAATCATAGGGTTTGCATTGAATATTAATCATTTCTAACTGTATGAAATGGTCGCATCGTTTAACGTTCAATGTATTCTTTGCATATGTTATACCACATCGGATAGACAGAAGAAAAAAACCCCAAGAAAGCAGACAGAGAGACTAATTAAATTCATAATCACTCTTAAATATTGTGGACAGCGCTAAAACTGATTTTAAGACAAAAGTATGTGCAATTCAAGTAATTTCCAACTGTAGCCACTAGTGTATCTGCGTATTTTAGTGTAACCCTGTATATCTGAACGCTAATCATATCATATTCAACGCAAAACACTATTTTATCATTTTAATAATAAATCTAGATTTTATTATGATTTTTTTTCAGTAGAAAGTTTATATATGAAATTCTGAAAAAGAAAAAAATAATAAAAAACGGACGCACAAGGCGGGGAGAAAGTCAGATAGACAGACTAACAGTCAGTCAGACAAATAAATAATTCAAATCATATTCACTCTTAAACATTGTTGGAAAGTATTAAAATGCTTAATCAAAATAAAAATTCAATTCCAGCAATTTCCCATTCTAGCCTTTAATAAATATGAATAATTTGTTTAAAAGGATGTGAAGTTTGCGTTGATGCAAATTCCATCTTAACTTAATTAGATCACTAAATGAATAAGTAAGAGAACACAAGACTTGGATTAACAATAACTAGAGTTTATTTGAGCAGATTAATGTGAGGGTGGCCTGGCAATTAAACTAGCTCAGTCAGCGTATTACTCAATCAAAATATATGTATCAACAATTAAATTAGATAATCTTAAATATCTCACCCCAGCAAACAATTGAAGGTGTAGAGACGGTTGCACTCGTAACTCCACTGCTGCGACTTCACTTTCGATCAGAGGATTCCCTACAGATCGAAATTCACTTTCACGAGCGCTAGCCAATACTCGTACTAACACTCATCACGACTTATTCCTCACTCCTCTTAATATCCACTACTGAATATTCGCCATAATAAGGCTTTCCACAATTCACTTTTATACTCCAATATCCACACTATAATATGCTCCGACATCCACACTATCTACTAAAACCATCTCCATTTTATACTTCTTCCTACACCCTCCTTTCTCTTCATTTCAATCCATCCTTTTAAAATCACTTCTAATTTATCTAACACTCAGAATCTAATTCTTTCATTGCAGCACCCTGCCGACACAAAACTAACTCGACCTCAACTTTCGCCGAGTCATTGGCGACGAAGCGATTTTAACCGTCCCCACTTTCTACTTTGCTGGATCCAGCTTAACTCAAACAACTGTGGTGACGTTCTGACGTCTCAACCTCACAAGGATTCTCTACCTATCCTCACCGGAAGCTAAAGTCAATGTTATTCTAGGGAGAATTTTGCCTTTTTATAATGAATTAACTAATACATTTTTATAAGTTCCGTTTTCACATTCAGAAAGTTTCCAACTGTTGAACAGTTACCGCTTTCTAAAATTTGATTTTTTGAATTTTTAATATTTTATTTTGAAGTTGTAAAATGCAAATTTTCACAATGTGAAATTTTGCATTTTTAAGCTTAAAGATGAAATTTTAAAAATAAAAAAAGAATCAATTTTTAGAAAGCGACAAAGATGAAATTTTAAAAATTCAAAAAATCAATTTTTAGAAAGCGATAGAAAGATTAACAGCTGGAAATTATATGAATATGAAAACGGAATTTAAAAATATGTATTATTTAATGAGTAATAATGGGATAGAATTCCCCATAGATTAACATTGGCTTCGGCTTTTTGAGACGGTAAGTAGAAAGTCCCCTTTATGTTAATTGTATTACATACTAAGGAAAACATTCTTTTCTCTGAATAGTATATAGTTCAATATTATTCCGATTTGTGCAAATAAAAGCTATTAAAATAGGTTTAGAAATACCCCTCATAGAATGTAATACTCTGGTATATTAAAATTAATTTGCTTATTTTTTAAGAAATTAATTCAAAATTAATACTGTTTTTATATTTCAGTTGTATATTCTGTTGTAAAATTCTGACATTTTCAAAAATACTTTCTTAAATATCTTTATAAAAAGGTTTCTATGCGAGTTTAACGAATTGAGACCTACCTCACTATATTCTTTCAAATATAAATAGCTAGATTTATCTTTCTAAAAGAAAAAAAAATCTTTTCAATCGTAATATTTGTTGATATCTCCCAGGATTTCAGTTAAAAGCCTTTCTCTCAAAACTATTGTAAATCGAGGAATCTGAAATGGGAAGGTGCTCCTTCTGATAAAACTTTCGGAAGAGTTTTTCTTCAGCATTATCTCCTGCTATAACATAAACATTTTCTCTGAAATAAAGAAAAAAAAATGGTTCAAGAAGTTATAAAAGAAATTTTTGTTGCTTTCTAAATACAAGAGTGTAAATTGTAGTTCAGTGATTTAGATTTGTATTTTAGATTACTTATTTGAGCTATATGACTTTTTTTTTTTTTTTTTTTTTTGCATCTGGTGTTTTTCCTAATCTCCTATTTTACAGATTATATTATTATTATTATTACTTTCTTTTACCAATATATGGTAGAAAAAGTATTAATTAGGAGTCAAATATTTGAAACTGTGTTTTTACCATAAGTATATGTTTTCTGGTTTCCTAAAAGGTTTAAATTTTAGCGGCTGGTTTGTGATTTTTACGTGCCGGTGTGTCAGTTATTAATAGATTTCAAAATAAAACATATATTCACAGGAAGTACAAATTCGCATTGTAAATTTTTCTTATATTATATTCATATTCTGAATTTTTATTATATAGGGATATAAACTTTTTTTTTTCTTTTAATCAGACGAGTCGTTTGTGTACACGAACATGTAAAAGAATTTAAATTCTCACGTCTACGGCCTTGAAATCTCGTTAGTACATTAAAAAATATCTGTACTACTCTTTGCAAGATGAAATGGATATTTATATAAACGTATAAAGATTCATTTTTAAGTTAACATGTTTTTATATGGAATACATCGTTTTTCATTAGGAATATAGAATGAAAAGTATTCACTGCTCGTTTACTTGGTCACATGAAAAACTTAAATTGTATTAAACTTTAGATGGAAATTGCCTGACTTGCTTTTTATGCTATGTTAAGTGTTTTAATTGCTGTATTGAATTTAAATTTATTATATATTATATATGTAATGCGTGTACAATTTATAGTCTATGTAGAAAATTTCCTAAAATTAGTCAATAAGTTTCAAAGTTGTCTAAACAAAAACTCTGAAAAATTTTATATAAATTTTGAATTTAATAACTAAATGTTTTGTGTATATACTTACAATTTTTAAAACGAATGGTTTCTGTGGATGTCTTTCTTGTCCCATAGTGCAAAAAAAAAAAAAAAAAAAAAAAAAAAAAAAAAAAAAAAAATTAAAAGCTATTTTACAATGAACTGTAATAATCATACTTTATAGACGTTCGAGGTATACTGGAAAAAATTAAAACAAATTTGTTAAAAAATAGGAAGTTTTAGATAAAATAGAAAATTTCTTACGTAAAATATATGGCTTCTAAAACTATAGAAATTTAGTTAAAAATTTCACCTCAGTCTATTAAAAGAAATATTTTTTTTCTTTAACACGAGTCAAATCTGTAACCATGGAAGCAGATTTAATCTAGTGGTTACACAGTTTTTCTATTCTGCATACTGAAATTTTGTACCGAATCCGCATTGAGAAGTATGTGTAGCAGAGCAAATTGTGCTTCAGTGGCTGAGAGGTAATATCGTCACCTGTAGTGTAGTGGACTATGGTTGGAAAAAACTATAAAATATTATTAAATCTGTGTATTTGTACGGTTGCATTACGGTACAAATCAGTCGTGCACGAATACTCTTTGTATTGTTCTCTTACAGAAAATTTTTGTGAACGTATTTTTCGCATAGAAAACGGACATTTTCCGGCAACTTTGCTGATCGATTTTTCTGCTTTGCAACTTTTTTTTTTTTTTTTTTTTTTTTTTTTTTTTTTTAACGAGAAAATAGTGCGAGTTTATCACCAGATTATTTTTTCTCTGGCATCAAATTAAATAAACAGTTTTTAAGCGATTTAAAAATTATTATAATGTGATGCTTATATAGCTCTAGAGAATATTAAATGACAGAATATTACGCTGTATTGTCATATGACAACGAATATATAAGCAAGCATTCTTCTTTTTCTCACATTTTTATGCTTATAAAAATAATTCTGAAAAATGTACGAAAAACAGATTATCAATATAGAAACTGTAATATAGAAACTAAGTAATTTTTAATCTGTAAAATAATGCAACATGTAAAATAACAGAAAATAAGTTGATTATAATGCAGTTTCTAAAGTTAGTATAAATGAGGGATCAATCCATATAAATACATAATTTAAAATATTTTGATATAAATTTGATTTGCCATGGTAACTGGAAGTAACACTAGAATTTGAATTTTTGTTCGTACTGCGTATAAAAAATCTGATTAAGAAGCAGATCTTAAGATAATTAGATCAAATACCACAAATTGGAAATAGAGAGATATTCTCTTAAATCTTCTTTTAACTATATATAGAGGCTATCTTATTCTAGAGATATATGCCAGAAGGAAATTTCTGAAAATATACTACCCAAGAAAATTATTATAATCATGAGATTATCCGATTACGAA
This sequence comes from Salticus scenicus, assembly GCA_963930645.1. Lineage (NCBI taxonomy): Eukaryota > Metazoa > Arthropoda > Arachnida > Araneae > Salticidae > Salticus > Salticus scenicus. The sequence continues at coordinate 378,840,422 of OZ005648.1, forward strand.
ATTAACATATCGAAATACATTTTAAACTATCCCGAAACATTTTGAATACTTTATCTGGAGGTATATGAACATGATGTCCTTTAAATTCTGTTTTTGTGGAGTTCAAATTCAGAGGCACTTTACAGCTCATTCTCGTGCATACTGTATAGATTTTCAATCATAGTCTCAGATTTTTTACAAGAATACAAAGGAGAATTCTGGTATGCTACGGCCTATGAAATCAAGTTATTTGAATTACGTTTTAATGTTGTTAAATAATAGGAAACATAATAAAAATTATATATGTTACATTTCTATGGTAAGTAATTTCTTTGGTGTATAAAAATAGCATGTGTAATGATTATAATTCTTATTGTAAAAAGTATGAAAATACTCAATACACATGGAAGTTAAAAATATATGAGATATGTTATTCACTATCTGAAGTAAAATAAATTGTTTAACAGGCAATGAATATAGTTCGGGATGTTGCCGCAATATGATAACTGCTGTAAATTTTACGTTTAACATTACTTCTTCTTTTATAAGAATGCACAACACACAGTCGATAACAAAAGTCTCCGAACATTAGCAAAAATTCCTATATAAAAATAATATACTTAATACAGTTTTGTTAATTAAATCCTTGTCGTATCCTGTGTTTAGACTGACTTAGAACAGGATTGGACAAGGATTTATTTAACAAAACTGTATTAAGTGTACTTTTTTATATAGGAATTTTTATTAGTGTTCGGAGATTTTTGTTACCGACTGTAGTTTAACTACATTGTACAAACACATTAACTTAGCGTGAAACACACTTAACACCGTATAACAATTTCACTTTTCTTTACTGATTGTGCTAGTTACTGATTTACGAATTTGCTTAATGTCTAATGCTCCAAATGTTTGAAATATTATATTTTAACGATAATACACACATTGTCATTTAAATGTCGTGATATTCGCAATAATTTATATTCTTGTAACAAAGGTGTAGAAGACAAGATAATCGAAAGCATTTACACTCGAACGAAGATGATATATCTCAAGTAGAGATTTCACCTCAAACAAGAAACAGTAATCGAAAGGTTTTAATTGATTGCTCTAAAAGGTAAATTTAAAATGGGAAACCGTGGCATCGTCGTGCTACTATTATTTGATGCATTTTTAGTCTTAATTTATTTAATTTATTATTAATCGATAATGTTTTTGTTTTGTTTTCTCCTACGACAAGGAAAATTCTAAAGACCAAAGTTTCCTTCTGGCAGGCCGGTGTAGTTCGGTTCGGATTGAGATATTGTCCATAGAAAAGTGCTTGTGACGAAGTGCATACCATGATAAAAGGTGGTCGAAATCTTTAAGTTTTCCACTGGACAAGGGCAGTCAGAAGGAGGGGAATGACCAATGCGCTGAAGGTGACACATAAAAAGTCCTGTGAATTTATAAGTCTAAAATTGGCAGTGACTATTTATATACGGAGGTTGCCTGGAAATGGGTTTTATCGATAACCTGAGATATTTGTGCTGCAAATTGCAATTTCAGAGTAAATCATAATATACACGAAAATTAATAAATTTAAAGGAAAGCAAATTGGGTTAAACTAATAATTAAATATCGAAATTTATCTTTTACAGATTATAGTAGCTTCTCTAAAAATGCCTATTTATTTCCCTAAAAATATAGGAAAGTAATTAGAAATTCACGATTATTGTCCGATTTTAAATTATTTTTTGTTGTAATTCACACTCTCTTACTCACTTAAAATTTTATTTCAAATACATTATTTTAGAGAAAGAGTTTCAGAAATTGTAAACGGGGCTTAATTTTACTCCCTTGTCCCTTAATTCCCCTTTAATTCCCCTTTACTCCCTTAATTTTACTCCCTTTTTATGGGGCGCTCACTAAATCTTTGCAAAATTTACTCTCACTTTTGCCTTAATTAATTTTTAATATGGGATTGTACTTCATAACTTAGTGATGCATGATTGTTTACGGTTGTTCATGTTATACACGGAAAAATATACATAATTAAATTCTTTATTTTCATTTTCAGCGGTGCATAATTAACTATATCCCGTAATACGTGAAAATGATTCAACCTATTATTTTCCAAATACACGCTGGAAGTCGCACTAATTCTTAAAGAGCTGATTAAAAGAAACAAGCTTTAAATTATGTAACACATTATTTTTGTTTAGGAAGAATATTCATGCCATTTGCCTTTATTTTTTCCTACTCTATTTTTTTCATGTATAAATTACGGTCAAATTAATATAAAGAGTACAGCGTGGTGGTTATTCTTTGATTTGAAGTGAACGTGAAAAAAACTTTGTTTGAAATATGTAAATTCATAGAATAAAAAGGAAGCATTTTCTTAACTTTTAATTTATTTTCAGATGTATACTGCTGCATTTATTTTAAAGAGAAAAGTGAAAACAAAAAGAAGCTGCTGTAAGCATGTATAACTTTCCATTTATATCCGGAATAAAAGTTGTTTAATATATTAAAATCACATAATCAACTGATTGGGAAGAAAATCATATTTATTGAAATTTTATTTTTCCGACTGGGTGAAAATAATGCCTGGACCGGGAGTCGAACCCCAGATTTTTGACTTACAAGGTCAAGGCTCTACTAATTTAACTATCCAGGCCGACAACCGGTGGACATTACTCACTCAGTTTTCTTCCCAATCAGTTGATTGTGTGATTTTAATATATTGTATTTCTTTCCCATGTTTAATGGTGTTTTCCTTTACCTGCGGCTTATTTTCTGTCGAGCTATCTACATGATAGACCAGATGTTTCTGCCTAAAGGTTGTCTGAGTGAGTAATGTCCACCGGTTGTCGGCATGTATAGCTCAATTGGTAGAGCCTTGACCTTGTAAGTTAAAGATCTGGGGTTCAACTCCCGGTCCAGGCATTATTTTCACTCAGTCGGAAAAATAAAATTTCAATAAAAAGTTGTTTAAATTTATCATATACAATTTATATAATGACATGGAACAGGTTCTATAAAAGTAAAAAAAAACTTTTTCTAGTTCAGTTGGGAGAGTAAATCGACTTCTTTATTCGTTTCAAAGACAACCGTTGTAAAAAAAAAAAAAAAAAATTAAAAAAATAAGGCAGAACAAGTAGTATAATAAACTTTGTTGTGGGTGTTATGGGATATCTATGCACCAAGGTTAAGAAAATACACTTTTTTTCTTCCTTTTTTTATGACTTTCAAATTTTTCGGAGTGTACATTTAAAAAACTGACTGATCGGGTCGACTAATAAATTTGGTTCAGTTCAGAATTTGATATCAGCTATACACTGTGTTTGAAAAATCGGTTCATAAAAAAGTATTTTATGTGAATATAAAAAGATTATTTTAAGATTGTGGATTATGTGGGCAATCCGAACTCATACAAGATACTTTTAAAATAAAAACTCTGTCCATTATATATATATATATATATATAATGGATATATATATACATAATAATTATATATATATATTATATATATATATATATAATAATTTGAATATATATGATAATTTGAATATATTGAATCAATACGAATAAGCACTGGACGTAGGTTGAATTTTTAAAACTATGTTGAAAACTCCGAAGAAAAAGGTTGTAGAAGACACCAGGATATTTAATTAATAACATGATTCAAGAAGCCACTGAAAAAAATAATATTTGAAGTTTGCAAATTTTGTACTTGGCAGAAAATTTTTTTTTATTTAAGATAAAACGTGAAAATATCCCAGTCAATCGCGAATTTTTTTAAAAAAAGGGCAAAATTATTTTTTTTTCATAAATTTATATATCATTATAAAATCTCTGTAGTTCACCTATAATATGAAATACAAACGATGCTATACCTAGGATATTGAAAGAGGTAGTAGGTATAGCAATAAAACGAATGGAAAAGCTTACGTAGAAGACAAAATGTCTGTTGATATTTTAAAAGAAGCAGAGAATTAAGTCATTGTTATTTTTACTGAATTATTCAACAAATGTTTAACATTATGTGATATTCCAAAGAACTGGAAAATAATCCTACTTTTTAAGAAGGGAGAAAAACAAGCTACCATCGTCCAACTATCATCCAATCAGCTTTCTCTCAATTATGTATAAAATTCTGACGAAATTTATGATGAAACGCTTACATAATATATATATATATATATATATATATATATATATATACACCTTGCGACAAAAAGATAGGAACAAAGGGCTTTTTCTTTGATTTTTCATAAAATAACGTTATCTAAATTGTGCTTATCATTTATTATTATTATAAAATAACACTATTCCTGGACTAATTTTTGTTTTAAGACTGATTTAGAAAAGTTTTAAGACTGAAAGTTTTCACATTTCAGACTACACTCCGCGACAAAAAGATAGGAACAAACGGGCTTTTTAAATTTTTCATAAAATAACATTATCTAAATTGTGCTGATCATTTATTGTCATAACAAAATATTATCATATCAAAAACATATTAAATATTTGAATCATATTCAAAATATTCATATTCAAAATAATCATATTCAAAATTAAAAAAAAAAAAAAAAAAAAATAACTTTCTTCCTATCTTTTTGTCGCGCTGTATAGTCTTAAATTAGAAAAAAATTAGTTTTAAATTTTTTTTAATTACTCTTAAAACAAAAATTAGTCCAAGAATAGTGTTATTTTATAATAATAATAAAAGATAAGCACAGTTTAGATAACGTTATTTTATGAAAAACCAAAGAAAAAAACCCTTTGTTCCTATCTTTTTGTCGCGGGGTGTAAATATATAGCGCAACCTAAAGAACAAGCAGGATTTTGAAGTGGTTTTAGTAGCATCGACCATATTTATGCAGTTAGAGAAATTATTGAAAAAGTAATGAATACGAACTCTCTCTCTATGTGGCTTTTGTAGACTATGAAAAAGTTTTGATTCTGTATCACCACTACCAGTCATGGATACATTACATAATACTAATGGTAATTAAAAATATAGTCACCGTATTTGAAACATTTGTAAAGACGCAACAGCCAAATTAAAACTTCACAGAACGACTAATACATTAAAAATTAGAAATTGTGTAAGAGAATGCAACACAATTTCACCTAAACTATTCAAAGCAGTACTTTAATAAGTTTTAAAAAACTAAACTGTGAAGAGAAATGCATAAAAAATGATTTAAAATTTATAAATATCCTTTGAAATTTGCGGATGACGTTGTATTGCTTGGTACATAATTTTAGGATTTGCAAGAAGTTCTTCAAAAATTAAACAAAGAAAGAAACCCTGTTGGATTGAAAATGAACCTTGGCAAGACAAAAAATATGTAAATACCTTTTTTTCTTCATTGAAGGGAAATATGGGAAATATGACTGAATTAGGTATGGATATGAACGAATTAGAAACATAATATGGATGAATTAGAGGCAGTATGCAGTTACATTTAACTGGGATAAGACCATGAACAGAAACATCATGGGAGAAATTGACAACAGACTTAAACTTGCACAGAGAGTATTTGGAAAACTGGGCAAATTGGAATCACATAGCAGAGACCTTGATCCTGCAGTGAATTCATAAAAGACAAAATTATTATATATATATATACATCTTACAGAATTATCTTAAAATTTTTGGTGTATAAAGAACCTATTATATGTCGCATATTTCAGCAAAGGTTTTTGCCTGAAGAGAAAAGGGCGACCAATGAAAAATTAAACAAAAATCAAAATGTTTTCTATCACCCTGCAAAAATTATTGCTAGAAACACGTCTTTGCTGTAGCATGTTATTATGAGAATTTTTCTAATTACCTGCATAAATTTGTATGAGTCTACATATTCATTCTGATACATTTTTTTTTTAATGCAAAAAATGACCAATCTTTTAACTTGTATTAGACCCAGTACAATGGCATTTTCCGAAAACTTGTCGTGCTATATAAGATACAGCATACTGCAATCAGAATGTAAAAATGTTAAATATCTTACAAAATATGAGCATTTTTACTGAATAATTTTTAACTACCCATGTGTAAGCTCCTAAAAAAATTCATTTGCATGATTTAAGAGCTAAAAATGTTGAGCTACTTACATGAATATCCTAAAGAAATATTTTGTTAAATTAAAAGACCTATGAGTTATAGAATGAACATAATTTTAGTTCCTTTCGAAAAAAAAAAAAATAATAATAATAATAAAAAAAAAAAAAAAAAAAATGCGATGATACGGTGTGTGTGTGTGGGGGGGGGGGGTTGTATCAATATTTATTTACAATCAGCGAACACTATATTACTATTGGACATTGATTGAATCAAAATACAAATGTGAGTAAAACCCCCAATAGATGAGTTGTCATTTTATAAAGAACTGAAATTCTGTTCGTTCTGTCGCTCATTTTTTTTTTTTTTTTTTTTTTTTGAGTTTACACAATATGCTGCAGCTAAAACGCATTTCAAGAGTTGCTTTTAGAGGACGATTAAAAACATTTTTATTTTTTTTTTTATTTTTTTTTTTTAGTAGTCCTCTTCTCCTCTTCAAGACAAACCTTTTGCTCAAATACATGAGATATGACGTGCTCTTTATACTCCCAAAAGTTTCCA